>JAUIMM010002076.1:0-77500 GCA_031769625.1 Taudactylus pleione
CTGTCTCCTAACATGTGTATATATAACATTTCACAGGACATGGTAACTGACATTCATCACACAGAGCCAAACTATCTATGTAATAATTAGCTATAGTATAACTGTCTCCTAACATGTGTATATATAACATTTCACAGGACATGGTAACTGACATTCATCACACAGAGCCAAACTATCTATGTAATAATTAGCTACAGTATAACTGTCTCCTAACATGTGTATATATAACATCACAGGACATGGTAACTGACATTCATCACACAGAGCCAAACTATCTATGTAATAACCAGTATACAGTATAACTGTCTCCTAACATGTGTATATATAACATTTCACAGGACATGGTAACTAACATTCATCACACAGAGCCAAACTATCTATGTAATAATCAGCTACAGTATAACTGTCTCCTAACATGTATATATATAACATTTCACAGGACATGGTAACTGACATTCATCACACAGAGCCAAACTATCTATGTAATAACCAGTATACAGTATAACTGTCTCCTAACATGTATATATATAACATTTCACAGGACATGGTAACTAACATTCATCACACAGAGCCAAACTATCTATGTAATAATCAGCTACAGTATAACTGTCTCCTAACATGTATATATATAACATTTCACAGGACATGGTAACTGACATTCATCACACAGAGCCAAACTATCTATGTAATAACCAGTATACAGTATAACTGTCTCCTAACATGTATATATAACATTTCACAGGACATGGTAACTGACATTCATCACACAGAGCCAAACTATCTATGTAATAAATAGTATACAGTATAACTGTCTCCTAACATGTATATATATAACAACACAAAGACATGGTAACTGACATTCATCACACAGAGCAAAACTATCTATGTAATAACCAGTATACAGTATAACTGTCTCCTAACATGTGTATATATAACATTTCACAGGACATGGTAACTGACATTCATCACACAGAGCCAAACTATCTATGTAATAATTAGCTACAGTATAACTGTCTCCTAACATGTATATATATATAACATTTCACAGGACATGGTAACTGACATTCATCACACAGAGCCAAACTATCTATGTAATAATCAGCTACAGTATAACTGTCTCCTAACATGTATATATAACATTTCACAGGACATGGTAACTGACATTCATCACACAGAGCCAAACTATCTATGTAATAAATAGTATACAGTATAACTGTCTCCTAACATGTCTATATATAATTATATAACATTTCACAGGACATGGTAACTGACATTCAACACACAGAGCCAAACTATCTATGTAATAACCGGTATACAGTATAACTGTCTCCTAACATGTGTATATATAACATTTCACAGGACATGGTAACTGACATTCATCACACAGAGCCAAACTATCTATGTAATAACCGGTATACAGTATAACTGTCTCCTAACATGTGTATATATAACATTTCACAGGACATGGTAACTGACATTCATCACACAGAGCCAAACTATCTATGTAATAACCAGTATACAGTATAACTGTCTCCTAACATGTGTATATATAACATTTCAAAGGACATGGTAACTGAAATTCATCACACAGAGCCAAACTATCTATGTAATAAGTAGCTACAGTATAACTGTCTCCTAACATGTGTATATATATAAAATCACAGGACATGTTAACTGACATTCATCACACAGAGCCAAACTATCTATGTAATAATCAGCTACAGTATAACTGTCTCCTAACATGTGTATATATAACATTTCACTGGACATGGTAACTGACATTCATCACACAGAGCCAAACTATCTATGTAATAAACAGTATACAGTATAACTGTCTCCTAACATGTGTATATATAACATCACAGGACATGGTAACTGACATTCATCACACAGAGCCAAACTATCTATGTAATAATTAGCTAGAGTATAACTGTCTCCTAACATGTATATATATAACATTTCACAGGACATGGTAACTGACATTCATCACACAGAGCCAAACTATCTATGTAATAATCAGCTACAGTATAACTGTCTCCTAACATGTATATATATAACAACACAAAGACATGGTAACTGACATTCATCACACAGAGCAAAACTATCTATGTAATAACCAGTATACAGTATAACTGTCTCCTAACATGTGTATATATAACATTTCACAGGACATGGTAAATGACATTCATCACACAGAGCCAAACTATCTATGTAATAACCAGTATACAGTATAACTGTCTCCGTCCTAACATGTGTATATATAACATTTCACAGGACATGGTAACTGACATTCATCACACAGAGCCAAACTATCTATGTAATAATTAGCTACAGTATAACTGTCTCCTAACATGTGTATATATAACATTTCACAGGACATGGTAAATGACATTCATCACACAGAGCCAAACTATCTATGTAATAACCAGTATACAGTATAACTGTCTCCTAACATGTGTATATATAACATTTCACAGGACATGGTAACTGACATTCATCACACAGAGCCAAACTATCTATGTAATAACCAGTATACAGTATAACTGTCTCCTAACATGTGTATATATAACATTTCACAGGACATGGTAACTGACATTCATCACACAGAGTAAAACTATCTATGTAATAACCAGTATACAGTATAACTGTCTCCTAACATGTGTTTATATAACATTTCACAGGACATGGTAACTGACATTCATCACACAGAGCCAAACTATCTATGTAATAACCAGCTACAGAATAACTGTCTCCTAACATGTGTATATATAACATCACAGGACATGGAAACTGACATTCATCACACAGAGCCAAACTATCTATGTAATAACTGGTATACAGTATAACTGTCTCCTAACATGTGTATATATAACATTTCACAGGACATGGTAACTGACATTCATCACACAGAGCCAAACTATCTATGTAATAACCAGTTTACAGTATAACTGTCTCCTAACATGTGTATATTTAACATCACAGGACATGGTAACTGACATTCATCACACAGAGCCAAACTATCTATGTAATAACCAGTATACAGTATAACTGTCTCCTAACATGTGTATATATAACATTTCACAGGACATGGTAACTGACATTCATCACACAGAGCCAAACTATCTATGTAATAATCAGCTACAGTATAACTGTCTCCTAACATGTGTATATATAACATTTCACAGGACATGGTAACTGACATTCATCACACAGAGCCAAACTATCTATGTAATAACCAGTATACAGTATAACTGTCTCCTAACATGTGTATATATAACATTTCACAGGACATGGTAACTGACATTCATCACACAGAGCCAAACTATCTATGTAATAATTAGCTACAGTATAACTGTCTCCTAACATGTATATATATATATAACATTTCACAGGACATGGTAACTGACATTCATCACACAGAGCCAAACTATCTATGTAATAACCAGCTACAGTATAACTGTCTCCTAACATGTATATATAACATTTCACAGGACATGGTAACTGACATTCATCACACAGAGCCAAACTATCTATGTAATAAATAGTATACAGTATAACTGTCTCCTAACATGTCTATATATAATTATATAACATTTCACAGGACATGGTAACTGACATTCAACACACAGAGCCAAACTATCTATGTAATAACCGGTATACAGTATAACTGTCTCCTAACATGTGTATATATAACATTTCACAGGACATGGTAACTGACATTCATCACACAGAGCCAAACTATCTATGTAATAACCGGTATACAGTATAACTGTCTCCTAACATGTGTATATATAACATTTCACAGGACATGGTAACTGACATTCATCACACAGAGCCAAACTATCTATGTAATAACCAGTATACAGTATAACTGTCTCCTAACATGTGTATATATAACATTTCACAGGACATGGTAACTGAAATTCATCACACAGAGCCAAACTATCTATGTAATAATTAGCTACAGTATAACTGTCTCCTAACATGTGTATATATATAAAATCACAGGACATGGTAACTGACATTCATCACACAGAGCCAAACTATCTATGTAATAACCAGTATACAATATAACTGTCTCCTAACATGTATATATAACATTTCACAGGACATGGTAACTGACATTCATCACACAGAGCCAAACTATCTATGTAATAATCAGCTACAGTATAACTGTCTCCTAACATGTGTATATATAACATTTCACTGGACATGGTAACTGACATTCATCACACAGAGCCAAACTATCTATGTAATAACCAGTATACAGTATAACTGTCTCCTAACATGTGTATATATAACATCACAGGACATGGTAACTGACATTCATCACACAGAGCCAAACTATCTATGTAATAATTAGCTAGAGTATAACTGTCTCCTAACATGTATATATATAACATTTCACAGGACATGGTAACTGACATTCATCACACAGAGCCAAACTATCTATGTAATAATCAGCTACAGTATAACTGTCTCCTAACATGTGTATATATAACAACACAGGACATGGTAACTGACATTCATCACACAGAGCAAAACTATCTATGTAATAACCAGTATACAGTATAACTGTCTCCTAACATGTGTATATATAACATTTCACAGGACATGGTAAATGACATTCATCACACAGAGCCAAACTATCTATGTAATAACCAGTATACAGTATAACTGTCTCCGTCCTAACATGTGTATATATAACATTTCACAGGACATGGTAACTGACATTCATCACACAGAGCCAAACTATCTATGTAATAATTAGCTACAGTATAACTGTCTCCTAACATGTGTATATATAACATTTCACAGGACATGGTAAATGACATTCATCACACAGAGCCAAACTATCTATGTAATAACCAGTATACAGTATAACTGTCTCCTAACATGTGTATATATAACATTTCACAGGACATGGTAACTGACATTCATCACACAGAGCCAAACTATCTATGTAATAACCAGTATACAGTATAACTATCTCCTAACATGTGAATATATAACATTTCACAGGACATGGTAACTGACATTCATCACACAGAGCAAAACTATCTATGTAATAACCAGTATACAGTATAACTGTCTCCTAACATGTGTTTATATAACATTTCACAGGACATGGTAACTGACATTCATCACACAGAGCCAAACTATCTATGTAATAACCAGCTACAGAATAACTGTCTCCTAACATGTGTATATATAACATCACAGGACATGGAAACTGACATTCATCACACAGAGCCAAACTATCTATGTAATAACCGGTATACAGTATAACTGTCTCCTAACATGTGTATATATAACATTTCACAGGACATGGTAAATGACATTCATCACACAGAGCCAAACTATCTATGTAATAACCAGTATACAGTATAACTGTCTCCTAACATGTGTATATATAACATTTCACAGGACATGGTAACTGACATTCATCACACAGAGCCAAACTATCTATGTAATAACCAGTATACAGTATAACTGTCTCCTAACATGTGTATATATAACATTTCACAGGACATGGTAACTGACATTCATCACACAGAGCCAAACTATCTATGTAATAATTAGCTACAGTATAACTGTCTCCTAACATGTATATATATAACATTTCACAGGAAATGGTAACTGACATTCATCACACAGAGCCAAACTATCTATGTAATAACCAGTATACAGTATAACTGTCTCCTAACATGTATATATAACATTTCACAGGACATGGTAACTGACATTCATCACACAGAGCCAAACTATCTATGTAATAATCAGCTACAGTATAACTGTCTCCTAACATGTGTATATATAACATTTCACAGGACATGGTAACAGACATTCATAACACAGAGCCAAGCTATCTATGTAATAACCGGTATACAGTATAACTGTCTCCTAACATGTGTATATATAACATTTCACAGGACATGGTTACTGACATTCATCACACAGAGCCAAACTATCTATGTAATAATTAGCTATAGTATAACTGTCTCCTAACATGTGTATATATAACATTTCACAGGACATGGTAACTGACATTCATCACACAGAGCCAAACTATCTATGTAATAATTAGCTACAGTATAACTGTCTCCTAACATGTGTATATATAACATCACAGGACATGGTAACTGACATTCATCACACAGAGCCAACCTATCTATGTAATAACCAGTATACAGTATAACTGTCTCCTAACATGTGTAAATATAAAATTTCACAGGACATGGTAACTGACATTCATCACACAGAGCCAAACTATCTATGTAATAATCAGCTACAGTATAACTGTCTCCTAACATGTATATATATAACATTTCACAGGACATGGTAACTGACATTCATCACAGAGCCAAACTATCTATGTAATAACCGGTATACAGTATAACTGTCTCCTAACATGTGTATATATAACATTTCACAGGACATGGTAACTGACATTCATCACACAGAGCCAAACTATCTATGTAATAATCAGCTACAGTATAACTGTCTCCTAACATGTGTATATATAACATTTCACAGGACATGGTAACTGTCATTCATCACAGAGAGCCAAACTATCTATGTAATAACCAGTATACAGTATAACTGTCTCCTAACATGTGTATATATAACATCACAGGACATGGTAACTGACATTCATCACACAGAGCCAAACTATCTATGTAATAATTAGCTACAGTATAACTGTCTCCTAACATGTATATATATAACATTTCACAGGACATGGTAACTGACATTCATCACACAGAGCCAAACTATCTATGTAATAATCAGCTACAGTATAACTGTCTCCTAACATGTATATATAACATTTCACAGGACATGGTAACTGACATTCATCACACAGAGCCAAACTATCTATGTAATAACCAGTATACACTACAGTATAACTGTCTGCTAACATGTGTATATATAACATCACAGGACATGGTAACTGACATTCATCACACAGAGCCAAACTATCTATGTAATAATTAGCTACAGTATAACTGTCTCCTAACATGTGTATATATAACATTTCACAGGACATGGTAACTGACATTCATCACACAGAGCCAAACTATCTATGTAATAACCAGTATACAGTATAACTGTCTCCTAACATGTATATATAACATTTCACAGGACATGGTATCTGACATTCATCACACAGAGCCAAACTATCTATGTAATAAACAGTATACAGTATAACTGTCTCCTAACATGTGTATATATAATTATATAACATTTCACAGGACATGGTAACTGACATTCATCACACAGAGCCAAACTATCTATGTAATAACCGGTATACAGTATAACTGTCTCCTAACATGTGTATATATAATATTTCACAGGACATGGTAACTGACATTCATCACACAGAGCCAAACTATCTATGTAATAACCAGTATACAGTATAACTGTCTCCTCCTAACATGTGTATATATAACATTTCACAGGACATGGTAACTGACATTCATCACACAGAGCCAAACTATCTATGTAAAAATCAGCTACAGTATAACTGTCTCCTAACATGTGTATATATAACATTTCACAGGACATGGTAACTGACATTCATCACACAGAGCCAAACTATCTATGTAATAACCGGTATACAGTATAACTGTCTCCTAACATGTGTATATATAACATCACAGGACATGGTAACTGACATTCATCACACAGAGCCAAACTATCTATGTATTAACAGTATACAGTATAACTGTCTCCTAACATGTGTATATATAACATTTCACAGGACATGGTAACTGACATTCATCACACAGAGCCAAACTATCTATGTAATAACCAGTATACAGTATAACTGTCTCCTAACATGTGTATATATAACATTTCACAGGACATGGTAACTGACATTCATCACACAGAGCCAAACTATCTATGTAATAATCAGCTACAGTATAACTGTCTCCTAACATTTGTATATATAACATTTCACAGGACATGGTAACTGACATTCATCACACAGAGCCAAACTATCTATGTAATAACCAGTATACAGTATAACTGTCTCCTAACAAGTGTATATATAACATCACAGGACATGGTAACTGACATTCATCACACAGAGCCAAACTATCTATGTAATAACCGGTATACAGTATAACTGTCTCCTAACATGTGTATATATAACATTTCACAGGACATGGTAACTGTCATTCATCACACAGAGCCAAACTATCTATGTAATAACCAGTATACAGTATAACTGTCTCCTAACATGTGTATATATAACATCACAGGACATGGTAACTGACATTCATCACACAGAGCCAAACTATCTATGTAATAATTAGCTACAGTATAACTGTCTCCTAACATGTATATATATAACATTTCACAGGACATGGTAACTGACATTCATCACACAGTGCCAAACTATCTGTGTAATAACCGATATACAGTATAACTGTCTCCTAACATGTGTATATATAACATTTCACAGGACATGGTAACTGACATTCATCACACAGAGCCAAACTATCTATGTAATAATTAGCTACAGTATAACTGTCTCCTAACATGTGTATATATAACATTTCACAGGACATGGTAACTGACATTCATCACACAGAGCCAAACTATCTATGTAATAACCGGTATACAGTATAACTGTCTCCTAACATGTGTATATATAACATCACAGGACATGGTAACTGACATTCATCACACAGAGCCAAACTATCTATGTATTAACAGTATACAGTATAACTGTCTCCTAACATGTGTATATATAACATCACAGGACATGGTAACTGACATTCATCACACAGAGCCAAACTATCTATGTAATAACCAGTATACAGTATAACAGTCTGTTAACATGTGTATATATAACATTTCACAGGACATGGTAACTGACATTCATCACACAGAGCCAAACTATCTATGTAATAATTAGCTACAGTATAACTGTCTCCTAACATGTGTATATATAACATTTCACAGGACATGGTAACTGACATTCATCACACAGAGCCAAACTATCTATGTAATAACCAGTATACAGTATAACTGTCTCCTGACATGTGTATATATAACATTTCACAGGACATGGTAACTGACATTCATCACACAGAGCCAAACTATCTATGTAATAACCAGTATACAGTATAACTGTCTCCTAACATGTGTATATATAACATTTCACAGGACATGGTAACTGACATTCATCACAAAGAGCCAAACTATCTATGTAATAATTAGCTACAGTATAACTGTCTCCTAACATGTATATATATAACATTTCACAGGACATGGTAACTGACATTCATCACACAGTGCCAAACTATCTATGTAATAACCGATATACAGTATAACTGTCTCCTAACATGTGTATATATAACATTTCACAGGACATGGTAACTGACATTCATCACACAGAGCCAAACTATCTATGTAATAAACAGTATACAGTATAACTGTCTCCTAACATGTGTATATATAATTATATAACATTTCACAGGACATGGTAACTGACATTCATCACACAGAGCCAAACTATCTATGTAATAACCAGTATACAGTATAACTGTCTCCTAACAAGTGTATATATAACATCACAGGACATGGTAACTGACATTCATCACACAGAGCCAAACTATCTATGTAATAATTAGCTACAGTATAACTGTCTCCTAACATGTATATATATAACATTTCACAGGACATGGTAACTGACATTCATCACACAGAGCCATACTATCTATGTAATAATCAGCTACAGTATAACTGTCTCCTAACATGTATATATAACATTTCACAGGACATGGTAACTGACATTCATCACACAGAGCCAAACTATCTATGTAATAACCAGTATACAGTATAACTGTCTCCTAACATGTGTATATATAACATCACAGGACATGGTAACTGACATTCATCACACAGAGCCAAATTATCTATGTAATAACCAGTATACAGTATAACTGTCTCCTAACATGTGTATATATAACATTTCACAGGACAAGGTAACTGACATTCATCACACAGAGCCAAACTATCTATGTAATAACCAGTATACAATATAACTGTCTCCTAACATGTATATATAACATTTCACAGGACATGGTAACTGACATTCATCACACAGAGCCAAACTATCTATGTAATAAACAGTATACAGTATAACTGTCTCCTAACATGTGTATATATAATTATATAACATTTCACAGGACATGGTAACTGACATTCATCACACAGAGCCAAACTATCTATGTAATAACCGGTATACAGTATAACTGTCTCCTAACATGTGTATATATAACATTTCACAGGACATGGTAACTGACATTCATCACACAGAGCCAAACTATCTATGTAATAATCAGCTACAGTATAACTGTCTCCTAAGATGTGTATATAACATTTCACAGGACATGGTAACTGACATTCATCACACAGAGCCAAACTATCTATGTAATAACCAGTATACAGTATAACTGTCTCCTAACATGTGTATATATAACATTTCACAGGACATGGTAACTGACATTCATCACACAGAGCCAAACTATCTATGTAATAACCAGTATACAGTATAACTGTCTCCTAACTAGGGATGTGCAGGCTCGGATAGGTTCGAGTTTGCACGTGGAGTTCGGATTTTTCCCTCCAAAAAAACGGAACTCAGAACGAGGCAATACGTCATCTTACATGGACGAACATCATCATTCCTGGTCTTTTGTCCAGGAATGATGATGTTCGTCCATGCAAGATGACGTTTTGCCTCGTTCTGAGTTCCGTTTTTTTGGAGGGAAAAATCCGAACTCCACGTGCAAACTCGAACCTATCCGAGCCTGCACATCCCTACTCCTAACATGTGTATATATAACATTTCACAGGACATGGTAACTGACATTCATCACACAGAGCCAAACTATCTATGTAATAACCAGTATACAGTATAACTGTCTCCTAACATGTGTATATATAACATTTCACAGGACATGGTAACTGACATTCATCACACAGAGCCAAACTATCTATGTAATAATCAGCTACAGTATAACTGTCTCCTAACATGTGTATATATAACATTTCACAGGACATGGTAACTGACATTCATCACACAGAGCCAAACTATCTATGTAATAACCAGTATACAGTATAACTGTCTCCTAACAAGTGTATATATAACATCCCAGGACATGGTAACTGACATTCATCACACAGAGCCAAACTATCTATGTAATAATTAGCTACAGTATAACTGTCTCCTAACATGTATATATATATAACATTTCACAGGACATGGTAATTGACATTCATCACACAGAGCCAAACTATCTATGTAATAATCAGCTACAGTATAACTGTCTCCTAACATGTATATATAACATTTCACAGGACATGGTAACTGACATTCATCACACAGAGCCAAACTATCTATGTAATAATCAGCTACAGTATAACTGTCTCCTAACATGTGTATATATAACATTTCACAGGACATGGTAACTGACATTCATCACACAGAGCCAAACTATCTATGTAATAACCAGTATACAGTATAACTGTCTCCTAACATGTGTATATATAACATCACAGGACATGGTAACTGACATTCATCACACAGAGCCAAACTATCTATGTAATAATTAGCTACAGTATAACTGTCTCCTAACATGTGTATATATAACATTTCACAGGACAAGGTAACTGACATTCATCACACAAAGCCAAACTATCTATGTAATAACCAGTATACAATATAACTGTCTCCGAACATGTATATATAACATTTCACAGGACATAGTAACTTACATTCATCACACAGAGCCAAACTATCTATGTAATAAACAGTATACAGTATAACTGTCTCCTAACATGTGTATATATAATTATATAACATTTCACAGGACATGGTAACTGACATTCATCACACAGAGCCAAACTATCTATGTAATAACCAGTATACAGTATAACTGTCTCCTAACAAGTGTATATATAACATCACAGGACATGGTAACTGACATTCATCACACAGAGCCAAACTATCTATGTAATAATTAGCTACAGTATAACTGTCTCCTAACATGTATATATATAACATTTCACAGGACATGGTAACTGACATTCATCACACAGAGCCAAACTATCTATGTAATAACCAGTATACAGTATAACTGTCTCCTAACATGTGTATATATAACATCACAGGACATGGTAACTGACATTCATCACACAGAGCCAAACTATCTATGTAATAATTAGCTACAGTATAACTGTCTCCTAACATGTATATATATAACATTTCACAGGACATGGTAACTGACATTCATCACACAGAGCCAAACTATCTATGTAATAACCAGTATACAGTATAACTGTCTCCTCCTAACATGTGTATATATAACATTTCACAGGACATGGTAACTGACATTCATCACACAGAGCCAAACTATCTATGTAATAACCAGTATACAGTATAACTGTCACCTAACATGTGTATATATAACATCACAGGATTTTGGTAACTGACATTCATCACACAGAGCCAAACTATATATGTAATAACCCGTATACAGTATAACTGTCTCCTAACATGTGTATATATAACATTTCACAGGACATGGTAACTGACATTCATCACACAGAGCCAAACTATCTATGTAATAATCAGCTACAGTATAACTGTCTCCTAACATGTGTATATATAACATTTCACAGGACATGGTAACTGACATTCATCACACAGAGCCAAACTATCTATGTAATGACCAGTATACAGTATAACTGTCTCCTAACATGTGTATATATAACATTTCACAGGACATGGTAACTGACATTCATCACACAGAGCCAAACTATCTATGTAATAATCAGCTACAGTATAACTGTCTCCTAACATGTGTATATATAACATCACAGGACATGGTAACTGACATTCATCACACAGAGCCAAACTATCTATGTAATAACCAATATACAGTATAACTGTCTCCTAACATGTGTATATATAACATCACAGGACATGGTAACTGACATTCATCACACAGAGCCAAACTATCTATGTAATAATTAGCTACAGTATAACTGTCTCCTAACATGTGTATATATAACATTTCACAGGACAAGGTAACTGACATTCATCACACAGAGCCAAACTATCTATGTAATAACCAATATACAGTATAACTGTCTCCTCCTAACATGTGTATATATAACATTTCACAGGACATGGTAACTGACATTCATCACACAGAGCCAAACTATCTATGTAATAACCAGTATACAGTATAACTGTCACCTAACATGTGTATATATAACATCACAGGATTTTGGTAACTGACATTCATCACACAAAGCCAAACTATATATGTAATAACCCGTATACAGTATAACTGTCTTCTAACATGTGTATATATAACATTTCACAGGACATGGTAACTGACATTCATAACACAGAGCCAAACTATTTATGTAATAACCAGTATACAGTATAACTGTCTCCTAACATGTGTATATATAACATTTCACAGGACATGGTAACTGACATTCATCACACAGAGCCAAACTATCTATGTAATAACCAGTATACAGTATAACTGTCTCCTAACATGTGTATATATAACATTTCACAGGACATGGTAACTGACATTCATCACACAGAGCCAAACTATCTATGTAATAATCAGCTACAGTATAACTGTCTCCTAACATGTGTATATATAACATTTCACAGGACATGGTAACTGACATTCATCACACAGAGCCAAACTATCTATGTAATAACCAGTATACAGTATAACTCTCTCCTAACAAGTGTATATATAACAACCCAGGACATGGTAACTGACATTCATCACACAGAGCCAAACTATCTATGTAATAATTAGCTACAGTATAACTGTCTCCTAACATGTATATATATATAACATTTCACAGGACATGGTAATTGACATTCATCACACAGAGCCAAACTATCTATGTAATAATCAGCTACAGTATAACTGTCTCCTAACATGTATATATAACATTTCACAGGACATGGTAACTGACATTCATCACACAGAGCCAAACTATCTATATAATAACCAGTATACAGTATAACTGTCTCCTAACATGTGTATATATAACATCACAGGACATGGTAACTGACATTCATCACACAGAGCCAAACTATCTATGTAATAATTAGCTACAGTATAACTGTCTCCTAACATGTGTATATATAACATTTCACAGGACAAGGTTACTGACATTCATCACACAGAGCCAAACTATCTATGTAATAACCAGTATACAATATAACTGCCTCCTAACATGTATATATAACATTTCACAGGACATGGTAACTGACATTCATCACACAGAGCCAAACTATCTATGTAATAAACAGTATACAGTATAACTGTCTCCTAACATGTGTATATATAATTATATAACATTTCACAGGACATGGTAACTGACATTCATCACACAGAGCCAAACTATCTATGTAATAACCAGTATACAGTATAACTGTCTCCTAACAAGTGTATATATAACATCACAGGACATGGTAACTGACATTCATCACACAGAGCCAAACTATCTATGTAATAATTAGCTACAGTATAACTGTCTCCTAACATGTATATATATAACATTTCACAGGACATGGTAACTGACATTCATCACACAGAGCCATACTATCTATGTAATAATCAGCTACAGTATAACTGTCTCCGAACATGTATATATAACATTTCACAGGACATGGTAACTGACATTCATCACACAGAGCCAAACTATCTATGTAATAACCAGTATACAGTATAACTGTCTCCTAACATGTGTATATATAACATCACAGGACATGGTAACTGACATTCATCACACAGAGCCAAACTATCTATGTAATAATTAGCTACAGTATAACTGTCTCCTAACATGTGTATATATAACATTTCACAGGACAAGGTAACTGACATTCATCACACAGAGCCAAACTATCTATGTAATAACCAGTATACAGTATAACTGTCTCCTCCTAACATGTGTATATATAACATTTCACAGGACATGGTAACTGACATTCATCACACAGAGCCAAACTATCTATGTAATAACCAGTATACAGTATAACTGTCACCTAACATGTGTATATATAACATCACAGGATTTTGGTAACTGACATTCATCACACAGAGCCAAACTATATATGTAATAACCCGTATACAGTATAACTGTCTCCTAACATGTGTATATATAACATTTCACAGGACATGGTAACTGACATTCATCACACAGAGCCAAACTATCTATGTAATAACCAGTATACAGTATAACTGTCTCCTAACATGTGTATATATAACATTTCACAGGACATGGTAACTGACATTCATCACACAGAGCCAAACTGTCTATGTAATAACCAGTATACAGTATAACTGTCTCCTAACATGTGTATATATAACATTTCACAGGACATGGTAACTGACATTCATCACACAGAGCCAAACTATCTATGTAATAATCAGCTACAGTATAACTGTCTCCTAACATGTGTATATATAACATTTCACAGGACATGGTAACTGACATTCATCACACAGAGCTAAACTATCTATGTAATAACCAGTATACAGTATAACTGTCTCCTAACAAGTGTATATATAACATCCCAGGACATGGTAACTGACATTCATCACACAGAGCCAAACTAGCTATGTAATAATTAGCTACAGTATAACTGTCTCCTAACATGTATATATATATAACATTTCACAGGACATGGTAATAGACATTCATCACACAGAGCCAAACTATCTATGTAATAATCAGCTACAGTATAACTGTCTCCTAACATGTATATATAACATTTCACAGGACATGGTAACTGACATTCATCACACAGAGCCAAACTATCTATGTAGTAACCAGTATACAGTATAACTGTCTCCTAACATGTGTATATATAACATCACAGGACATGGTAACTGACATTCATCACACAGAGCCAAACTATCTATGTAATAATTAGCTACAGTATAACTGTCTCCTAAAATGTGTATATATAACATTTCACAGGACATGGTAACTGACATTCATCACACAGAGCCAAACTATCTATGTAATAACCAGTATACAGTATAAGTGTCTCCTAACATGTGTATATATAACATTTCACAGGACATGGTAACTGACATTCATCACACAGAGCCAAACTATCTATGTAATAACCAGTATACAGTATAACTGTCTCCTAACATGTGTATATATAACATTTCACAGGACATGGTAACTGACATTCATCACACAGAGCCAAACTATCTATGTAATAATCAGCTTCAGTATAACTGTCTCCTAACATGTGTATATATAACATTTCACAGGACATGGTAACTGACATTCATCACACAGAGCCAAACTATCTATGTAATAACCAGTATACAGTATAACTGTCTCCTAACATGTGTATATATAACATCACAGGACATGGTAACTGACATTCATCACACAGAGCCAAACTATCTATGTAATAATTAGCTACAGTATAACTGTCTACTAACATGTGTATATATAACATCACAGGACATGGTAACTGACATTCATCACACAGAGCCAAACTATCTATGTAATAATTAGCTACAGTATAACTGTCTCCTAACATGTGTATATATAACATTTCACAGGACATGGTAACTGACATTCATCACACAGAGCCAAACTATCTATGTAATAATTAGCTACAGTATAACTGTCTCCTAACATGTATATATATAACATCACAGGACATGGTAACTGACATTCATCACACAGAGCCAAACTATCTATGTAATGACCAGTATACAGTATAACTGTCTCCTAACATGTGTATGTATAACATTTCACAGCACATGGTAACTGACATTCATCACACAGAGCCAAACTATCTATGTAATAATCAGCTACAGTATAACTGTCTCCTAACATGTGTATATATAACATTTCACAGGACATGGTAACTGACATTCATCACACAGAGCCAAACTATATATGTAATAACCCGTATACAGTATAACTGTCTCCTAACATGTGTATATATAACATTTCACAGGTCATGGTAACTGACATTCATCACACAGAGCCAAACTATCTATGTAATAAACAGTATACAGTATAACTGTCTCCTAACATGTGTATATATAACATTTCACAGGACATGGTAACTGACATTCATCACACAGAGCCAATCTATCTATGTAATAACCAGTATACAGTATAACTGTCTCCTAACATGTGTATATATAACATTTCACAGGACATGGTAACTGACATTCATCACACAGAGCCAAACTATCTATGTAATAATCAGCTACAGTTTAACTGTCTCCTAACATGTGTATATATAACATTTCACAGGACATGGTAACTGACATTCATCACACAGAGCCAAACTATCTATGTAATAACCAGTATACAGTATAACTGTCTCCTAACAAGTGTATATATAACATCACAGGACATGGTAACTGACATTCATCACACAGAGCCAAACTATCTATGTAATAATTAGCTACAGTATAACTGTCTCCTAACATGTATATATATAACATTTCACAGGACATGGTAACTGACATTCATCACACAGAGCCAAACTATCTATGTAATAATCAGCTACAGTATAACTGTCTCCTATCATGTATATATAACATTTCACAGGACATGGTAACTGACATATATCACACAGAGCCAAACTATCTATGTAATAACCAGTATACAGTATAACTGTCTCCTAACATGTGTATATATAACATCACAGGACATGGTAACTGACATTCATCACACAGAGCCAAACTATCTATGTAATAATTAGCTACAGTATAACTGTCTCCTAACATGTATATATATAACATTTCACAGGACATGGTAACTGACATTCATCACACAGAGCCAAATTATCTATGTAATAATCAGCTACAGTATAACTGTCTCCTATCATGTATATATAACATTTCACAGGACATGGTAACTGACATTCATCACACAGAGCCAAACTATCTATGTAATAACCAGTATACAGTATAACTGTCTCCTAACAAGTGTATATATAACATCACAGGACATGGTAACTGACATTCATCACACAGAGCCAAACTATCTATGTAATAATTAGCTACAGTATAACTGTCTCCTAACATGTATATATATAACATTTCACAGGACATGGTAACTGACATTCATCACACAGAGCCAAACTATCTATGTAATAATCAGCTACAGTATAACTGTCTCCTATCATGTATATATAACATTTCACAGGACATGGTAACTGACATATATCACACAGAGCCAAACTATCTATGTAATAACCAGTATACAGTATAACTGTCTCCTAACATGTGTATATATAACATCACAGGACATGGTAACTGACATTCATCACACAGAGCCAAACTATCTATGTAATAATTAGCTACAGTATAACTGTCTCCTAACATGTGTATATATAATTATATAACATTTCACAGGACATGGTAACTGACATTCATCACACAGAGCCAAACTATCTATGTAATAACCGGTATACAGTATAACTGTCTCCTAACATGTGTATATATAACATTTCACAGGACATGGTAACTGACATTCATCACACAGAGCCAAACTATCTATGTAATAATCAGCTACAGTATAACTGTCTCCTAACATGTGTATTTATAACATTTCACAGGACATGGTAACTGACATTCATCACACAGAGCCAAACTATCTATGTAATAATCAGCTACAGTATAACTGTCTCCTAACATGTATATATAACATTTCACAGGACATGGTAACTGACATTCATCACACAGAGCCAAACTATCTATGTAATAACCAGTATACAGTATAACTGTCTCCTCCTAACATGTGTATATATAACATTTCACAGGACATGGTAACTGACATTCATCACACAGAGCCAAACTATCTATGTAAAAATCAGCTACAGTATAACTGTCTCCTAACATGTATATATAACATTTCACAGGACATGGTAACTGACATTCATCACACAGAGCCAAACTATCTATGTAATAACCAGTATACAGTATAACTGTCTCCTAACATGTGTATATATAACATCACAGGACATGGTAACTGACATTCATCACACAGAGACAAACTATCTATGTAATAACAGTATACAGTATAACTGTCTCCTAACATGTGTATATATAACATTTCACCGGACATGGAAACTGACATTCATCACACAGAGCCAAACTATCTATGTAATAACCAGTATATAGTATAACTGTCACCTAACATGTGTATATATAACATTTCACAGGACATGGTAACTGACATTCATCACACAGAGCCAAACTATCTATGTAATAACCAGTATACAGTATAACTGTCTCCTAACAAGTGTATATATAACATCACAGGACATGGTAACTGACATTCATCACACAGAGCCAAACTATCTATGTAATAATTAGCTACAGTATAACTGTCTCCTAACATGTATATATATAACATTTCACAGGACATGGTAACTGACATTCATCACACAGAGCCAAACTATCTATGTAATAATCAGCTACAGTATAACTGTCTCCTAACATGTATATATAACATTTCACAGGACATGGTAACTGACATTCATCACACAGAGCCAAACTATCTATGTAATAATTAGCTATAGTATAACTGTCTCCTAACATGTGTATATATAACATTTCACAGGACATGGTAACTGACATTCATCACACAGAGCCCAACTATCTATGTAATAATCAGCTACAGTATAACTGTCTCCTAACATGTGTATATATAACATCACAGGACATGATAACTGACATTCATCACACAGAGCCAAACTATCTATGTAATAATTAGCTACAGTATAACTGTCTCCTAACATGTGTATATATAACATTTCACAGGACAAGGTAACTGACATTCATCACACAGAGCCAAACTATCTATGTAATAACCAGTATACAGTATAACTGTCTCCTAACATGTATATATAACATTTCACAGGACATGGTAACTGACATTCATCACACAGAACCAAACTATCTATGTAATAAAATAATCAGCTACAGTATAACTGTCTCCTAACATGTGTATATTTAACATTTCACAGGACATGGTAACTGACATTCATCACACAGAGCGAAACTATCTATGTAATAACCAGTATACAGTATAACTGTCTCCTAACATGTGTATATATAACATCACAGGACATGGTAACTGACATTCATCACACAGAGCCAAACTATCTATGTAATAACCAGTATACAGTATAACTGTCTCTTCCTAACATGTGTATATATAATATTTCACAGGACATGGTAACTGACATTCATCACACAGAGCCAAACTATCTATGTAATAATCAGCTACAGTATAACTGTCTCCTAACATGTGTATATATAACATTTCACAGGACATGGTAACTGACATTCATCACACAGAGCCAAACTATCTATGTAATAACCAGTATACAGTATAACTGTCTCCTAACATGTGTATATATAACATTTCACAGGACATGGTAACTGACATTCATCACACAGAGCCAAACTATCTATGTAATAACCAGTATACAGTATAACTGTCTCCTAACATGTGTATATATAACATCACAGGACATGGTAACTGACATTCATCACACAGAGCCAAACTATCTATGTAATAACAGTATACAGTATAACTGTCTCCTAACATGTGTATATATAACATTTCACAGGACATGGTAACTGACATTCATCACACAGAGCCAAACTATCTATGTAATAACCAGTATACAGTATAACTGTCTCCTAACATGTGTATATATAACATTTCACAGGACATGGTAACTGACATTCATCACACAGAGCCAAACTATCTATGTAATAATCAGCTACAGTATAACTGTCTCCTAACATGTGTATATATAACATTTCACAGGACATGGTAACTGACATTCATCACACAGAGCCAAACTATCTATGTAATAACCAGTATACAGTATAACTGTCTCCTAACAAGTGTATATATAATATCACAGGACATGGTAACTGACATTCATCACACAGAGCCAAACTATCTATGTAATAACCGGTATACAGTATAACTGTCTCCTAACATGTGTATATATAACATTTCACAGGACATGGTAACTGACATTCATCACACAGAGCCAAATTATCTATGTAATAACCAGTATACAGTATAACTGTCTCCTAACATGTGTATATATAACATTTCACAGGACATGGTAACTGAAATTCATCACACAGAGCCAAACTATCTATGTAATAACCAGTAAACAGTATAACTGTCTCCTAATGTGTATATATAACATCACAGGACATGGTAACTGACATTCATCACACAGAGCCAAACTATCTATGGAATAATCAGCTACAGTATAACTGTCTCCTAACATGTGTATATTTAACATTTCACAGGACATGGTAACTGACATTCATCACACAGAGCCAAACTATCTATGTAATAACCAGTATACAGTATAACTGTCTCCTAACATGTGTATATATAACATCACAGGACATGGTAACTGACATTCATCACACAGAGCCAAACTATCTATGTAATAACCAGTATACAGTATAACTGTCTCTTCCTAACATGTGTATATATAACATTTCACAGGACATGGTAACTGACATTCATCACACAGAGCCAAACTATCTATGTAATAATCAGCTACAGTATAACTGTCTCCTAACATGTGTATATATAACATTTCACAGGACATGGTAACTGACATTCATCACACAGAGCCAAACTATCTATGTAATAACCAGTATACAGTATAACTGTCTCCTAACATGTGTATATATAACATTTCACAGGACATGGTAACTGACATTCATCACACAGAGCCAAACTATCTATGTAATAACCAGTATACAGTATAACTGTCTCCTCCTAACATGTGTATATATAACATTTCACAGGACATGGTAACTGACATTCATCACACAGAGCCAAACTATCAATGTAAAAATCAGCTACAGTATAACTGTCTCCTAACATGTATATATAACATTTCACAGGACATGGTAACTGACATTCATCACACAGAGCCAAACTATCTATGTAATAACCAGTATACAGTATAACTGTCTCCTAACATGTGTATATATAACATCACAGGACATGGTAACTGACATTCATCACACAGAGCCAAACTATCTATGTAATAACAGTATACAGTATAACTGTCTCCTAACATGTGTATATATAACATTTCACAGGACATGGTAACTGACATTCATCACACAGAGCCAAACTATCTATGTAATAACCAGTATACAGTATAACTGTCTCCTAACATGTGTATATATAACATTTCACAGGACATGGTAACTGACATTCATCACACAGAGCCAAACTATCTATGTAATAATCAGCTACAGTATAACTGTCTCCTAACATGTGTATATATAACATTTCACAGGACATGGTAACTGACATTCATCACACAGAGCCAAACTATCTATGTAATAACCAGTATACAGTATAACTGTCTCCTAACAAGTGTATATATAATATCACAGGACATGGTAACTGACATTCATCACACAGAGCCAAACTATCTATGTAATAACCGGTATACAGTATAACTGTCTCCTAACATGTGTATATATAACATTTCACAGGACATGGTAACTGACATTCATCACACAGAGCCAAATTATCTATGTAATAACCAGTATACAGTATAACTGTCTCCTAACATGTGTATATATAACATTTCACAGGACATGGTAACTGAAATTCATCACACAGAGCCAAACTATCTATGTAATAACCAGTAAACAGTATAACTGTCTCCTAACGTGTATATATAACATCACAGGACATGGTAACTGACATTCATCACACAGAGCCAAACTATCTATGTAATAATCAGCTACAGTATAACTGTCTCCTAACATGTGTATATATAACATTTCACAGGACATGGTAACTGACATTCATCACACAGAGCCAAACTATCTATGTAATAACCAGTATACAGTATAACTGTCTCCTAACATGTGTATATATAACATTTCACAGGACATGGTAACTGACATTCATCACACAGAGCCAAACTATCTACCAGTATACAGTATAACTGTCTGCTAACATGTGTATATATAACATCACAGGACATGGTAACTGACATTCATCACACAGAGCCAAACTATCTATGTAATAATTAGCTACAGTATAACTGTCTCCTAACATGTGTATATATAACATTTCACAGGACATGGTAACTGACATTCATCACACAGAGCCAAACTATCTATGTAATAACCAGTATACAGTATAAATGTCTCCTAACATGTGTATATATAACATTTCACAGGACATGGTAACTGACATTCATCACACAGAGCCAAACTATCTATGTAATAACCGGTATACAGTATAACTGTCTCCTAACATGTGTATATATAACATTTCACAGGACATGGTAACTGACATTCATCACACAGAGCCAAACTATCTATGTACTAATTAGCTACAGTATAACTGTCTCCTAACATGTGTATATATAACATCACAGGACATGGTAACTGACATTCATCACACAGAGCCAAACTATCTATGTAATAACCAGTATACAGTATAACTGTCTCCTAACATGTGTATATATAACATTTCACAGGACATGGTAACTGACATTCATCACACAGAGCCAAACTATCTATGTAATAACCGGTATACAGTATAACTGTCTCCTAACATGTGTATATATAACATTTCACAGGACATGGTAACTGACATTCATCACACAGAGCCAAACTATCTATGTAATAATCAGCTACAGTATAACTGTCTCCTAACAAGTGTATATATAACATTTCACAGGACATGGTAACTGACATTCATCACACAGAGCCAAACTATCTATGTAATAACCAGTATACAGTATAACTGTCTCCTAACATGTGTATATATAACATCACAGGACATGGTAACTGACATTCATCACACAGAGCCAAACTATCTATGTAATAATTAGCTACAGTATAACTGTCTCCTAACATGTATATATATAACATTTCACAGGACATGGTAACTGACATTCATCACACAGAGCCAAACTATCTATGTAATAATCAGCTACAGTATAACTGTCTCCTAACATGTATATATATAACATCACAGGACATGGTAACTGACATTCATCACACAGAGCCAAACTATCTATGTAATAACCAGTATACAGTATAAATGTCTCCTAACATGTGTATATATAACATTTCACAGGACATGGTAACTGACATTCATCACACAGAGCCAAATTATCTATGTAATAACCAGTATACAGTATAACTGTCTCCTAACAAGTGTATATATAACATCACAGGACATGGTAACTGACATTCATCACACAGAGCCAAACTATCTATGTAATAACCGGTATACAGTATAACTGTCTCCTAACATGTGTATATATAACATTTCACAGGACATGGTAACTGACATTCATCACACAGAGCCAAACTATCTATGTAATAACCAGTATACAGTATAACTGTCTCCTAACATGTGTATATATAACATTTCACAGGACATGGTAACTGACATTCATCACACAGAGCCAAACTATCTATGTAATAACCAGTATACAGTATAACTGTCTCCTAACATGTGTATATATAACATTTCACAGGACATGGTAACTGACATTCATCACACAGAGCCAAACTATCTATGTAATAACCAGTATACAGTATAACTGTCTCCTAACAGGTGTATATATAACATTTCACAGGACATGGTAACTGACATTCATCACACAGAGCCAAACTATCTATGTAATAATTAGCTACAGTATAACTGTCTCCTAACATGTATATATAACATTTCACAGGACATGGTAACTGACATTCATCACACAGAGCCAAACTATCTATGTAATAACCGGTATACAGTATGACTGTCTCCTAACATGTGTATATATAACATTTCACAGGACATGGTAACTGACATTCATCACACAGAGCCAAACTATCTATGTAATAATTAGCTACAGTATAACTGTCTCCTAACATGTGTATATATAACATCACAGGACATGGTAACTGACATTCATCACACAGAGCCAAACTATCTATGTAATAACCAGTATACAGTATAACTGTCTCCTAACATGTGTATATATAACATTTCACAGGACATGGTAACTGACATTCATCACACAGAGCCAGACTATCTATGTAATAATTAGCTACAGTATAACTGTCTCCTAACATGTGTATATATATAAAATCACAGGACATGGTAACTGACATTTATCACACAGAACCAAACTATCTATGTAATAAACAGTATACAGTATAACTGTCTCCTAACATGTGTATATATAACATTTCACAGGACATGGTAACTGACATTCATCACACAGAGCCAAACTATCTATGGAATAATCAGCTACAGTATAACTGTCTCCAAACATGTGTTTATATAACATTTCACAGGACATGGTAACTGACATTCATCACACAGAGCCAAACTATCTATGTAATAAACAGCTAGAGTATAACTGTCTCCTAACATGTATATATAACATCACAGGACATGGTAACTGACATTCATCACACAGAGCCAAACTATCTATGTAATAACCAGTATGCAGTATAACTGTCTCTTCCTAACATGTGTATATATAACATTTCACAGGACATGGTAACTGACATTCATCACACAGAGCCAAACTATCTATGTAATAATCAGCTACAGTATAACTGTCTCCTAACATGTGTATATATAACATTTCACAGGACATGGTAACTGACATTCATCACACAGAGCCAAACTATCTATGTAATAACCAGTATACAGTATAACTGTCTCCTAAAATGTGTATATATAACATTTCACAGGACATGGTAACTGACATTCATCACACAGAGCCAAACTATCTATGTAATAACCAGTATACAGTATAAGTGTCTCCTCCTAACATGTGTATATATAACATTTCACAGGACATGGTAACTGACATTCATCACACAGAGCCAAACTATCAATGTAAAAATCAGCTACAGTATAACTGTCTCCTAACATGTATATATAACATTTCACAGGACATGGTAACTGACATTCATCATACAGAGCCAAACTATCTATGTAATAACCAGTATACAGTATAACTGTCTCCTAACATGTGTATATATAACATCACAGGACATGGTAACTGACATTCATCACACAGAGCCAAACTATCTATGTAATAACAGTATACAGTATAACTGTCTCCTAACATGTGTATATATAACATTTCACAGGACATGGTAACTGACATTCATCACACAGAGCCAAACTATCTATGTAATAACCAGTATACAGTATAACTGTCTCCTAACATGTGTATATATAACATTTCACAGGACATGGTAACTGACATTCATCACACAGAGCCAAACTATCTATGTAATAATCAGCTACAGTATAACTGTCTCCTAACATGTGTATATATAACATTTCACAGGACATGGTAACTGACATTCATCACACAGAGCCAAACTATCTATGTAATAACCAGTATACAGTATAACTGTCTCCTAACATGTGTATATATAACATCACAGGACATGGTAACTGACATTCATCACACAGAGCCAAACTATCTATGTAATAATTAGCTACAGTATAACTGTCTACTAACATGTGTATATATAACATCACAGGACATGGTAACTGACATTCATCACACAGAGCCAAACTATCTATGTAATAATTAGCTACAGTATAACTGTCTCCTAACATGTATATATATAACATCACAGGACATGGTAACTGACATTCATCACACAGAGCCAAACTATCTATGTAATGACCAGTATACAGTATAACTGTCTCCTAACATGTGTATGTATAACATTTCACAGGACATGGTAACTGACATTCATCACACAGAGCCAAACTATCTATGTAATAATCAGCTACAGTATAACTGTCTCCTAACATGTGTATATATAACATTTCACAGGACATGGTAACTGACATTCATCACACAGAGCCAAACTATCTATGTAATAACCAGTATACAGTATAACTGTCTCCTAACAAGTGTATATATAACATCACAGGACATGGTAACTGACATTCATCACACAGAGCCAAACTATCTATGTAATAATTAGCTACAGTATAACTGTCTCCTAACATGTATATATATAACATTTCACAGGACATGGTAACTGACATTCATCACACAGAGCCAAACTATCTATGTAATAATCAGCTACAGTATAACTGTCTCCTAACATGTATATATAACATTTCACAGGACATGGTAACTGACATTCATCACACAGAGCCAAACTATCAATGTAATAACCAGTATACAGTATAACTGTCTCCTAACATGTGTATATATAACATCACAGGACATGGTAACTGACATTCATCACACAGAGCCAAACTATCTATGTAATAATTAGCTACAGTATAACTGTCTCCTAACATGTGTATATATAACATTTCACAGGACAAGGTAACTGACATTCATCACACAGAGCCAAACTATCTATGTAATAACCAGTATGCAGTATAACTGTCTCCTCCTAACATGTGTATATATAACATTTCACAGGACATGGTAACTGACATTCATCACACAGAGCCAAACTATCTATGTAATAACCAGTATACAGTATAACTGTCACCTAACATGTGTATATATAACATCACAGGATTTTGGTAACTGACATTCATCACACAGAGCCAAACTATATATGTAATAACCCGTATACAGTATAACTGTCTCCTAACATGTGTATATATAACATTTCACAGGTCATGGTAACTGACATTCATCACACAGAGCCAAACTATCTATGTAATAACCAGTATACAGTATAACTGTCTCCTAACATGTGTATATATAACATTTCACAGGACATGGTAACTGACATTCATCACACAGAGCCAATCTATCTATGTAATAACCAGTATACAGTATAACTGTCTCCTAACATGTGTATATATAACATTTCACAGGACATGGTAACTGACATTCATCACACAGAGCCAAACTATCTATGTAATAATCAGCTACAGTATAACTGTCTCCTAACATGTGTATATATAACATTTCACAGGACATGGTAACTGACATTCATCACACAGAGCCAAACTATCTATGTAATAACCAGTATACAGTATAACTGTCTCCTAACAAGTGTATATATAACATCACAGGACATGGTAACTGACATTCATCACACAGAGCCAAACTATCTATGTAATAATTAGCTACAGTATAACTGTCTCCTAAAATGTATATATATAACATTTCACAGGACATGGTAACTGACATTCATCACACAGAGCCAGACTATCTATGTAATAATTAGCTACAGTATAACTGTCTCCTAACATGTGTATATATATAAAATCACAGGACATGGTAACTGACATTCATCACACAGAACCAAACTATCTATGTAATAAACAGTATACAGTATAACTGTCTCCTAACATGTGTATATATAACATTTCACAGGACATGGTAACTGACATTCATCACACAGAGCCAAACTATCTATGGAATAATCAGCTACAGTATAACTGTCTCCTAACATGTGTTTATATAACATTTCACAGGACATGGTAACTGACATTCATCACACAGAGCCAAACTATCTATGTAATAAACAGCTAGAGTATAACTGTCTCCTAACATGTATATATAACATCACAGGACATGGTAACTGACATTCATCACACAGAGCCAAACTATCTATGTAATAACCAGTATACAGTATAACTGTCTCTTCCTAACATGTGTATATATAACATTTCACAGGACATGGTAACTGACATTCATCACACAGAGCCAAACTATCTATGTAATAATCAGCTACAGTATAACTGTCTCCTAACATGTGTATATATAACATTTCACAGGACATGGTAACTGACATTCATCACACAGAGCCAAACTATCTATGTAATAACCAGTATACAGTATAACTGTCTCCTAAAATGTGTATATATAACATTTCACAGGACATGGTAACTGACATTCATCACACAGAGCCAAACTATCTATGTAATAACCAGTATACAGTATAAGTGTCTCCTCCTAACATGTGTATATATAACATTTCACAGGACATGGTAACTGACATTCATCACACAGAGCCAAACTATCAATGTAAAAATCAGCTACAGTATAACTGTCTCCTAACATGTATATATAACATTTCACAGGACATGGTAACTGACATTCATCACACAGAGCCAAACTATCTATGTAATAACCAGTATACAGTATAACTGTCTCCTAACATGTGTATATATAACATCACAGGACATGGTAACTGACATTCATCACACAGAGCCAAACTATCTATGTAATAACAGTATACAGTATAACTGTCTCCTAACATGTGTATATATAACATTTCACAGGACATGGTAACTGACATTCATCACACAGAGCCAAACTATCTATGTAATAACCAGTATACAGTATAACTGTCTCCTAACATGTGTATATATAACATTTCACAGGACATGGTAACTGACATTCATCACACAGAGCCAAACTATCTATGTAATAATCAGCTACAGTATAACTGTCTCCTAACATGTGTATATATAACATTTCACAGAACATGGTAACTGACATTCATCACACAGAGCCAAACTATCTATGTAATAACCAGTATACAGTATAACTGTCTCCTAACATGTGTATATATAACATCACAGGACATGGTAACTGACATTCATCACACAGAGCCAAACTATCTATGTAATAATTAGCTACAGTATAACTGTCTACTAACATGTGTATATATAACATCACAGGACATGGTAACTGACATTCATCACACAGAGCCAAACTATCTATGTAATAATTAGCTACAGTATAACTGTCTCCTAACATGTATATATATAACATCACAGGACATTGTAACTGACATTCATCACACAGAGCCAAACTATCTATGTAATGACCAGTATACAGTATAACTGTCTCCTAACATGTGTATGTATAACATTTCACAGGACATGGTAACTGACATTAATCACACAGAGCCAAACTATCTATGTAATAATCAGCTACAGTATAACTGTCTCCTAGTCCTAACATGTGTATATATAACATTTCACAGGACATGGTAACTGACATTCATCACACAGAGCCAAACTATCTATGTAATAACCAGTATACAGTATAACTGTCTCCTAACAAGTGTATATATAACATCACAGGACATGGTAACTGACATTCATCACACAGAGCCAAACTATCTATGTAATAATTAGCTACAGTATAACTGTCTCCTAACATGTATATATATAACATTTCACAGGACATGGTAACTGACATTCATCACACAGAGCCAAACTATCTATGTAATAATCAGCTACAGTATAACTGTCTCCTAACATGTATATATAACATTTCACAGGACATGGTAACTGACATTCATCACACAGAGCCAAACTATCAATGTAATAACCAGTATACAGTATAACTGTCTCCTAACATGTGTATATATAACATCACAGGACATGGTAACTGACATTCATCACACAGAGCCAAACTATCTATGTAATAATTAGCTACAGTATAACTGTCTCCTAACATGTGTATATATAACATTTCACAGGACAAGGTAACTGACATTCATCACACAGAGCCAAACTATCTATGTAATAACCAGTATGCAGTATAACTGTCTCCTCCTAACATGTGTATATATAACATTTCACAGGACATGGTAACTGACATTCATCACACAGAGCCAAACTATCTATGTAATAACCAGTATACAGTATAACTGTCAACTAACATGTGTATATATAACATCACAGGATTTTGGTAACTGACATTCATCACACAGAGCCAAACTATATATGTAATAACCCGTATACAGTATAACTGTCTCCTAACATGTGTATATATAACATTTCACAGGTCATGGTAACTGACATTCATCACACAGAGCCAAATTATCTATGTAATAACCAGTATACAGTATAACTGTCTCCTAACATGTGTATATATAACATTTCACAGGACATGGTAACTGACATTCATCACACAGAGCCAATCTATCTATGTAATAACCAGTATACAGTAAAACTGTCTCCTAACATGTGTATATATAACATTTCACAGGACATGGTAACTGACATTCATCACACAGAGCCAAACTATCTATGTAATAATCAGCTACAGTATAACTGTCACCTAACATGTGTATATATAACATTTCACAGGACATGGTAACTGACATTCATCACACAGAGCCAAATTATCTATGTAATAACCAGTATACAGTATAACTGTCTCCTAACAAGTGTATATATAACATCACAGGACATGGTAACTGACATTCATCACACAGAGCCAAACTATCTATGTAATAATTAGCTACAGTATAACTGTCTCCTAACATGTATATATATAACATTTCACAGGACATGGTAACTGACATTCATCACACAGAGCCAAACTATCTATGTAATAATCAGCTACAGTATAACTGTCTCCTATCATGTATATATAACATTTCACAGGACATTGTAACTGACATTCATCACACAGAGCCAAACTATCTATGTAATAACCAGTATACAGTATAACTGTCTCCTAACATGTGTATATATAACATCACAGGACATGGTAACTGACATTCATCACACAGAGCCAAACTATCTATGTAATAATTAGCTACAGTATAACTGTCTCCTAACATGTGTATATATAACATTTCACAGGACAAGGTAACTGACATTCATCACACAGAGCCAAACTATCTATGTAATAACCAGTATACAGTATAACTGTCTCCTAACATGTATATATAACATTTCACAAGACATGGTAACTGACATTCATCACACAGAGCCAAACTATCTATGTAATAAACAGTATACAGTATAACTGTCTCCTAACATGTGCATATATATAATTATATAACATTTCACAGGACATGGTAACTGACATTCATCACACAGAGCCAAACTATCTATGTAATAACCGGTATACAGTATAACTGTCTCCTAACATGTGTATATATAACATTTCACAGGACATGGTAACTGACATTCATCACACAGAGCCAAACTATCTATGTAATAATCAGCTACAGTATAACTGTCTCCTAACATGTGTATTTATAACATTTCACAGGACATGGTAACTGACATTCATCACACAGAGCCAAACTATCTATGTAATAATCAGCTACAGTATAACTGTCTTCTAACATGTATATATAACATTTCACAGGACATGGTAACTGACATTCATCACACAGAGCCAAACTATCTATGTAATAACCAGTATACAGTATAACTGTCTCCTCCTAACATGTGTATATATAACATTTCACAGGACATGGTAACTGACATTCATCACACAGAGCCAAACTATCTATGTAAAAATCAGCTACAGTATAACTGTCTCCTAACATGTATATATAACATTTCACAGGACATGGTAACTGACATTCATCACACAGAGCCAAACTATCTATGTAATAACCAGTATACAGTATAACTGTCTCCTAACATGTGTATATATAACATCACAGGACATGGTAACTGACATTCATCACACAGAGACAAACTATCTATGTAATAACAGTATACAGTATAACTGTCTCCTAACATGTGTATATATAACATTTCACCGGACATGGTAACTGACATTCATCACACAGAGCCAAACTATCTATGTAATAACCAGTATACAGTATAACTGTCACCTAACATGTGTATATATAACATTTCACAGGACATGGTAACTGACATTCATCACACAGAGCCAAACTATCTATGTAATAATCAGCTATAGTATAACTGTCTCCTAACATGTGTATATATAACATTTCACAGGACATGGTAACTGACATTCATCACACAGAGCCAAACTATCTATGTAATAACCAGTATACAGTATAACTGTCTCCTAACAAGTGTATATATAACATCACAGGACATGGTAACTGACATTCATCACACAGAGCCAAACTATCTATGTAATAATTAGCTACAGTATAACTGTCTCCTAACATGTATATATATAACATTTCACAGGACATGGTAACTGACATTCATCACACAGAGCCAAACTATCTATGTAATAATCAGCTACAGTATAACTGTCTCCTAACATGTATATATAACATTTCACAGGACATGGTAACTGACATTCATCACACAGAGCCAAACTATCTATGTAATAATCAGCTACAGTATAACTGTCTCCTAACATGTGTATATATAACATCACAGGACATGATAACTGACATTCATCACACAGAGCCAAACTATCTATGTAATAATTAGCTACAGTATAACTGTCTCCTAACATGTGTATATATAACATTTCACAGGACAAGGTAACTGACATTCATCACACAGAGCCAAACTATCTATGTAATAACCAGTATACAGTATAACTGTCTCCTAACATGTATATATAACATTTCACAGGACATGGTAACTGACATTCATCACACAGAACCAAACTATCTATGTAATAAACAGTATACAGTATAACTGTCTCCTAACATGTGTATATATAACATTTCACAGGACATGGTAACTGACATTCATCACACAGAGCCAAACTATCTATGGAATAATCAGCTACAGTATAACTGTCTCCTAACATGTGTATATTTAACATTTCACAGGACATGGTAACTGACATTCATCACACAGAGCCAAACTATCTATGTAATAACCAGTATACAGTATAACTGTCTCCTAACATGTGTATATATAACATCACAGGACATGGTAACTGACATTCATCACACAGAGCCAAACTATCTATGTAATAACCAGTATACAGTATAACTGTCTCTTCCTAACATGTGTATATATAACATTTCACAGGACATGGTAACTGACATTCATCACACAGAGCCAAACTATCTATGTAATAATCAGCTACAGTATAACTGTCTCCTAACATGTGTATATATAACATTTCACAGGACATGGTAACTGACATTCATCACACAGAGCCAAACTATCTATGTAATAACCAGTATACAGTATAACTGTCTCCTAACATGTGTATATATAACATTTCACAGGACATGGTAACTGACATTCATCACACAGAGCCAAAGTATCTATGTAATAACCAGTATACAGTAAAACTGTCTCCTAACATGTGTATATATAACATTTCACAGGACATGGTAACTGACATTCATCACACAGAGCCAAACTATCTATGTAATAATCAGCTACAGTATAACTGTCACCTAACATGTGTATATATAACATTTCACAGGACATGGTAACTGACATTCATCACACAGAGCCAAATTATCTATGTAATAACCAGTATACAGTATAACTGTCTCCTAACAAGTGTATATATAACATCACAGGACATGGTAACTGACATTCATCACACAGAGCCAAACTATCTATGTAATAATTAGCTACAGTATAACTGTCTCCTAACATGTATATATATAACATTTCACAGGACATGGTAACTGACATTCATCACACAGAGCCAAACTATCTATGTAATAATCAGCTACAGTATAACTGTCTCCTATCATGTATATATAACATTTCACAGGACATTGTAACTGACATTCATCACACAGAGCCAAACTATCTATGTAATAACCAGTATACAGTATAACTGTCTCCTAACATGTGTATATATAACATCACAGGACATGGTAACTGACATTCATCACACAGAGCCAAACTATCTATGTAATAATTAGCTACAGTATAACTGTCTCCTAACATGTGTATATATAACATTTCACAGGACAAGGTAACTGACATTCATCACACAGAGCCAAACTATCTATGTAATAACCAGTATACAGTATAACTGTCTCCTAACATGTATATATAACATTTCACAAGACATGGTAACTGACATTCATCACACAGAGCCAAACTATCTATGTAATAAACAGTATACAGTATAACTGTCTCCTAACATGTGCATATATATAATTATATAACATTTCACAGGACATGGTAACTGACATTCATCACACAGAGCCAAACTATCTATGTAATAACCGGTATACAGTATAACTGTCTCCTAACATGTGTATATATAACATTTCACAGGACATGGTAACTGACATTCATCACACAGAGCCAAACTATCTATGTAATAATCAGCTACAGTATAACTGTCTCCTAACATGTGTATTTATAACATTTCACAGGACATGGTAACTGACATTCATCACACAGAGCCAAACTATCTATGTAATAATCAGCTACAGTATAACTGTCTTCTAACATGTATATATAACATTTCACAGGACATGGTAACTGACATTCATCACACAGAGCCAAACTATCTATGTAATAACCAGTATACAGTATAACTGTCTCCTCCTAACATGTGTATATATAACATTTCACAGGACATGGTAACTGACATTCATCACACAGAGCCAAACTATCTATGTAAAAATCAGCTACAGTATAACTGTCTCCTAACATGTATATATAACATTTCACAGGACATGGTAACTGACATTCATCACACAGAGCCAAACTATCTATGTAATAACCAGTATACAGTATAACTGTCTCCTAACATGTGTATATATAACATCACAGGACATGGTAACTGACATTCATCACACAGAGACAAACTATCTATGTAATAACAGTATACAGTATAACTGTCTCCTAACATGTGTATATATAACATTTCACCGGACATGGTAACTGACATTCATCACACAGAGCCAAACTATCTATGTAATAACCAGTATACAGTATAACTGTCACCTAACATGTGTATATATAACATTTCACAGGACATGGTAACTGACATTCATCACACAGAGCCAAACTATCTATGTAATAATCAGCTATAGTATAACTGTCTCCTAACATGTGTATATATAACATTTCACAGGACATGGTAACTGACATTCATCACACAGAGCCAAACTATCTATGTAATAACCAGTATACAGTATAACTGTCTCCTAACAAGTGTATATATAACATCACAGGACATGGTAACTGACATTCATCACACAGAGCCAAACTATCTATGTAATAATTAGCTACAGTATAACTGTCTCCTAACATGTATATATATAACATTTCACAGGACATGGTAACTGACATTCATCACACAGAGCCAAACTATCTATGTAATAATCAGCTACAGTATAACTGTCTCCTAACATGTATATATAACATTTCACAGGACATGGTAACTGACATTCATCACACAGAGCCAAACTATCTATGTAATAATCAGCTACAGTATAACTGTCTCCTAACATGTGTATATATAACATCACAGGACATGATAACTGACATTCATCACACAGAGCCAAACTATCTATGTAATAATTAGCTACAGTATAACTGTCTCCTAACATGTGTATATATAACATTTCACAGGACAAGGTAACTGACATTCATCACACAGAGCCAAACTATCTATGTAATAACCAGTATACAGTATAACTGTCTCCTAACATGTATATATAACATTTCACAGGACATGGTAACTGACATTCATCACACAGAACCAAACTATCTATGTAATAAACAGTATACAGTATAACTGTCTCCTAACATGTGTATATATAACATTTCACAGGACATGGTAACTGACATTCATCACACAGAGCCAAACTATCTATGGAATAATCAGCTACAGTATAACTGTCTCCTAACATGTGTATATTTAACATTTCACAGGACATGGTAACTGACATTCATCACACAGAGCCAAACTATCTATGTAATAACCAGTATACAGTATAACTGTCTCCTAACATGTGTATATATAACATCACAGGACATGGTAACTGACATTCATCACACAGAGCCAAACTATCTATGTAATAACCAGTATACAGTATAACTGTCTCTTCCTAACATGTGTATATATAACATTTCACAGGACATGGTAACTGACATTCATCACACAGAGCCAAACTATCTATGTAATAATCAGCTACAGTATAACTGTCTCCTAACATGTGTATATATAACATTTCACAGGACATGGTAACTGACATTCATCACACAGAGCCAAACTATCTATGTAATAACCAGTATACAGTATAACTGTCTCCTAACATGTGTATATATAACATTTCACAGGACATGGTAACTGACATTCATCACACAGAGCCAAAGTATCTATGTAATAACCAGTATACAGTATAACTGTCTCCTCCTAACATGTGTATATATAACATTTCACAGGACATGGTAACTGACATTCATCACACAGAGCCAAACTATCAATGTAAAAATCAGCTACAGTATAACTGTCTCCTAACATGTATATATAACATTTCACAGGACATGGTAACTGACATTCATCACACAGAGCCAAACTATCTATGTAATAACCAGTATACAGTATAACTGTCTCCTAACATGTGTATATATAACATTTCACAGGACATGGTAACTGACATTCATCACACAGAGCCAAACTATCTATGTAATAACCAGTATACAGTATAACTGTCTCCTAACATGTGTATATATAACATTTCACAGGACATGGTAACTGACATTCATCACACAGAGCCAAACTATCTATGTAATAATCAGCTACAGTATAACTGTCTCCTAACATGTGTATATATAACATTTCACAGGACATGGTAACTGACATTCATCACACAGAGCCAAATTATCTATGTAATAACCAGTATACAGTATAACTGTCTCCTAACAAGTGTATATATAATATCACAGGACATAGTAACTGACATTCATCACACAGAGCCAAACTATCTATGTAATAACCGGTATACAGTATAACTGTCTCCTAACATGTGTATATATAACATTTCACAGGACATGGTAACTGACATTCATCACACAGAGCCAAATTATCTATGTAATAACCAGTATACAGTATAACTGTCTCCTAACATGTGTATATATAACATTTCACAGGACATGGTAACTGAAATTCATCACACAGAGCCAAACTATCTATGTAATAACCAGTAAACAGTATAACTGTCTCCTAATGTGTATATATAACATCACAGGACATGGTAACTGACATTCATCACACAGAGCCAAACTATCTATGTAATAATCAGCTACAGTATAACTGTCTCCTAACATGTGTATATATAACATTTCACAGGACATGGTAACTGACATTCATCACACAGAGCCAAACTATCTATGTAATAACCAGTATACAGTATAACTGTCTGCTAACATGTGTATATATAACATTTCACAGGACATGGTAACTGACATTCATCACACAGAGCCAAACTATCTATGGAATAATCAGCTACAGTATAACTGTCTCCTAACATGTGTATATTTAACATTTCACAGGACATGGTAACTGACATTCATCACACAGAGCCAAACTATCTATGTAATAACCAGTATACAGTATAACTGTCTCCTAACATGTGTATATATAACATCACAGGACATGGTAACTGACATTCATCACACAGAGCCAAACTATCTATGTAATAACCAGTATACAGTATAACTGTCTCTTCCTAACATGTGTATATATAACATTTCACAGGACATGGTAACTGACATTCATCACACAGAGCCAAACTATCTATGTAATAATCAGCTACAGTATAACTGTCTCCTAACATGTGTATATATAACATTTCACAGGACATGGTAACTGACATTCATCACACAGAGCCAAACTATCTATGTAATAACCAGTATACAGTATAACTGTCTCCTCCTAACATGTGTATATATAACATTTCACAGGACATGGTAACTGACATTCATCACACAGAGCCAAACTATCAATGTAAAAATCAGCTACAGTATAACTGTCTCCTAACATGTATATATAACATTTCACAGGACATGGTAACTGACATTCATCACACAGAGCCAAACTATCTATGTAATAACCAGTATACAGTATAACTGTCTCCTAACATGTGTATATATAACATCACAGGACATGGTAACTGACATTCATCACACAGAGCCAAACTATCTATGTAATAACAGTATACAGTATAACTGTCTCCTAACATGTGTATATATAACATTTCACAGGACATGGTAACTGACATTCATCACACAGAGCCAAACTATCTATGTAATAACCAGTATACAGTATAACTGTCTCCTAACATGTGTATATATAACATTTCACAGGACATGGTAACTGACATTCATCACACAGAGCCAAACTATCTATGTAATAATCAGCTACAGTATAACTGTCTCCTAACATGTGTATATATAACATTTCACAGGACATGGTAACTGACATTCATCACACAGAGCCAAACTATCTATGTAATAACCAGTATACAGTATAACTGTCTCCTAACAAGTGTATATATAATATCACAGGACATGGTAACTGACATTCATCACACAGAGCCAAACTATCTATGTAATAACCGGTATACAGTATAACTGTCTCCTAACATGTGTATATATAACATTTCACAGGACATGGTAACTGACATTCATCACACAGAGCCAAATTATCTATGTAATAACCAGTATACAGTATAACTGTCTCCTAACATGTGTATATATAACATTTCACAGGACATGGTAACTGAAATTCATCACACAGAGCCAAACTATCTATGTAATAACCAGTAAACAGTATAACTGTCTCCTAACGTGTATATATAACATCACAGGACATGGTAACTGACATTCATCACACAGAGCCAAACTATCTATGTAATAATCAGCTACAGTATAACTGTCTCCTAACATGTGTATATATAACATTTCACAGGACATGGTAACTGACATTCATCACACAGAGCCAAACTATCTATGTAATAACCAGTATACAGTATAACTGTCTCCTAACATGTGTATATATAACATTTCACAGGACATGGTAACTGACATTCATCACACAGAGCCAAACTATCTATGTAATAACCAGTATACAGTATAACTGTCTGCTAACATGTGTATATATAACATCACAGGACATGGTAACTGACATTCATCACACAGAGCCAAACTATCTATGTAATAATTAGCTACAGTATAACTGTCTCCTAACATGTGTATATATAACATCACAGGACATGGTAACTGACATTCATCACACAGAGCCAAACTATCTATGTAATAACCAGTATACTGTATAACTGTCTCCTAACATGTGTATATATAACATTTCACAGGACATGGTAACTGACATTCATCACACAGAGCCAAACTATCTATGTAATAACCGGTATACAGTATAACTGTCTCCTAACATGTGTATATATAACATTTCACAGGACATGGTAACTGACATTCATCACACAGAGCCAAACTATCTATGTACTAATTAGCTACAGTATAACTGTCTCCTAACATGTGTATATATAACATCACAGGACATGGTAACTGACATTCATCACACAGAGCCAAACTATCTATGTAATAACCAGTATACAGTATAACTGTCTCCTAACATGTGTATATATAACATTTCACATTACATGGTAACTGACATTCATCACACAGAGCCAAACTATCTATGTAATAACCGGTATACAGTATAACTGTCTCCTAACATGTGTATATATAACATTTCACAGGACATGGTAACTGACATTCATCACACAGAGCCAAACTATCTATGTAATAATCAGCTACAGTATAACTGTCTCCTAACATGTGTATATATAACATCACAGGACATGGTAACTGACATTCATCACACAGAGCCAAACTATCTATGTAATAATTAGCTACAGTATAACTGTCTCCTAACATGTATATATATAACATTTCACAGGACATGGTAACTGACATTCATCACACAGAGCCAAACTATCTATGTAATAATCAGCTACAGTATAACTGTCTCCTAACATGTATATATATAACATCACAGGACATGGTAACTGACATTCATCACACAGAGCCAAACTATCTATGTAATAACCAGTATACAGTATAAATGTCTCCTAACATGTGTATATATAACATTTCAAAGGACATGGTAACTGACATTCATCACACAGAGCCAAACTATCTATGTAATAACCAGCTACAGTATAACTGTCTCCTAACATGTGTATATATAACATCACAGGACATGGTAACTGACATTCATCACACAGATCCAAACTATCTATGTAATAACCGGTATACAGTATAACTGTCTCCTAACATGTGTATATATAACATTTCACAGGACATGGTAACTGACATTCATCACACAGAGCCAAACTATCTATGTAATAACCAGTATACAGTTTAACTGTCTCCTAACATGTGTATATTTAACATCACAGGACATGGTAACTGACATTCATCACACAGAGCCAAACTATCTATGTAATAATTAGCTACAGTATAACTGTCTCCTAACATGTGTATATATAACATTTCACAGGACATGGTAACTGACATTCATCACACAGAGCCAAACTATCTATGTAATGACCAGTATACAGTATAACTGTCTCCTAACATGTGTATATATAACATTTCACAGGACATGGTAACTGACATTCATCACACAGAGCCAAACTATCTATGTAATAATCAGCTACAGTATAACTGTCTCCTAACATGTACATATAACATTTCACAGGACATGGTAACTGACATTCATCACACAGAGCCAAACTATCTATGTAATAACCAGTATACAGTATAACTGTCTCCTAACATGTGTATATATAACATCACAGGACATGGTAACTGACATTCATCACACAGAGCCAAACTATCTATGTAATAATTAGCTACAGTATAACTGTCTCCTAACATGTATATATATAACATCACAGGACATGGTAACTGACATTCATCACACAGAGCCAAACTATCTATGTAATGACCAGTATACAGTATAACTGTCTCCTAACATGTGTATATATAACATTTCACAGGACATGGTAACTGACATTCATCACACAGAGCCAAACTATCTATGTAATAATCAGCTACAGTATAACTGTCTCCTAACATGTGTATATATAACATTTCACAGGACATGGTAACTGACATTCATCACACAGAGCCAAACTATCTATGTAATAACCAGTATACAGTATAACTGTCTCTTCCTAACATGTGTATATATAACATTTCACAGGACATGGTAACTGACATTCATCACACAGAGCCAAACTATCTATGTAATAATCAGCTACAGTATAACTGTCTCCTAACATGTGTATATATAACATTTCACAGGACATGGTAACTGACATTCATCACACAGAGCCAAACTATCTATGTAATAACCAGTATACAGTATAACTGTCTCCTCCTAACATGTGTATATATAACATTTCACAGGACATGGTAACTGACATTCATCACACAGAGCCAAACTATCAATGTAAAAATCAGCTACAGTATAACTGTCTCCTAACATGTATATATAACATTTCACAGGACATGGTAACTGACATTCATCACACAGAGCCAAACTATCTATGTAATAACCAGTATACAGTATAACTGTCTCCTAACATGTGTATATATAACATCACAGGACATGGTAACTGACATTCATCACACAGAGCCAAACTATCTATGTAATAACAGTATACAGTATAACTGTCTCCTAACATGTGTATATATAACATTTCACAGGACATGGTAACTGACATTCATCACACAGAGCCAAACTATCTATGTAATAACCAGTATACAGTATAACTGTCTCCTAACATGTGTATATATAACATTTCACAGGACATGGTAACTGACATTCATCACACAGAGCCAAACTATCTATGTAATAATCAGCTACAGTATAACTGTCTCCTAACATGTGTATATATAACATTTCACAGGACATGGTAACTGACATTCATCACACAGAGCCAAACTATCTATGTAATAACCAGTATACAGTATAACTGTCTCCTAACAAGTGTATATATAATATCACAGGACACAGTAACTGACATTCATCACACAGAGCCAAACTATCTATGTAATAACCGGTATACAGTATAACTGTCTCCTAACATGTGTATATATAACATTTCACAGGACATGGTAACTGACATTCATCACACAGAGCCAAATTATCTATGTAATAACCAGTATACAGTATAACTGTCTCCTAACATGTGTATATATAACATTTCACAGGACATGGTAACTGAAATTCATCACACAGAGCCAAACTATCTATGTAATAACCAGTAAACAGTATAACTGTCTCCTAACGTGTATATATAACATCACAGGACATGGTAACTGACATTCATCACACAGAGCCAAACTATCTATGTAATAATCAGCTACAGTATAACTGTCTCCTAACATGTGTATATATAACATTTCACAGGACATGGTAACTGACATTCATCACACAGAGCCAAACTATCTATGTAATAACCAGTATACAGTATAACTGTCTGCTAACATGTGTATATAGAACATTTCACAGGACATGGTAACTGACATTCATCACACAGAGCCAAACTATCTATGGAATAATCAGCTACAGTATAACTGTCTCCTAACATGTGTATATTTAACATTTCACAGGACATGGTAACTGACATTCATCACACAGAGCCAAACTATCTATGTAATAACCAGTATACAGTATAACTATCTCCTAACATGTGTATATATAACATCACAGGACTTGGTAACTGACATTCATCACACAGAGCCAAACTATCTATGTAATAACCAGTATACAGTATAACTGTCTCCTAACATGTGTATATATAACATTTCACAGGACATGGTAACTGACATTCATCACACAGAGCCAAACTATCTATGTAATAATCAGCTACAGTATAACTGTCTCCTAACATGTGTATATATAACATTTCACAGGACATGGTAACTGACATTCATCACACAGAGCCAAACTATCTATGTAATAACCAGTATACAGTATAACTGTCTCCTAACAAGTGTATATATAATATCACAGGACATGGTAACTGACATTCATCACACAGAGCCAAACTATCTATGTAATAACCGGTATACAGTATAACTGTCTCCTAACATGTGTATATATAACATTTCACAGGACATGGTAACTGACATTCATCACACAGAGCCAAATTATCTATGTAATAACCAGTATACAGTATAACTGTCTCCTAACATGTGTATATATAACATTTCACAGGACATGGTAACTGAAATTCATCACACAGAGCCAAACTATCTATGTAATAACCAGTAAACAGTATAACTGTCTCCTAACGTGTATATATAACATCACAGGACATGGTAACTGACATTCATCACACAGAGCCAAACTATCTATGTAATAATCAGATACAGTATAACTGTCTCCTAACATGTGTATATATAACATTTCACAGGACATGGTAACTGACATTCATCACACAGAGCCAAACTATCTATGTAATAACCAGTATACAGTATAACTGTCTCCTAACATGTGTATATATAACATTTCACAGGACATGGTAACTGACATTCATCACACAGAGCCAAACTATCTATGTAATAACCAGTATACAGTATAACTGTCTGCTAACATGTGTATATATAACATCACAGGACATGGTAACTGACATTCATCACACAGAGCCAAACTATCTATGTAATAACCAGTATACAGTATAACTGTCTCCTAACATGTGTATATATAACATTTCACAGGACATGGTAACTGACATTCATCACACAGAGCCAAACTATCTATGTAATAACCGGTATACAGTATAACTGTCTCCTAACATGTGTATATATAACATTTCACAGGACATGGTAACTGACATTCACCACACAGAGCCAAACTATCTATGTACTAATTAGCTACAGTATAACTGTCTCCTAACATGTGTATATATAACATCACAGGACATGGTAACTGACATTCATCACACAGAGCCAAACTATCTATGTAATAACCAGTATACAGTATAACTGTCTCCTAACATGTGTATATATAACATTTCACAGGACATGGTAACTGACATTCATCACACAGAGCCAAACTATCTATGTAATAACCGGTATACAGTATAACTGTCTCCTAACATGTGTATATATAACATTTCACAGGACATGGTAACTGACATTCATCACACAGAGCCAAACTATCTATGTAATAATCAGCTACAGTATAACTGTCTCCTAACAAGTGTATATATAACATTTCACAGGACATGGTAACTGACATTCATCACACAGAGCCAAACTATCTATGTAATAACCAGTATACAGTATAACTGTCTCCTAACATGTGTATATATAACATCACAGGACATGGTAACTGACATTCATCACACAGAGCCAAACTATCTATGTAATAACCGGTATACAGTATAACTGTCTCCTAACATGTGTATATATAACATTTCACAGGACATGGTAACTGACATTCATCACACAGAGCCAAATTATCTATGTAATAACCAGTATACAGTATAACTGTCTCCTAACATGTGTATATATAACATTTCACAGGACATGGTAACTGAAATTCATCACACAGAGCCAAACTATCTATGTAATAACCAGATAACAGTATAACTGTCTCCTAACGTGTATATATAACATCACAGGACATGGTAACTGACATTCATCACACAGAGCCAAACTATCTATGTAATAATCAGCTACAGTATAACTGTCTCCTAACATGTGTATATATAACATTTCACAGGACATGGTAACTGACATTCATCACACAGAGCCAAACTATCTATGTAATAACCAGTATACAGTATAACTGTCTGCTAACATGTGTATATATAACATTTCACAGGACATGGTAACTGACATTCATCACACAGAGCCAAACTATCTATGGAATAATCAGCTACAGTATAACTGTCTCCTAACATGTGTATATTTAACATTTCACAGGACATGGTAACTGACATTCATCACACAGAGCCAAACTATCTATGTAATAACCAGTATACAGTATAACTGTCTCCTAACATGTGTATATATAACATCACAGGACTTGGTAACTGACATTCATCACACAGAGCCAAACTATCTATGTAATAACCAGTATACAGTATAACTGTCTCCTAACATGTGTATATATAACATTTCACAGGACATGGTAACTGACATTCATCACACAGAGCCAAACTATCTATGTAATAATCAGCTACAGTATAACTGTCTCCTAACATGTGTATATATAACATTTCACAGGACATGGTAACTGACATTCATCACACAGAGCCAAACTATCTATGTAATAACCAGTATACAGTATAACTGTCTCCTAACAAGTGTATATATAATATCACAGGACATGGTAACTGACATTCATCACACAGAGCCAAACTATCTATGTAATAACCGGTATACAGTATAACTGTCTCCTAACATGTGTATATATAACATTTCACAGGACATGGTAACTGACATTCATCACACAGAGCCAAATTATCTATGTAATAACCAGTATACAGTATAACTGTCTCCTAACATGTGTATATATAACATTTCACAGGACATGGTAACTGAAATTCATCACACAGAGCCAAACTATCTATGTAATAACCAGTAAACAGTATAACTGTCTCCTAACGTGTATATATAACATCACAGGACATGGTAACTGACATTCATCACACAGAGCCAAACTATCTATGTAATAATCAGCTACAGTATAACTGTCTCCTAACATGTGTATATATAACATTTCACAGGACATGGTAACTGACATTCATCACACAGAGCCAAACTATCTATGTAATAACCAGTATACAGTATAACTGTCTCCTAACATGTGTATATATAACATTTCACAGGACATGGTAACTGACATTCATCACACAGAGCCAAACTATCTATGCAATAACCAGTATACAGTATAACTGTCTGCTAACATGTGTATATATAACATCACAGGACATGGTAACTGACATTCTTCACACAGAGCCAAACTATCTATGTAATAATTAGCTACAGTATAACTGTCTCCTAACATGTGTATATATAACATTTCACAGGACATGGTAACTGACATTCATCACACAGAGCCAAACTATCTATGTAATGACCAGTATACAGTATAACTGTCTCCTAACATGTGTATATATAACATTTCACAGGACATGGTAACTGACATTCATCACACAGAGCCAAACTATCTATGTAATAATTAGCTACAGTATAACTGTCTCCTAACATGTATATATATAACATCACAGGACATGGTAACTGACATTCATCACACAGAGCCAAACTATCTATGTAATGACCAGTATACAGTATAACTGTCTCCTAACATGTGTATATATAACATTTCACAGGACATGGTAACTGACATTCATCACACAGAGCCAAACTATCTATGTAATAATCAGCTACAGTATAACTGTCTCCTAACATGTGTATATATAACATTTCACAGGACATGGTAACTGACATTCATCACACAGAGCCAAACTATCTATGTAATAACCAGTATACAGTATAACTGTCTCTTCCTAACATGTGTATATATAACATTTCACAGGACATGGTAACTGACATTCATCACACAGAGCCAAACTATCTATGTAATAATCAGCTACAGTATAACTGTCTCCTAACATGTGTATATATAACATTTCACAGGACATGGTAACTGACATTCATCACACAGAGCCAAACTATCTATGTAATAACCAGTATACAGTATAACTGTCTCCTCCTAACATGTGTATATATAACATTTCACAGGACATGGTAACTGACATTCATCACACAGAGCCAAACTATCAATGTAAAAATCAGCTACAGTATAACTGTCTCCTAACATGTATATATAACATTTCACAGGACATGGTAACTGACATTCATCACACAGAGCCAAACTATCTATGTAATAACCAGTATACAGTATAACTGTCTCCTAACATGTGTATATATAACATCACAGGACATGGTAACTGACATTCATCACACAGAGCCAAACTATCTATGTAATAACAGTATACAGTATAACTGTCTCCTAACATGTGTATATATAACATTTCACAGGACATGGTAACTGACATTCATCACACAGAGCCAAACTATCTATGTAATAACCAGTATACAGTATAACTGTCTCCTAACATGTGTATATATAACATTTCACAGGACATGGTAACTGACATTCATCACACAGAGCCAAACTATCTATGTAATAATCAGCTACAGTATAACTGTCTCCTAACATGTGTATATATAACATTTCACAGGACATGGTAACTGACATTCATCACACAGAGCCAAACTATCTATGTAATAACCAGTATACAGTATAACTGTCTCCTAACAAGTGTATATATAATATCACAGGACATAGTAACTGACATTCATCACACAGAGCCAAACTATCTATGTAATAACCGGTATACAGTATAACTGTCTCCTAACATGTGTATATATAACATTTCACAGGACATGGTAACTGACATTCATCACACAGAGCCAAATTATCTATGTAATAACCAGTATACAGTATAACTGTCTCCTAACATGTGTATATATAACATTTCACAGGACATGGTAACTGAAATTCATCACACAGAGCCAAACTATCTATGTAATAACCAGTAAACAGTATAACTGTCTCCTAACGTGTATATATAACATCACAGGACATGGTAACTGACATTCATCACACAGAGCCAAACTATCTATGTAATAATCAGCTACAGTATAACTGTCTCCTAACATGTGTATATATAACATTTCACAGGACATGGTAACTGACATTCATCACACAGAGCCAAACTATCTATGTAATAACCAGTATACAGTATAACTGTCTGCTAACATGTGTATATATAACATTTCACAGGACATGGTAACTGACATTCATCACACAGAGCCAAACTATCTATGGAATAATCAGCTACAGTATAACTGTCTCCTAACATGTGTATATTTAACATTTCACAGGACATGGTAACTGACATTCATCACACAGAGCCAAACTATCTATGTAATAACCAGTATACAGTATAACTATCTCCTAACATGTGTATATATAACATCACAGGACTTGGTAACTGACATTCATCACACAGAGCCAAACTATCTATGTAATAACCAGTATACAGTATAACTGTCTCCTAACATGTGTATATATAACATTTCACAGGACATGGTAACTGACATTCATCACACAGAGCCAAACTATCTATGTAATAATCAGCTACAGTATAACTGTCTCCTAACATGTGTATATATAACATTTCACAGGACATGGTAACTGACATTCATCACACAGAGCCAAACTATCTATGTAATAACCAGTATACAGTATAACTGTCTCCTAACAAGTGTATATATAATATCACAGGACATGGTAACTGACATTCATCACACAGAGCCAAACTATCTATGTAATAACCGGTATACAGTATAACTGTCTCCTAACATGTGTATATATAACATTTCACAGGACATGGTAACTGACATTCATCACACAGAGCCAAATTATCTATGTAATAACCAGTATACAGTATAACTGTCTCCTAACATGTGTATATATAACATTTCACAGGACATGGTAACTGAAATTCATCACACAGAGCCAAACTATCTATGTAATAACCAGTAAACAGTATAACTGTCTCCTAACGTGTATATATAACATCACAGGACATGGTAACTGACATTCATCACACAGAGCCAAACTATCTATGTAATAATCAGATACAGTATAACTGTCTCCTAACATGTGTATATATAACATTTCACAGGACATGGTAACTGACATTCATCACACAGAGCCAAACTATCTATGTAATAACCAGTATACAGTATAACTGTCTCCTAACATGTGTATATATAACATTTCACAGGACATGGTAACTGACATTCATCACACAGAGCCAAACTATCTATGTAATAACCAGTATACAGTATAACTGTCTGCTAACATGTGTATATATAACATCACAGGACATGGTAACTGACATTCATCACACAGAGCCAAACTATCTATGTAATAATTAGCTACAGTATAACTGTCTCCTAACATGTGTATATATAACATTTCACAGGACATGGTAACTGACATTCATCACACAGAGCCAAACTATCTATGTAATAACCAGTATACAGTATAACTGTCTCCTAACATGTGTATATATAACATTTCACAGGACATGGTAACTGACATTCATCACACAGAGCCAAACTATCTATGTAATAACCGGTATACAGTATAACTGTCTCCTAACATGTGTATATATAACATTTCACAGGACATGGTAACTGACATTCATCACACAGAGCCAAACTATCTATGTACTAATTAGCTACAGTATAACTGTCTCCTAACATGTGTATATATAACATCACAGGACATGGTAACTGACATTCATCACACAGAGCCAAACTATCTATGTAATAACCAGTATACAGTATAACTGTCTCCTAACATGTGTATATATAACATTTCACAGGACATGGTAACTGACATTCATCACACAGAGCCAAACTATCTATGTAATAACCGGTATACAGTATAACTGTCTCCTAACATGTGTATATATAACATTTCACAGGACATAGTAACTGACATTCATCACACAGAGCCAAACTATCTATGTAATAATCAGCTACAGTATAACTGTCTCCTAACAAGTGTATATATAACATTTCACAGGACATGGTAACTGACATTCATCACACAGAGCCAAACTATCTATGTAATAACCAGTATACAGTATAACTGTCTCCTAACATGTGTATATATAACATCACAGGACATGGTAACTGACATTCATCACACAGAGCCAAACTATCTATGTAATAACCGGTATACAGTATAACTGTCTCCTAACATGTGTATATATAACATTTCACAGGACATGGTAACTGACATTCATCACACAGAGCCAAATTATCTATGTAATAACCAGTATACAGTATAACTGTCTCCTAACATGTGTATATATAACATTTCACAGGACATGGTAACTGAAATTCATCACACAGAGCCAAACTATCTATGTAATAACCAGTAAACAGTATAACTGTCTCCTAACGTGTATATATAACATCACAGGACATGGTAACTGACATTCATCACACAGAGCCAAACTATCTATGTAATAATCAGCTACAGTATAACTGTCTCCTAACATGTGTATATATAACATTTCACAGGACATGGTAACTGACATTCATCACACAGAGCCAAACTATCTATGTAATAACCAGTATACAGTATAACTGTCTGCTAACATGTGTATATATAACATTTCACAGGACATGGTAACTGACATTCATCACACAGAGCCAAACTATCTATGGAATAATCAGCTACAGTATAACTGTCTCCTAACATGTGTATATTTAACATTTCACAGGACATGGTAACTGACATTCATCACACAGAGCCAAACTATCTATGTAATAACCAGTATACAGTATAACTGTCTCCTAACATGTGTATATATAACATCACAGGACTTGGTAACTGACATTCATCACACAGAGCCAAACTATCTATGTAATAACCAGTATACAGTATAACTGTCTCCTAACATGTGTATATATAACATTTCACAGGACATGGTAACTGACATTCATCACACAGAGCCAAACTATCTATGTAATAATCAGCTACAGTATAACTGTCTCCTAACATGTGTATATATAACATTTCACAGGACATGGTAACTGACATTCATCACACAGAGCCAAACTATCTATGTAATAACCAGTATACAGTATAACTGTCTCCTAACAAGTGTATATATAATATCACAGGACATGGTAACTGACATTCATCACACAGAGCCAAACTATCTATGTAATAACCGGTATACAGTATAACTGTCTCCTAACATGTGTATATATAACATTTCACAGGACATGGTAACTGACATTCATCACACAGAGCCAAATTATCTATGTAATAACCAGTATACAGTATAACTGTCTCCTAACATGTGTATATATAACATTTCACAGGACATGGTAACTGAAATTCATCACACAGAGCCAAACTATCTATGTAATAACCAGTAAACAGTATAACTGTCTCCTAACGTGTATATATAACATCACAGGACATGGTAACTGACATTCATCACACAGAGCCAAACTATCTATGTAATAATCAGCTACAGTATAACTGTCTCCTAACATGTGTATATATAACATTTCACAGGACATGGTAACTGACATTCATCACACAGAGCCAAACTATCTATGTAATAACCAGTATACAGTATAACTGTCTCCTAACATGTGTATATATAACATTTCACAGGACATGGTAACTGACATTCATCACACAGAGCCAAACTATCTATGCAATAACCAGTATACAGTATAACTGTCTGCTAACATGTGTATATATAACATCACAGGACATGGTAACTGACATTCTTCACACAGAGCCAAACTATCTATGTAATAATTAGCTAAAGTATAACTGTCTCCTAACATGTGTATATATAACATTTCACAGGACATGGTAACTGACATTCATCACACAGAGCCAAACTATCTATGTAATAACCAGTATACAGTATAACTGTCTCCTAACATGTGTATATATAACATTTCACAGGACATGGTAACTGACATTCATCACACAGAGCCAAACTATCTATGTAATAACCGGTATACAGTATAACTGTCTCCTAACATGTGTATATATAACATTTCACAGGACATGGTAACTGACATTCATCACACAGAGCCAAACTATCTATGTACTAATTAGCTACAGTATAACTGTCTCCTAACATGTGTATATATAACATCACAGGACATGGTAACTGACATTCATCACACAGAGCCAAACTATCTATGTAATAACCAGTATACAGTATAACTGTCTCCTAACATGTGTATATATAACATTTCACAGGACATGGTAACTGACATTCATCACACAGAGCCAAACTATCTATGTAATAACCGGTATACAGTATAACTGTCTCCTAACATGTGTATATATAACATTTCACAGGACATGGTAACTGACATTCATCACACAGAGCCAAACTATCTATGTAATAATCAGCTACAGTATAACTGTCTCCTAACAAGTGTATATATAACATTTCACAGGACATGGTAACTGACATTCATCACACAGAGCCAAACTATCTATGTAATAACCAGTATACAGTATAACTGTCTCCTAACATGTGTATATATAACATCACAGGACATGGTAACTGACATTCATCACACAGAGCCAAACTATCTATGTAATAATTAGCTACAGTATAACTGTCTCCTAACATGTATATATATAACATTTCACAGGACATGGTAACTGACATTCATCACACAGAGCCAAACTATCTATGTAATAATCAGCTACAGTATAACTGTCTCCTAACATGTATATATATAACATCACAGGACATGGTAACTGACATTCATCACACAGAGCCAAACTATCTATGTAATAACCAGTATACAGTATAAATGTCTCCTAACATGTGTATATATAACATTTCACAGGACATGGTAACTGACATTCATCACACAGAGCCAAACTATCTATGTAATAACCAGCTACAGTATAACTGTCTCCTAACATGTGTATATATAACATCACAGGACATGGTAACTGACATTCATCACACAGATCCAAACTATCTATGTAATAACCGGTATACAGTATAACTGTCTCCTAACATGTGTATATATAACATTTCACAGGACATGGTAACTGACATTCATCACACAGAGCCAAACTATCTATGTAATAACCAGTATACAGTATAACTGTCTGCTAACATGTGTATATATAACATCACAGGACATGGTAACTGACATTCATCACACAGAGCCAAACTATCTATGTAATAATTAGCTACAGTATAACTGTCTCCTAACATGTGTATATATAACATTTCACAGGACATGGTAACTGACATTCATCACACAGAGCCAAACTATCTATGTAATGACCAGTATACAGTATAACTGTCTCCTAACATGTGTATATATAACATTTCACAGGACATGGTAACTGACATTCATCACACAGAGCCAAACTATCTATGTAATAACCAGTATACAGTATAACTGTCTCCTAACATGTGTATATATAACATCACAGGACATGGTAACTGACATTCATCACACAGAGCCAAACTATCTATGTAATAATTAGCTACAGTATAACTGTCTCCTAACATGTGTATATATAACATCACTGGACATGGTAACTGACATTCATCACACAGAGCCAAACTATCTATGTAATAATTAGCTACATTATAACTGTCTCCTAACATGTATATATATAACATCACAGGACATGGTAACTGACATTCATCACACAGAGCCAAACTATCTATGTAATGACCAGTGTACAGTATAACTGTCTCCTAACATGTGTATATATAACATTTCACAGGACATGGTAACTGCCATTCATCACACAGAGCCAAACTATCTATGTAATAATTAGCTACAGTATAACTGTCTCCTAACATGTATATATAACATTTCACAGGACATGGTAACTGACATTCATCACACAGAGCCAAACTATCTATGTAATAATCAGCTACAGTATAACTGTCTCCTAACATGTGTATATATAACATTTCACAGGACATGGTAACTGACATTCATCACACAGAGCCAAACTATCTATGTAATAACCAGTATACAGTATAACTGTCTCTTCCTAACATGTGTATATATAACATTTCACAGGACATGGTAACTGACATTCATCACACAGAGCCAAACTATCTATGTAATAATTAGCTACAGTATAACTGTCTCCTAACATGTGTATATATAACATCACTGGACATGGTAACTGACATTCATCACACAGAGCCAAACTATCTATGTAATAATTAGCTACAGTATAACTGTCTCCTAACATGTATATATATAACATCACAGGACATGGTAACTGACATTCATCACACAGAGCCAAACTATCTATGTAATGACCAGTATACAGTATAACTGTCTCCTAACATGTGTATATATAACATTTCACAGGACATGGTAACTGACATTCATCACACAGAGCCAAACTATCTATGTAATAATCAGCTACAGTATAACTGTCTCCTAACATGTGTATATATAACATTTCACAGGACATGGTAACTGACATTCATCACACAGAGCCAAACTATCTATGTAATAACCAGTATACAGTATAACTGTCTCTTCCTAACATGTGTATATATAACATTTCACAGGACATGGTAACTGACATTCATCACACAGAGCCAAACTATCTATGTAATAATCAGCTACAGTATAACTGTCTCCTAACATGTGTATATATAACATTTCACAGGACATGGTAACTGACATTCATCACACAGAGCCAAACTATCTATGTAATAACCAGTATACAGTATAACTGTCTCCTAACATGTGTATATATAACATTTCACAGGACATGGTAACTGACATTCATCACACAGAGCCAAACTATCTATGTAATAATTAGCTACAGTATAACTGTCTCCTAACATGTATATATATAACATTTCACAGGACATGGTAACTGACATTCATCACACAGAGCCAAACTATCTATGTAATAACCAGCATACAGTATAACTGTCTCCTAACATGTGTATATATAACATCACAGAACATGGTAACTGACATTCATCACACAGAGCCAAACTATCTATGTAATAACCAGTATACAGTATAACTGTCTCCTAACATGTGTATATATAACATTTCACAGGACATGGTAACTGACATTCATCACACAGAGCCAAACTCTCTATGTAATAATTAGCTACAGTATAACTGTCTCCTAACATGTGTATATATAACATTTCACAGGACATGGTAACTGACATTCATCACACAGAGCCAAACTATCTATGTAATAACCAGTATACAGTATAATATTAACACTTGTGTTCCTGCAATGAAGGCAGGAAATCATAGAAACACAACATTCTCCATAAACAAGAAGGGTATTAAACACATATTAAATACAAATACTTTCACACGTCATATACTCTCTATACACCAATGCATTGCAGATCAGACGCAGCGCTCTGTTACCTCCCTTTTGATTGTCCTCCCCGGGGGAAGCAGATGGGCTGTGACGGGGGTGGGGCCTGATGGATCATGTAAGTAAGCCCCACCCCTTTGCAGCAAATTGTTGCGATTGGCCTAAATTTAAATAGGGGCGGAGCTAAATGATGCAATTAATGGAAAATCGTGTCATTAAGCCCCGTCCCCTTCACGGGGACCCGCGATGGCTGCGGAAATTCTCCCCATTCTGCCCACTTAATTAGGAAGTGGGCAGAATGCGGGAGAAATGCCTACCGTTCCGGGGGTGCTGGGGGTTACCCGAAAATCTGGAGCCTCCCCTGGAAACCAGGAGGGTAGGCATGTATGATTTATTAGTACAGTTATTAAAAACCATGTGCACTGTTTGTGCTTATACATTGTGTCCACGCTGGTACTTTACCTCTTTCAGTGCTGGTGGTACTGGGAGCTGCTCTCCCAATCTCCCAGCACTCTGCAGTACATACAGGGATCCCCCAGCCGCACAGTTTGAGCAGTAAATGGCAGCGTGGCTCAGTGAGCGGTAAATGGCAGCGTGGCTCAGTGAGCATTAAATGGTGGTATGGCTCAGTGAGCAGTAAATGGCATGGTACAGAGGGCAGTAAGAGGCAGCATGGCACAGTGAGCAGTAAATGGCAGCATGGCACAGTAAGGAGTAAGTGGTGGCATCGCTCAGTGAGCATTAAATGGCATGGTACAGAGCGCAGTAAGAGACAGCATGGCACAGTGAGGATAATGGCAGCATGGTACTGTAAACGGTAATAATGAAAGATGATTCATACAGTTAATATTTTACAGGACCTGTATCACTAGAATTTAAGTATTTGTTTTTCCATGTTCTTTCTGAAATCCTCCGCACGTGTGTGTTCCTATTATGTCTGTAATTCACAAATACTCACCACATGAATCCTCTGTATAACACCAATCTGTAGGAAACAAAGACAGAAATAATAATCAAACAAAGATATAATTGACATGGCAACTTATAATGGCTGAGATATCTGAGAGCAAGTGAATACTCAGTTACTGAAGTTGACACACTTTCTAAGCTAACCTAATGTAATAGAGTCCGAGAACAAGGAAACTCCCCCAATGTAATAGAGTCCGAGAACATGGAAACTCGCCCAATGTAATAGAGACCGAGAACATGGAAACTCACCCAATGTAATAGTGACAGAGAACATGGAAACTCCCCCAATGTAATAGAGTCCGAGAACATGGAAACTCGCCCAATGTAATAGAGACCGAGAACATGGAAACTCACCCAATGTAATAGTGACAGAGAACATGGAAACTCGCCCAATGTAATAGTGACAGAGAACATGGAAACTCCCCCAATGTAATAGAGACAGAGAACATGGAAACTCCCCCAATGTAATAGTGACAGAGAACATGGAAACTCCCCAAATGTAAAAGTGACAGAGAACATGGAAACTCCCCCAATGTAATAGTGAAGGAGAACATGGAAACTCCCCCAAAGTGATAGCGACAGAGAACATGGAAACTCTCCCAATGTAATATTAACAGAGAACATGGAAACTCCCCCAATGTAATAGTGACTGAGAACATGGAAACTCGCCCAATGTAATATAGACAGAGAACATGGAAACTCCCCCAATGTAATAGAGACCGAGAACATGGAAACTCCCCCAATTTAATAGTAACAGAGAACATGGAAACTCGCCCAATGTAATAGAGACCGAGAACATGGAAACTCCCCCAATGTAATAGTGACAGTAACATGGAAACTCCCCCAATGTAATAGTGACAGAGAACATGGAAACTCCCCCAATGTAATAGAGACAGAGAACATGGAAACTCCCCCAATGTAATAGTGACAGAGAACATGGAAACTCCCCCAATGTAATAGTGACAGAGAACATGGAAACTCCCCCAATGTAATAATGACAGAGAACATGCAAACTCACCCAATGTAATAGTGACAGAGAACATGGAAACTCGCCCAATGTAATAGTGACAGAGAACATGGAAACTCCCCCAATGTAATATTGACATAGCACATGGAAACTCCCCCAATGTAATAGTGACAGAGACCATGGAAACTCCCCCCAATGTAATAGAGACAGAGAACATGGAAACTCGCCCAATGTAATAGTGACAGAGAACATGGAAACTCGCCCAATGTAATAGTGACCGAGAACATGGAAACTCGCCCAATGTAATATTGACAGGGAACATGGAAACTCGTCCAATGTAACAGAGACAGAGAACATGGAAACTCGCCCAATGTAACAGAGACCGAGAACATGGAAACTCCCCCAATGTAATAGAGTCTGTGAGCATGGAAACTCCCCCAATGTAATAGAGACAGAGAACATGGAAACTCACCAAATGTAATAGTGACAGAGAACATGGAAACTCCCCCAATTTAATAGTAACAGAGAACATGGAAACTCCCCCAATGTAATAGTGACAGAGAACATGGTAACTCCCCCAATGTAATAGTGACAGAGACCATGGAAACTCCCCCAATGTAATAGAGACAGAGAACATGGAATCTCCCCCAATGTAATAGTAACAGAGAACATGGAAACACCCCCAATGTAATAGTGACAGAGAACATGGAAACTCCCGCAATGTAATAGTAACAGAGAACATGGAAACTCCACCAATGTAATAGTGACAGAGAACATGGAAACTCCCCCAATGTAATAGTGACAGAGAACATGGAAACTCCCCCCAATGTAATAGTAACAGAGAACATGGAAAATCGCCCAATGTAATAGAGAAAGAGAACATGAAAACTCTCCCAATGTAATAGTAATAGAGAAAATGGAAACTCCCCCAATGTAATAGTGACAGAGAACATGGTAACTCCCCCAATGTAATAGTGATAGAGAACACGGAAACTCCCCCAATGTAATAGAGACAGAGAACATGAAAACTCACCCAATGTAATAGTAACAGAGAACATGGAAACACCCCCGATGTAATAGAGACCGAGAACATGGAAACTCCCCCAATGTAATAGTGACAGAGAACATGGAAACTCGCCCAATGTAATAGAGACAGTGAACATGGAAACTCCCCCAATGTAATAGAGACCGAGAACATGGAAACTCGCCCAATGTAATATAGACAGAGAACATGGAAACTCCCCCAATGTAATAGAGACCGAGAACATGGAAACTCCCCCAATGTAATAGTGACAGAGAACATAGAAACTCCCCCAATGTAATAGTGACAGAGAACATGGAAACTGGCCCAATGTAATAGTGACTGAGAACATGGTAACTCCCCCAATGTAATAGAGACCGAGAACATGGAAACTCCCCCAATGAAATAGTGACAGAGAACATGGAAACTCCCCAATGTAATAGTGACAGAGAACATGGAAACTCCCCCAATGTAACAGAGACCGAGAACATGGAAACTCCCCCAATGTAATAGTGACCGAGAACATGGAAACTCCCCAATGTAATAGTGACAGAGAACATGGGAACTCCCCCAATGTAATAGTGACAGAGAACATGGAAACTCGCCCAATGTAATAGTGACAGAGAACATGGAAACTCCCCCAATGTAATAGTGACAGAGAACATGGAAACTCGCCCAATGTAATAGAGACCGAGAACATGGAGACTCCCCAATATAATAGTGACAGAGAACAGGGAAACTCCCCCAATGTAATAGTGACAGAGAACATGGAAACTCGCCCAATGTAATAGAGACCGAGAACATGGAAACACCCCCAATGTAATAGTGACAGAGAACATGGAAACTCGCCCAATGTAATAGTAACATAGAACATGGAAACTCCCCCAATGTATTAGTGACAGAGAACATAGAAACTCGCCCAATGTAATAGTGACAGAGAACATGGAAACTCCCCCAATGTAATAGTTACCGAGAACATGGAAACTCACCCAATGTAATAGTGACAGAGAACATGGAAACTCGCCGAAAGTAATAGTGACAGAGAACATTGAAACTCGCCCAATGTAATAGTGACAGAGAACATGGAAACTCGCCCAATGTAATAGTGACAGAGAACATGGAAACTCCCCCAATGTAATAGTGACAGAGAACATGGAAACTCGCCCAAACTAATAGTGACCGAGAACATGGAAACTCGCCCAATGTAATAGTGACAGAGAACATGGAAATTCCCCAATGTAATAGAGACAGAGAACATGGAAACTCGCCCAATGTAATAGAGACCGAGAACATGGAAACTCCCCCAATGTAATAGAGTGTGTGAGCATGGAAACTCCCCCAATGTAATAGAGACAGAGAACATGGAAACTCGTCCAATGTAATAGAGACAGAGAACATGGAAACTCGCCCAATGTAACAGAGACCGAGAACATGGAAACTCCCCCAATGTAATAGAGTCTGTGAGCATGGAAACCCCCCAATGTAATAGAGACAGAGAACATGGAAACTCCCCCAATGTAATAGAGACAGAGAACATGGAAACTCCCCCAATGTAATAGTGACAGAGAACATGCAAACTCCCCCAATGTAATAGTGACAGAGAACATGGAAACTCTCCCAATGTAATAGTGACCGAGAACATGGAAACTCCCCCAATGTAATAGTGACAGAGAACATGGAAACTCCCCCAAAGTAATAGTGACATAGAACATGGAAACTCCCCAATGTAATAGTAACAGAGAACATGGAAACTCCCCCAATGTAATAGTGACAGAGAACATGGAAACTCTCCCAATGTAATAGTGACCGAGAACATGGAAACTCCCCCAATGTAATAGTAACAGAGAACATGGAAACTCACCCAATGTAATAGTGACAGAGAACATGGAAACTCGCCCAATGTAATAGTGACAGAGAACATGGAAACTCCCCCAATGTAATAGTAAGAGAGAACATGGAAACTCGCCCAATGTAATAGAGAAAGAGAACATGGAAACTCCCCCAATGTAATAGTAACAGAGAAAATGGAAACTCCCCCAATGTAATAGTGACAGAGAACATCGAAACTCCCCCAATGTAATAGTGACAGAGAACATGGAAACTCCCCCAATGTAATAGAGACCGAGAACATGGAAACTCACCCAATGTAATAGTGACAGAGAACATGGAAACTCGCCCAATGTAATAGTGACAGAGAACAAGGAAACTCGCCCAATGTAATAGTGACAGAGAACATGGAAACTCCCCCAATGTAATATTGACATAGAACATGGAAACTCCCCCAATGTAATAGTGACAGAGACCATGGAAACTCCCCCCAATGTAATAGAGACAGAGAACATGGAAACTCGCCCAATGAAATAGTGACAGAGAACATGGAAACTCGCCCAATGTAATAGTGACAGAGAACATGGAAACTCGTCCAATGTAATAGAGACAGAGAACATGGAAACTCGCCCAATGTAACAGAGACCGAGAACATGGAAACTCACGCAATGTAATAGAGTCTGTGAGCATGGAAACTCCCCCAATGTAATAGAGACAGAGAACATGGAAACTCACCCAATGTAATAGTGACAGAGAACATGGAAACTCACCCAATGTAATAGTGACAGAGAACATGGAAACTCCCCCAATGTAATAGTAACAGAGAATATGGAAACTCCCCCAATGTAATAGTGACAGAGAACATGGTAACTCCCCCAATGTAATAGTGACAGAGACCATGGAAACTCCCCCAATGTAATAGAGACAGAGAACATGGAATCTCCGCCAATGTAATAGAGACAGAGAACATGGAATCTCCCCCGAAGTAATAGAGACAGAGAACATGGAAACTCCCCCAATGTAATAGTAACAGAGAACATGGAAACTCCCCCAATGTAATAGTGACCGAGAAAATGGAAACTCACCCAATGTAATAGTGACAGAGAACATGGAGACTCGCTGAAAGTAATAGTGACAGAGAACATGGAAACTCGCCCAATGTAATAGTGACAGAGAACATGGAAACTCGCCCAATGTAATAGAGACAGAGAACATGGAAACTCCCCCAATGTAATAGTGACAGAGAACATGGAAACTCGCCCAAAGTAATAGTGACCGAGAACATGGAAACTCGCCCAATGTAATAGTGACAGAGAACATGGAAACTCCCCCAATGTAATAGAGACAGAGAACATGGAAACTCCCCCAATGTAACAGAGACCGAGAACATGGAACTCCCCCAATGTAATAGAGTCTGTGAGCATGGAAACTTCCCCAATGTAATAGAGACAGAGAACATGGAAACTCGTCCAATGTAATAGTGACAGAGAACATGGAAACTCGCCCAATGTAACAGAGACCGAGAGCATGGAAACTCCCCCAATGTAATAGAGTCTGTGAGCATGGAAACTCCCCCAATGTAATAGAGACAGAGAACATGGAAACTCCCCCAATGTAATAGAGACAGAGAACATGGAAACTCCCCCAATGTAATAGAGATAGAGAACATGGAAACTCCCCCAATGTAATAGAGACCGAGAACATGGAAATACCCCCAATGTAATAGTGACAGAGAACATTGAAACTCGCCCAATGTAATAGTAACAGAGAACATGGAAACTCCCCCAATGTATTAGTGACAGAGAACATGGAAACTCGCCCAATGTAATAGTGACAGAGAACATGGAAACTCGCCCAATGTAATAGTGACAGAGAACATGGAAACTCCCCCAATTTAATAGAGACAGAGAACTTGGAAACTCCGCCAATGTAATAGAGACAGAGAACATGGAATCTCCCCCAATGTAACAGAGACAGAGAACATGGAAACTCCCCCAATGTAATAGTAACAGAGAACATGGAAACTCCCCCAATGTAATAGTGACCGAGAAAATGGAAACTCACCCAATGTAATAGTGACAGAGAACATGGAAACTCGCCGAACGTAATAGTGACAGAGAACATGGAAACTCGCCCAATGTAATAGTGACAGAGAACATGGAAACTCGCCCAATGTAATAGTGACAGAGAACATGGAAACTCCCCCAATGTAATAGTGACAGAGAACATGGAAACTCGCCCAAAGTAATAGTGACCGAGAACATGAAAACTCGCCCAATGTAATAGTGACAGAGAACATGGAAACTCCACCAATGTAATAGAGATAGAGAACATGGAAACTCGCCCAATGTAACAGAGACCGATTACATGGAAACTCCCCCAATGTAATAGAGTCTGTGAGCATGGAAACTCCCCCAATGTAATAGAGACAGAGAACATGGAAACTCGTCCAATGTAATAGAGACAGAGAACATGGAAACTCGACCAATGTAACAGAGACCGAGAACATGGAAACTCCCCCAATGTAATAGAGTCTGTGAGCATGGAAACTCCCCCAATGTAATAGAGACAGAGAACATGGAAACTCCCCCAATGTAATAGAGACAGAGAACATGGAAACTCCCCCAATGTAATAGAGATAGAGAACATGGAAACTCCCCCAATGTAATAGAGACAGAGAACATGGAAACTCCCCCAATGTAATAGTAACAGAGAACATGGAAACTCCCTAATGTAATAGTAACAGAGAACATGGAAACTCCCCCAATGTAATAGTGACAGAGAAAATGGAAACTCGCCCAATGTAATAGTAACAGAGAACATGGAAACTCGCCCAATGTAATAGAGACCGAGAACATGGAAACTCCCCCAATGTAATAGTGACAGAGAACATGGAAACTCTCCCAATGTAATAGAGACCGAGAACATGGAAACTTCCACAATGTAATAGAGACAGAGAACATGGAAACTCCCCCAATGTAATAGTGACAGAGAACATGGAAACTCCCCCAATGTATTAGTGACAGAGAACATGGAAACTCGCCCAATGTAATAGTGACCGAGAACATGGAAACTCCCCCAATGTAATAGTGACAGAGAACATGGAAACTCCCCCAATGTAATAGTGACAGAGAACATGGAAACTCCCCCAATGTAATAGTGACAGAGAACATGGAAACTCCCCCAATGTAATAGTGACAGAGAACATGGAAACTCCCCCAATGTAATAGTGACAGAGAACATGGAAACTCCCCCAATGTAATAGTGATAGAGAACATGGAAACTCCCCCAATGTAATAGTGACAGAGAACATGGAAACTCCCCCAATGTAATAGTGATAGAGAACATGGAAACTCCCCTAATGTAATAGTGACAGAGAACATGGAATCTCCCCCAATGTAATAGTGACAGAGAACATGGAAACTCGCCGAATGTAATAGTGACAGAGAACATGGAAACTCCCCAATGTAATAGTGACAGAGAACATGGAAACTCCCCCAATGTAATAGTGACAGAGAACATGGAAACTCCCCCAATGTAATAGTGACAGAGAACATGGAAACACCCCTAATGTAATAGTGACAGAGAACATGGAAACTCCCCCAATGTAATAGTGATAGAGAACATGGAAACTCCCCCAATGTAATAGTGACAGAGAACATGGAAACTCGCCCAATGTAATAGTAACAGAGAACATGGAAACTCGCCCAATGTAACAGTAACAGAGAACATGGAAACTCCCCAACGTAATAGTGACAGAGAACATGGAAACTCATATGTTTACAGACAATAAACCCTCATCCAGATGATTTCCCATTTTGAAGTTACAACTCCACCAATGTAATAATGTGAAAGGTTACTGCTAAATTGGAGAGATCATGTGACAGAGGAGTGATATACACAGGGCAGTAATAGGAGGAGAGATCATATAATAGAGGAGTGATATATGGAGGACAATTATAGGAGAAATGATCATGTGAAAGAGGAGTGATACTGTGCATACAGTACAGTTATAGGAGGAGAGAACATGTGATAGAGGAGTGATATATACAGGACAGTTATAGGAGGATAGATCATATGCTAGAGGAGTGATATATACAGGACAATTATAGGAGTGATGATCATGTTATAGGGGAGTCATATATACAGGACAATTATTGGTGGAGAGATCGTGTGATAGAGGAGTGATATATACAGGACAATTATTGGTGGAGAGATCGTGTGATAGAGGAGTGATATTTACAGGACAATTATTAGAGGAGAGATCATGTAAAAGAGGAGTGATATATATAGGACAATTATTGGAGGAGAGATCATGTGATAGAAGAGTGATATATACAGGACAATTATTGGAGGAGAGATCATGTGATAGAGGAGTGATATATACAGGACAGTAATAGGAGGAGAGATCAAATGCTAGAGGAGTGATATATACAGGACAATTATAGGAGGGATGATCATGTTATAGAGGAGTGATATATACAGGACAATTATTTTAGGAGAGATCGTATGATAAAGCAGTGAGATATACAGGACAATTTTAGGAGGAATGATCATGTTATAGGGGGGTCATATATACAGGACAATTATTGGTGGAGAGATCGTGTGATAGAGGAGTGATATATACAGGACAATTATTGGTGGAGAGATCGTGTGATAGAGGAGTGATATATACAGGACAATTATTTTAGGAGAGATCGTATGATAAAGCAGTGAGATATACAGGACAATTTTAGGAGGAATGATCATGTTATAGAGGAGTGATACTGTGTATACAGTACAGTTATAGGAGAAGAGATCATGTTATAGAAGAGTGATATATACAGGACAGTTATAGGAGGAATGATCATGTGATAAAGGAGTGATATATACAGGACAGTTATAGGAGGAGAGTTCATGTTATAGCGGAGTGATATATACAGGAAAATTATTGGTGGAGAGATCCTGTGAAAGAGGAGTGATATATACAGGACAATTATTGGAGGAGAGATCGTGTGATAGAGGAGTGATATATACAGGACAATTACAGGAGGAATGATCATGTGATAGAGGAGTCATATATACAGGACAGTAATAGGAGAGATCATGTGATAGATGATTGATATATACAGTACAATTATAGGAGGAATGATCATGTGATAGAGGAGTGATATATACAGGGCAGTTATAGGATTACAGATTATGTGATAGAGGAGTGATATATATAGGACAATTATAGGAGGAATGATCATGTGATAGAGGAGTGATATATACACGACAGTTATAGGATAAAATTATCATGTGATAAAGGAGTGATATATACAGGACAGTTATAGGAGGAGAGTTCATGTTATAGAGGAGTGATATATACAGGAAAATTATTGGTGGAGAGATCGTGTGATAGAGGAGTGATATATATAGGACAATTATTGGAGGAGAGATCATGTGATAGAGGAGTGATATATACAGGACAGTAATAGGAGGAATGATCATGTAATAAAGGAGTGATATATACAGGACAGTTATAGGAGGAGAGTTCATGTTATAGAGGAGTGATATATACAGGAAAATTATTGGTGGAGAGATCGTGTGATAGAGGAGTGATATATTCAGGACAGTAATAGGAGGAATGATCATGTTAGAGGAGTGATATATACAGAACAATTATTGGAGGAGAGATCCTGTGAAAGAGGAGTGATATATACAGGATAATTATTGGAGGAGAGATCATGTGATAGAGGAGTGATATATTCAGGACAGTAATAGGAGGAATGATCATGTTAGAGGAGTTATACTGTGCATACAGTACAGTAATAGGAGAAGAGATCATGTTATAGAGGAGTGATATATACAGGACTATTATAGGAGGAATGATCATGTGATAGAGGATTGATATATACAGGACAGTAATAGGAGGAATGATCATGTATTACAGGAGTGATATATACAGGACAATTACAGGAGGAGTGATCATGTGATAGAGGAGTCATATATACAGGACAGTAATAGGAGAGATCATGTGATAGAGGAGTGATATATACAGGACACTAATAGGAGGAATGATCATGTGATAGAGGAGTGATATATAGAGGGCAGTTATAGGAGGAGAGATCATGTGACAGGAGTGATCTATACAGGACAATTATAGGAGGAGAGATCATTTGATAGAGGAGTGATATATACAGGGCAGTTATAGGATTACAGATTATGTGATAGAGGAGTGATATATACAGGACAAGTATAGGAGGGATGATCATGTGATAGAGGAGTGATATATACATACAGGACAGCAATAGGAGATCATGTAATAGAGGAGTGATATATACAGGACAGTAATAGGAGGAATGATCATGTGATAGAGGAGTGATATATATAGTACAATAATAGGAGGAATGATCATGTGATAGAGGAGTGATATATACAGGACAATTATAGGAGGAATGATCATGTGATAGAGGAGTGATATATCCAGGACAGTAATAGGAGGAATGATCATGTGACATAGGAGTGATATATACAGGACAATTATAGGAGGATAGATCATTTGATAGAGGAGTGATATATACAGGATAGTTATAGGAGGTGAGATCATGTTATAGAGGAGTGATGTATACAGGGCAGTTATAGGAGGAGAGATTATGTGGTAGAGGAGTGATATATAAAGGACAGTTATCGGAGGACAGATTATGTGATAGAGGAGTGATATATACAGGACAGTTATAGGCGGACAGATTATGTGATAGAGGAGTGATATTTACAGGACAGTTATAGGAGGACAGATTATGTGATAGAGGAGTAATATATACAGGACAAGTATAGGAGGGATGATCATGTGATAGAGGAGTGATATATACATACAGGACACTAATAGGAGGAATGATCATGTGCTAGAGGAGTCATATATACAGGACAGTAACAGGAGAAATCATATAATAGAGGAGTGATATATACAGGACAATTATAGGAGGAATGATCATGTGATAATGGAGTGATGTATACAGGGCAGTTATAGGAGGAGAGATTATGTGGTAGAGGAGTGATATATAGAGGGCAGGTATAGGAGGAGAGATCATGTTATAGAGGAGTGATGTATACAGGGCAGTTATAGGAGGACAGATTATGTGATAGAGGTGTGAACCATAGAGGGCTGTTATAGGAGGAGAGATCATGTGACATGAGTGATGTACATTATATATAGATTATACATACATACAGGGCAGTTATAGGGGGAGAGATCATGTGACATAGGACTGCGTTAAACCGAGGAGAAACAGAAGGAGAAAAAGGTCCATAAAGCAACAAACCTCAACAATCTAAAGACTCAGACTACAACTAGACTCCCTGTACAATCACGGCAAGAACACTTCTATTGCTATTAATAATGCTGGCTTGCTGATTCTCGCTTACAATTCAATGCTTATCGTACTTTTTCCCATGTCAGTTTACATCTATCTACTTTGAAACACTGGGCCTGATTCAGACCCACTCGCGAGCGGCTATCCGCTCGCAAGTGGGTCGATGTTATGGACTGAGCATGCGCACGATGGAGGGAGCTCCGTTGTGCGCATGCGCCAGACGCGACGAGCGAAGGAAAGTCCTTCGCTCATTGTGTCCGATCAAAGGGGGCGTGCTGTCAATGTTGATTGACAGCACGCCCCCTTTGGTGGGCGTGCCGGGGGCGTGCTTCCCTGACAGGGGCGTTCCCACGGGAACGCCTCCCGTCAGAAGCCGGCCCACTGACATCACTAGTGATGTCAGTGGGAGTGATTTTGGCTCTGATAGAGCCAAAATCACTCCGGAGCTTGCGGTTGAAAACCTCAACCGCAGGCTCCGGCTTGCAAATTCGATGGTCGCGATGGTCTCGACCATCGCGGCCATCACAATGCACGCTCGTGTAGCCTGTGGGTGGTGACCCACAGCTATACGAGCGTCCAGGAGGACGCTCCATGAAAATGGAGCCCGGCCCTCATTCAGAGCGTGCGCTCTGCTCAGAGCGTACGGCTCTGAATGAGGGCCACTGTCCTCTATCTCAGCTCTCTTGCCTAGCCTCACATCCTCTATCTCAGCTCTCTTGCCTAGCCTCACATCCTCTATCTGCTTACAATCTGCATTATTTTTCATATTCTGCACACATTAGAACCCCACTTTTAATCCTCTCTATAACAATCTTGTTAATCGGCATACATATTGATACACTGTTTTTTGATACATCACTGTTTTTTTTTTTTTTTCCAATTGCATTCCTACAAATCTCTTGCACTCATATCTCATTTACATTTCCAAATTTCATTCCTCTTGTTTACCTATGAACACCATGACAAGGTTTTCGTCAACTCCCTCCTTCACTCAGTCTCTATCTAATCCTCTATTCTGCCCCCTGCTTCCACCTTTATCCTTTCCCCCTTATCTCTTTCACCTCCTCCTCCCCTTCTCCCCCCTCCTCTGTCTGCCTACTCTTCACTCCTCACCCATTACTCCACTTTCTTCCTGTTCTACCCTCCCTCTGTCCTACTACCCCACCACCAAACCCTCCTCCTACACTCCTCTCCCTGTCACTTCACCCCACTGCCATCCACATATCCCTCCCTGCCCACCTCCTATAGGTTCCCTTTCTAGCTCAGGTGCCTGCACCATCACTAAACTCGCTTCATATCGGTCCCCCAAATTAAGCTTACCTCCACGTTATAGCAACCCAGAAAATCGTATTCACATCTCCCCCACAAATGCTATCTCTCTATCCTGTGCCCTCTGGAATGCCTGGTCAGTCTGTAATAAACTGGTCCCCACCCATGACCTTTTTATCTCCAACTCTCTGAATCTCCTAGCCCTCACTGAAACTTGGATCTCACCCTCTGACACCACTTCTCCTGCTGCTCTATCCTCTGGGGGCTTCACCTTCTCCCACACCCCCCGGCCTGGGGGTCGCCATGGTGGTGGTGTTGGGGTCCTTCTATCCACCAGTTACTCCTATCAGCTAATACCCTCTGAACCATCCCTTACATTCCCCACATTTGAGGTTCATGCTATACGCCTCTTCCAACCAGTAAACCTCAGAGTAGCTGTCATTTACCATCCCCCTGGCTCTCCCTCCAAATTCCTTGACAACTTCGCTTCTTGGCTCCCTCACTTTCTCTCCTCAGATCTTCCGTCCATTATCCTAGGTGATTTTAATATTCCTATTGACATTCCCACAGAATCCACTGCAGCTAAACTCCTTACCCTCACCTCTTCATTTGGTCTCGCCCAATGGACCTCCTCACCCTCCCATGTGAGTGGGCACTCACTTGACCTGGTCTTTACGCACCGTTGTGGTATTTCTGATTACTCCAATTGCCCATTCCCCCTCTCTGACCATCACCTTCTCTCTTTTAACCTTTCCCTCTCTCCTTCCCCTCCTCTAACTCCTAAGGCTACCATTACTAAGCGTAATATTGAGGCTATTGACACTGTTGCTTTTTCCTCCCTGCTGGACTCTCTTCTCTCCCCTATCATTTCTCTCTCCTGTCCTGAACAAGCTACTTCCCTGTACAATTCCTCCCTTACTTCTGCTCTTGATTCTGTTGCTCCAGCAATAACCACTCACCCTCGCAGATCCACCCCACAACCCTGGCATTCCAAATGCACCAGATACCTACAAAAGTGTTCAAGAATTGCAGAGCGTCAGTGGAGAAAGTCACGCTCTAAGGCTGACTTCCTCCATTTCAAATTTATTCTCTTTTCCTACAGTGCTGCCCTGTCTCTCTCCAAACAAACATATTTCAAGAACCTCATCTCCTCCCAGTCCTCAAACCCCCGGCGTCTCTTTGCCACTTTCAAATCCCTACTCTGCCCTTCCCCTCCTTGCCTTCCCTCCTCGCTCTCTGCCCTCGACTTTGCCACCTACTTTACATCTAAAATTGACTCCATACGTGAGGACATCATATCCCATCAGACCCTCAGCACTCCTCCCCCTCCTTGCCCTTACCACCCCTCCCCTTCTGTCTCACCAACTCTGACATCCTTCTCCCCTGCTTCTGGAGAGGAAGTCATGGCCCTCATCCGGTCCTCCCCGCCTTCCACCTCCCCTCTTGACCCTATCTCTTCCCGTCTCCTCTCCCACCTGTCTCCTTCTGCCTGTTCCCGTCTGGCTCACCTCCTTAATCTCTCCCTATCATCTGGCATTGTCCCTTCTGCATTCAAACATGCTCTTGTCTCCCCCATTCTTAAAAAACCTACCCTTGATCCTAACATACTTTCCAACTATCGACCAATCTCTCTTCTCCCTTTTGCTTCCAAACTCCTTGAGCGTATTGTCTACAACTGTCTTACCACCTTTCTTTCCTCCCACTCCCTCCTTGACTCATTTCAATCTGGCTTCCGATCTCTCCACTCCACTGAAACTGCCCTCACAAAAGTCAGCAACGACCTCCTTGCTGCCAAATCCAAGGGCCACTACTCTCTGCTCATTCTCCTTGACCTCTCTGCTGCATTTGACACTGTAGACCACCCTCTCCTCCTGCAAATCCTTTACTCTCTCGGTCTACGTGACACTGCCCTCTCCTGGCTTTCCTCCTACCTCTCTGATCATTCCTTCACTGTGTCCTCATGACTCCTCTTCCCCTCCACTTCCACTAAAGGTAGGAGTTCCCCAAGGTTCTGTTCTTGGACCTCTCCTTTTCTCCCTATATACATCCTCTTTAGGTGAACTCATTAACTCCTTTGACCTCCAATATTATCTCTATGCAGATGATACTCAAATTTACCTTTCCACCCCTGAGCTCACCCCTGAGCTCCTTACCCGTATCTCCAACTGTCTCTCTGCTGTCTCTTCGTGGATGTCCCAGCACTTTCTTAAACTTAACATGTCTAAGACTGAGCTGATCATCTTCCCACCCTCTTCCACTTCATCACTTTTCACAATTTCATTATCTATTGATGGCACAACTATCTCCTATAGCCCCAAAGTGCGCTGTCTTGAAGTTATCCTAGACTCCTCCCTCTCCTTTAAACCGCACATTCAGCACCTCTCGCAGTCCTGCCGTTTTCACCTAAAAAATATCTCCAGGATTAGACCCTTCCTCACCCAGGATGCCACTAAAACCCTCATCCACTCACTAGTCATATCCAGATTGGACTACTGTAACCTTCTCCTAGCTGGCCTCCCAGTCTCTCACCTCTCTCCACTACAATCGGTTCTCAATGCTGCTGCTCGGCTCATCTTCCTCTCCAGACGTTCTACATCTGCTTCCCCTCTCCTTCAAGCCCTACACTGGCTCCCCTTCCCCTTCAGATGCCAATTCAAGGTTCTTACATTCGCCTACAAAGCCCTCACCAAATCCTCTCCCGCATACATTTCTGACCTTCTCTCCCTTCACACTCCCGCCCGCCCACTTCGCTCATCTAATGCATGCCGCCTCTCTTGCCAACTGATTACTTCCTCCCACTCCCGCATCTAAGATTTTGCCCGTGCTGCTCTCTACCTTTGGAATGCTCTCCCTCTCCCCATCAGACTCTCCACCTCACTGCATATCTTCAAACGGGCTCTCAAGACCCACTACTTCATCAAGGCCTTCTAGCTCTCATCCTAACCCACATAATACTCTCTCCTCCCTATCTTCCCCTTCTGTGTCATGCCTGTCTGTCTGCCCCTCCCCTTCTGTGTCACACCTGCATGTCTGCCCCTCCCCTTCTGTGTCACGCCTGTCTGTCTGTCCCTCCCCTTCTGTGTCACGCCTGTCTGTCTGCCCCTCCCCTTCTGTGTCACACCTGTCTGTCTGCCCCTCCCCTTCTGTGTCATGTCTGTCTGTCTGCCCCTCCCCTTAGAATGTAAGCTCTCACGAGCAGGGACCTCTACCCTCATGTGCTTCTCCATATACTTTCTTCTACTCTCTACTCCCCATTAGGGCACCTAACACCTAACACGTGACTGCCAACTCCCAGCTGCTTATTGTGAGTGTTATAATCGCTATTGCAGCAATGTATATAAATCGTGTCCTTGTCCTGCACTGTAATGTACTGTAAGTTACTTGTTTCTTGTTCACCTATTAGTTCTATGTACTATGTAAGGCGCTGCGGAACACTTGTGGCGCCATATAAATAAAGGATAATAATAATAATATACATTATATATAGATAGATATACATACATACGGGGCAGTTATAGGAGGAGAGATCATGTGATATAGGAGTGATGTACATTATATATATATAAATATATATATATATACACACAAATACAGGGCAGTTATAGGAGGAGAGAACATGTGACATGAGTGATATACATTATATATAGATATACATACATACAGGGCAGTTATAGGGGGAGAGATCATGTGACATAGGAGTGATATACATTATATATAGATAGATAGATATACATACATACGGGGCAGTTATAGGAGGAGAGATCATGTGATATAGGAGTGATGTACATTATATATATATATATATATACACACACATACAGGGCAGTTATAGGAGGAGAGAACATGTGACATGAGTGATATACATTATATATAGATATACATACATACAGGGCAGTTATAGGGGGAGAGATCATGTGACATAGGCGTGATATACATTATATATAGATATGCATACATACAGGGCAGTTATAGGAGGAGAGATCATGTGACATAGGAGTGATATACATTATATATAGATATACATACATACAGGGCAGTTATAGGAGGAGAGATCATGTGACATAGGAGTGATATACATTATATATAGATATACATACATACAGGGCAGTTATAGGGGGAGAGATCATGTGACATAGGAGTGATATACATTATATATAGATAGATATACATACAGGGCAGTTATAGGAGGAGAGATCATGTGACATAGGAGTGATATACATTATATATAGATATACATACATACAGGGCAGTTATAGGGGGAGAGATCATGTGACATAGGCGTGATATACATTATATATAGATATACATACATACAGGGCAGTTATAGGAGGAGAGATCATGTGACATAGGAGTGATATACATTATATATAGATAGATATACATACATACAGGGCAGTTATAGGAGGAGAGATCATGTGACATAGGAGTGATATACATTATATATATATATATATACACACACATACAGGGCAGTTATAGGAGGAGAGATCATGTGACATAGGAGTGATATACATTATATATAGATAGATATACATACATACATATAGGGCAGTTATAGGAGGAGAGATCATGTTACATAGGAGTGATATACATTATATATAGATAGATAGATATGCATACATACAGGGCAGTTATAGGAGGAGAGATCATGTGACATAGGAGTGATATACATTATATATAGATAGATAGATAGACATACATACATACAGGGCAGTTATAGGAGGAGAGATCATGTGACATAGGAGTGATATACATTATATATAGATAGATAGATATACATACATACAGGGCAGTTATAGGAGGAGAGATCATGTGACATAGGAGTGATATACATTATATATAGATAGATATACATATATACAGGGCAGTTATAGGAGGAGAGATCATGTGACATAGGAGTGATATACATTATATATAGATGGATATACATACATACAGGGCAGTTATAGGAGGAGAGATCATGTGACATAGGAGTGATATACATTATATATAGATAGATATACATACATACATACAGGGCAGTTATAGGAGGAGAGATCATGTGACATAGGAGTGATATACATTATATATAGATATACATACATACAGGGCAGTTATAGCAGGAGAGATCATGTGACATAGGAGTGATATACATTATATATAGATATATAGATAAACATACATACAGGGCAGTTATAGGGGGAGAGATCATGTGACATAGGAGTGATATACATTATATATAGATAGATAGATATACATACATACGGGGCAGTTATAGGAGGAGAGATCATGTGATATAGGAGTGATGTACATTATATATATATAAATATATATATATATACACACAAATACAGGGCAGTTATAGGAGGAGAGAACATGTGACATGAGTGATATACATTATATATAGATATACATACATACAGGGAAGTTATAGGGGGAGAGATCATGTGACATAGGCGTGATATACATTATATATAGATATGCATACATACAGGGCAGTTATAGGAGGAGAGATCATGTGACATAGGAGTGATATACATTATATATAGATATACATACATACAGGGCAGTTATAGGGGGAGAGATCATGTGACATAGGAGTGATATACATTATATATAGATAGATATACATACAGGGCAGTTATAGGAGGAGAGATCATGTGACATAGGAGTGATATACATTATATATAGATATACATACATACAGGGCAGTTATAGGGGGAGAGATCATGTGACATAGGCGTGATATACATTATATATAGATATACATACATACAGGGCAGTTATAGGAGGAGAGATCATGTGACATAGGAGTGATATACATTATATATAGATAGATATACATACATACAGGGCAGTTATAGGAGGAGAGATCATGTGACATAGGAGTGATATACATTATATATATATATATATACACACACACATACAGGGCAGTTATAGGAGGAGAGATCATGTGACATAGGAGTGATATACATTATATATAGATATACATACATACATATAGGGCAGTTATAGGAGGAGAGATCATGTGACATAGGAGTGATATACATTATATATAGATAGATAGATAGACATACATACATACAGGGCAGTTATAGGAGGAGAGATCATGTGACATAGGAGTGATATACATTATATATAGATAGATAGATATACATACATACAGGGCAGTTATAGGAGGAGAGATCATGTGACATAGGAGTGATGTACATTATATATAGATAGATATACATATATACAGGGCAGTTATAGGAGGAGAGATCATGTGACATAGGAGTGATATACATTATATATAGATGGATATACATACATACAGGGCAGTTATAGGAGGAGAGGTCATGTGACATAGGAGTGATATACATTATATATAGATATACATACATACAGGGCAGTTATAGGGGGAGAGATCATGTGACAGGAGTGATATACATTAAAGATAGATATACATACATACATACATACATACATACATACAGGGCAGTTATAGGAGGAGAGATCATGTGACATAGGAGTGATATACATTATATATAGATATACATACATACAGGGCAGTTATAGGAGGAGAGATCATGTGACATAGGAGTGATATACATTATATATAGATATACATACATACAGGGCAGTTATAGGTGGAGAGATCATGTGACATAGGAGTGATATACATTATATATAGATAGATATACATACATACAGGGCAGTTATTGGAGGAGAGATCATGTGACATAGGAGTGATATACATTATATATAGATGGATATACATACATACAGGGCAGTTATAGGAGGAGAGATCATGTGACATAGGAGTGATATACATTATATATAGATATACGTACATACAGGGCAGTTATAGGAGGAGAGATCATGTGACATAGGAGTGATATACATTATATATAGATATACATACATACAGGGCAGTTATTGGAGGAGAGATCATGTGACATAGGAGTGATATACATTATATATAGATAGATATACATACATACAGGGCAGTTATAGGAGGAGAGATCATGTGACATAGGAGTGATATACATTATATATAGATATACATACATACAGGGCAGTTATAGGAGGAGAGATCATGTGACATAGGAGTGATATACATTATATATAGATAGATATACATACAGGGCAGTTATAGGAGGAGAGATTATGTGACATAGGAGTGATATACATTATACATAGATAGATATACATACATACAGGGCAGTTATAGGAGGAGAGATCATGTGACATAGGAGTGATATACATTATATATAGATAGATATACATACATACAGGGCAGTTATAGGAGGAGAGATCATGTGACATAGGAGTGATATGCATTATATATAGATAGATATACATATATACAGGGCAGTTATAGGAGGAGAGATCATGTGACATAGGACTGATATCCCTTGAAGAAGTCTATTAATTGGATGAAACGCGTTGCAGACTCTTGATTCCACCTTCCATGAACTTCCCTTTTTTATACGCTCAGATAAGCTATTCTTCTTCTTTGTTTTCCTCATGTAATATTATACCTTTTTGAACTATCTCTGTGTTTTATACTATGGATCCCTATAGATTGTAAGCTTGTGAGCAGGGCCTTCCTACCTATATATCTGTCTGTAATTTCTCAGTCTTGTTCTATTAATGTTTCCAATTGTAAAGCACAATGGAGTATGCTGTGCTATATAAGAAACTCTTAATATATAAATAATGTTTTATATATACTGCCCTATGTATTTAGGGTCAGGTCTGTGTTCTAAATAAAACCACTCCTTTTTATATTCTCATGTTAGTTTTAAGGAGTTTTATATGTTGGTAACACTATTATTGATACACATCACTACTGATACACATCACTGCTGATACACATCACTGCTGATACACATCACTACTGATACACATCACTGCTGATACACATCACTACTGATACACATCACTGCTGATACACATCACTACTGATACACATCACTGCTGATACACATCACTACTGATACACATCACTGCTGATACACATCACTGCTGATACACATCACTACTGATACACATCACTGCTGATACACATCACTACTGATACACATCACTGCTGATACACATCACTGCTGATACACACCGCTGCTGATACACATCGCTACTGATACACACCACTACTGATACACACCACTACTGATACACATCACTGCTGATACACATCACTACTGATACACATCACTGCTGATACACATCACTGCTGATACACATCACTACTGATACACATCACTGCTGATACACATCACTGCTGATACACATCACTACTGATACACATC
>JAUIMM010002076.1:80000-188729 GCA_031769625.1 Taudactylus pleione
GGAAAAGGGGTGGAAAGGGCATGCGCCAAATAGTATGATAACTTATAAATAATTGTGCCCGTGCTCAAAATCCAATACTGTGCGTAACAAATAATAAATCTTTAAGGCTTATCTGAAACTTCGTCTGGAGGATGCAGATGAAATGGATCCAGGAATGAAGAGGGCTGGAACCAGAGCCAAATAAGAGAAGAAGAATATAGTGTAGTATTTCCTTAATAAATAAATGAATGTTTATAGATGTGCATACCATAATGACTCTTGTACGATAGCGTATAGATATATGTTCCTGGTCACTCCTCCAGATTCCCTTTCCCACGTGCTTCCACATGTCAGTGATGGGCTTTAGACCAAAAAAAGACCCATCATCAGTAGTGGTACTTTTTTCAAAACAGGGGGCTTTATTACATAGTAGCAAGGGAAAGGGGAAATAGGAACATAAGAACAAATTAATATAAATAGTAAAATAAAGTGCTTATCTGCAAGGTAGTCACAATGTCCTTTTAAGAGAGGCTGGTATTTCCCAATGCGTTTCGTCCTGTTGGAATTCCTCTGGGGTGAAGGTATGTGTCTGGGGGTACACCTAATATACCCTACTATTGAGGTAATCAATTGCTAATTAGTCTAGCACTAAATGCTGTTTAGCACATGCGCAGTCAGCCACGCCATCTTGGTGATGTCATGCATGACGTCAGAGTAGTCCCAAGATGCCTTGCAATACAGGTCGTGCATGCACAATTCGCGGTCCATATCTACTCGCCTCTGCCGCTGATCTCTGTAGCGCTGGCTACCGCAAATACATCGTCCACGGTTTGCTTAAAAGTCTTCCAATGGGCGGCATTAGTACACCCCTGTTAGGGTCCCACGTGTATGGTGGCCATTTTGTTGGTTATCTGGGTACATAACAAGTCCAGTCGCCATTTTGTTGGTTAGCAGATGGCCCGTATTGAGACATAAATAAGTGGCGGCCATTTTATAGGTTGGAAAATGGCCCGCATTGGAGACAAAACAGGGAGTCATTTTCCTTATTGCCTCATAACCAAATATCAGGGATAAGTTCTTCATAGGAGAAAATATGTCGAGCAGTATTTTGACATAGCACAATAAAAACGATATCAGATCTATCATTGGTAAGAAATAACGGGGTTAAGGAGAAATACATATTAATATAAGGTAAATTTCAAATGCTAAATTAGACCTAAGATAATATACAATATATTACTAAGCCACCTATGGATGGATAATAAATACAGTACAATGGTACTATAAATACTGGTGATCACAAGAAGACATATAAGCATATATTAAGTATCTAAAATATATAACGTATGAAAAACATCCTGATAAAATCACTGGGGGGAAAACATAAGGCAAGAAGGACTCTACTATGCTTTAAAAGCTCTAAAAATATTGATATATATTGCAAAAAATGTATCAACTGATTAATGTATAGGAGCAGTAAAAAATGTACATTAAAAAACCTTCATTATAAAAATCATTCATTATAAAAAGGGAGCAATTTGCGTAACTGTCATTCAAACCGTGAAGTAGTAACGTATTTAAATTAAAAATCCAGTACGTTTCTCACTGGGATAGTGTGGTGGCGAGATCCCCTCCTCTTGATCCTGGTTTCACGTGTTCAATACCTCTAAACACAAGGTTTTCGGGGTTGGCATTGTGATGTGTTTTAAAATGCCAGGATACAGGGACCCAGCGGGTGTTAAAGTCTTCCTATGGGCGGCATTAGTACACCCCTGTTAGCGGTCCCAGGTGTATGGTGGCCATTTTGTTGTTTATCTGGTTACATAACAAGTCCTGTGGCCATTTTGTTGGTTTCCCAACGAAACGCATTGGGAAATACCAGCCTCTCTTAAAAGGACATTGTGACTACCTTGCAGATAAGCACTTTATTTTACTATTTATATTAATTTGTTCTTATGTTCCTATTTCCCCTTTCCCTTGCTACTATGTAATAAAGCCCCCTGTTTTGAAAAAAGTACCACTACTGATGATGGGTCTTTTTTTGGTCTAAAGCCCATCACTGACATGTGGAAGCACGTGGGAAAGGGAATCTGGAGGAGTGACCAGGAACATATATCTATACGCTATCGTACAAGAGTCATTATGGTATGCACATCTATAAACATTCATTTATTTATTAAGGAAATACTACACTATATTCTTCTTCTCTTATTTGGCTCTGGTTCCAGCTCTCTCCATTAAGGTCTCCCAGTTACTGGAATCCCGGATCCATTTCATCATCTGCATCCCCCAGACGAAGTTTCAGATAAGCCTTAAAGATTTTTTATTTGTTACGCACAGTATTGGATTTTGAGCACGGGCACAATTATTCATAATTTATCACACTATTTGGCGCATGCCCTTTACACCCCATATATATATATATATATATATATATATATTGTACATACAGGGCAGTTATAGGAGGAGAGATCATTTAACATAGGAGTGATATACATATATATATTACTAGCTGGAGTACCTGGCGTTGCCTGGGATTTTAAGAATGTTTATTTACCCATCATCCTCCAACCAACCTCTCCTTAGGCAGAGCCTCATGAAAGTGAGACAAACTTCCCCATCAACTGTCCTGTCTTCGAAGGAAGTAGGACCTGTAACGGTGTAAAGCAAATTTCGGAGATAGAAGCATTCCAAATTTGTCGGATGTACAGTTGTAAACATGGCCAAGAGCTTCTGTTGCTCTGATACCAGGATGACCATCTACAGCGACTCCCTGTTTTCTGCGCATAAAAACTTTTGGAGAAGCATTCCATGTGTAATATTTTGGCAGCTCACAGTACAGCAGGGTCCTTGCAAAGTCATCATTTTGACACAGTTTGAAGAAAGAAGTGAATGTTGTTGCGTAATTTGGTATAGTCAGAGAGCTGAGAATGCTGGCAAAGCCTGCTAAAGCTCTCTTCGATAATAAACATGAAGATCATGACAAAACATGACAACACCAAACGCTCGCTCCGAGGCCCTACCCATATGCCTTGAAAAAATAGTAGATAAGCTAAATCCTTTTCTAATTCCATACCTGACCTGTAGAGGGCAAATACTATGCAAAAATTTTAGTTTTTAATTAATTAAAAAAGAATAATAATTAATTTCTATTTCATATTTTTTTAGTTGCCTGCTCCATGTTTTAATATGCTCGAATGTAAAATTTCATGATCTTGGCTTGTAAACTGTGGATTTGTATAGAAGACAGAAGGACAGAATGAAAGAAGGACAAATTTTGGCTTTTATATAGTAGATAAGGGCACAGTTGGCCCTTATATTAAGGCTGCATCTAAAAAACTGCAATTCTCCCATAGAGAATTTCCAGAGTGGGGGGCATGGTGTTTAAGGGGCTACACCTCAAAAGCTATTAGAGGTACCGGGCTGAAATTTGGCAGGGACGGGTAGAATTGTTGCTTGGTGCCAAATTTCAGGGCATAAACATAAAAAATGAGGATTTGGGAGTAATCTAAGTGGTAAATTTACTAAGATTCGAGTTTGGTCGAGTTTTTCAGTTTTTAAAACTCTTAAATTTACTAAGAAGTGAGTTTAGCTGAAAGTGAGTTTTTAGATGGTGAAGCAGATCATGTTTTTTCCTCCAAATTGCGAGTTTAGAGAAGAGTTTAGATGAGATTACTTACTCGAGATTGCAGTGCTATCTTTCTGCAAAACTCACCCGAGCAAGCAACCTGCACATATCAGTGAGATATATCAGTGAGTTATGTGATCTCCCGAGCGAGCAGCCTGCACATATCAGTGAGATATATCAGTGAGTTATGTGACTCTCCCGAGCGAGCAGCCTGCACATATCAGTGAGATATATCAGGGAGTTATGTGACTCTCCTGAGCGAGCAGCCTGCACATATCAGTGAGATATATCAGTGAGTTATGTGATCTCCCGAGCGAGCAGCCTGCACATATCAGTGAGATATATCAGGGAGTTATGTGACTCTCCCGAGCGAGCAGCCTGCACATATCAGTGAGATATATCAGGGAGTTATGTGACTCTCCCGAGCGAGCAGCCTGCACATATCAGTGAGATATATCAGTGAGTTATGTGACTCTCCCGAGCGAGCAGCCTGCACATATCAGTGAGATATATCAGTGAGTTATGTGACTCTCCCGAGCGAGCAGCCTGCACATATCAGTGAGATACATCAGTGAGTTATGTGACTCTCCCGAGCGAGCAGCCTGCACATATCAGTGAGATACATCAGTGAGTTATGTGACTCTCCCGAGCGAGCAGCCAGCACATATCAGTGAGATACATCAGTGAGTTATGTGACTCTCCCGAGCTAGCAGCCTGCACATATCAGAGAGATATATCAGTGAGTTATGTGATCTCCCGAGCGAGCAGCCTGCACATATCAGTGAGATACATCAGTGAGTTATGTGACTCTCCCGAGCGAGCAGCTTGCACATGTCAGTGAGATACATCAGTGAGATATGTGACTCTCCCGAGCGAGCAGCCTGCACATGTCAGTGAGATACATCAGTGAGTTATGTGATCTCCCGAGCGAGCAGCCTGCACATATCAGTGAGATATATCAGGGAGTTATGTGACTCTCCCGAGCGAGCAGCCTGCACATGTCAGTGAGATACATCAGTGAGATATGTGACTCTCCCGAGCGAGCAGCCTGCACATATCAGTGAGATATATCAGTGAGTTATGTGACTCTCCCGAGCGAGCAGCCTGTACAAATCAGTGAGATATATCAGTGAGTTATGTGACTCTCCCGAGCGAGCAGCCTGCACATATCAGTGAGATATATCAGTGAGTTATGTGATCTCCCGAGCGAGCAGCCTGCACATATCAGTGAAATATCACAGTGAGTTATGTGACTCTCCCGAGCGAGCAGCCAGCACATATCAGTGAGATATATCAGTGAGTTATGTGATCTCCCGAGCGAGCAGCCTGCACATATCAGTGAAATATCACAGTGAATTATGTGACTCTCCCGAGCGAGCAGCCTGCACATATCAGTGAGATATATCAGTGAGTTATGTGACTCTCCCGAGCGAGCAGCCAGCACATATCAGTGAGATATATCAGTGAGTTATGTGATCTCCCGAGCGAGCAGCCTGCACATATCAGTGAGATATATCAGGGAGATATGTGACTCCCCCGAGCGAGCAGCCTGCACATATCAGTGAGATACATCAGTGCGTTATGTGACTCTCCTGAGCGAGCAGCCAGCACATATCAGTGAGATATATCAGTGAGTTATGTGATCTCCCGAGCGAGCAGCCTGCACATATCAGTGAAATATCACAGTGAATTATGTGACTCTCCCGAGCGAGCAGCCTGCACATATCAGTGAGATATATCAGTGAGTTATGTGACTCTCCCGAGCGAGCAGCCAGCACATATCAGTGAGATATATCAGTGAGTTATGTGACTCTCCCGAGCGAGCAGCCTGCACATATCAGTGAGATACATCAGTGAGTTATGTGACTCTCCCGAGCGAGCAGCCAGCACATATCAGTGAGATATATCAGGGAGATATGTGACTCTCCCGAGCGAGCAGCCTGCACATATCAGTGAGATACATCAGGGAGTTATGTGACTCTCCCGAGCGAGCAGCCTGCACATATCAGTGAGATATATCAGTGAAATATTTGAAGGCTGTTTGTGTATTGAACCTGTAAAAAAAGTGTTAAATGTTAGATAAAAAAATGACATAGGGTCTCCCCCCAAAAGCATAACCAGCCCCGGACTTGTCATATTAGGTATATAGGCAGAAACATACACAAATCACACTGATCTGTGTATGTTTCTGCCAAACTTGCAGCTCAGAAGGTGAGTGTTTAAAACTTCTATATCACAGTGAGTTTGCTGCACTCTCACGCGAGATTGGAAACTCGATTCTTAGTAAATTTGCGAGTTGCTTCTTTTTCATATAAAGTACGTCCTAGTTTGGCTGATGGTGAGTTTTTTAGAGTTTTCAATCTCACATGAGTTTTAACAGTGAAAAAAGAGAACTCGCTTCCAAACTCACTCGAGTTTGTCTTTAGTAAATTTGCGAGATGAAAAATATGCCTAAACTCACGTGAGAATGCAGTCTTACACAATCTCACACAAACTCACACAATCTTACACAAACTCACACAAACTCACACAAACACACAAACTCAAACAAACACACAAACTCAAACAAACTCACACAATCTCACACAATCTCACACAAACTCACATAATCTCACACAATCTCACACAATCTCACACAAACTTACACAATCTCACACAATCTTACACAAACTCACACAATCTTACACAAACTCACACAATCTCACACAATCTCACACAAACTCACACAAACTTACACAGTCTCACACAATCTCACACAAACTCACACAATCTTACACAAACTCACACAATCTCACACAATCTCACACAGTCTTACACAAACTCACACAAACTCACACAATCTGGAAGCTTAGTAACTTTACCCCTAAATCTCCAACTGTCACTTTTTTCTGACATTCTCAGGACCACTTTTCTGCTGTTCTCTATGGGGGTTTTTTGGGAAGGCAAGACTCAGGGTAGGGGGCAAATTTAGACTTGGGGTTTGTTTTATTAGATAGCTATTGTGCCAGGGTAGGTGCTTTTGGGGTTCAGGTAAATTAGAAAGTTACAATTTTTAAACTATTAGCTCAAGAATGCGCCATTGTAGAGAGAGGAAATTTCAGCTTGTTGCGCAGCCTCAGTAGGAGCCTCCGGCAGGTGTACTCACTGTGGCTTCACTTGGGTGCACAAAGATGGCCGTCGTTTGTGGGCTTTAGCAGTGGTGGGCATGGGGGAAAGAAGCGGCCATTAGCTGCAGTGGGACCTGGGGGAAAGGCACGGGGGGGCAGCGGGCATTAGCTGCGGCCGGGACCCGGGGACTGCAGCAGGCCTTAGCAGCGGCAGTGCAGGTAACAGTGCAGATGGTGCTGGTGCAGGCATTAGGACCCGGGGGAGGTAGCAGCACACAGATGTAGGCTCAGATCTGGAAGATCCGTGATACCCGCTTCTGTGTTTAATAAAAAAAAATGGTATGGCTCCACCCCCCGGTTCTGGTTCTGGAAATACAGGGGGGAAAAAATGTGTAGGGTCCCCCTGCATTTACCAGAACCAGCACTGGACTCTTTCTAGTGGGGGGGGTGATGCCACAGCCAGGTGAGCCCTTTCACTGGGCCCCCCAGCCGAAGCATCACCCCAGACCACTAGTCAGCCCATGCCGGGGATCCCTGGGGAGCTGGGGTCCCCCTCTCCAGGGCACCCTTGGCTGATAGCCCGGGGCCATTCCCAGCACCCCTGGAGCGGTGGGTTGATTGTGATAAGTGTGGTGCAAGTAAAGAGTTAAAATATTGACTTTTTCTGTGGAACTACAGTTCCCAGCAAGCCTCCCCACATGCTGGTACTTGGAGAACCACAAGTATCAGCATGCGGGGCACTGCGGGCTTACTGGTACCTGTAGTTCCACAGCAAAAGCAATATTAAAAAAACAGAACACACACACCATAGAAAATTAAAATGTTATTAAAACATACATGTACTCACACATGCACACAAATGCATGCACACTATCTCACATACTCACCTAGTATCCCTGAAGCGAATCTGTCCTCTTCTCCAGTAGATAATCCTATGGAGTACCTGTAATAATAATTCCATACTCCCCTCCTCCTATGCATGGATCAGTCCTCTTCTCCAGTAGATAAACCTATGGAGTACCTGTAATAATAATTCCATACTCCCCTCCTCCTATGCATGGATCAGTCCTCTTCTCCAGTAGATAATCCTATGGAGTACCTGTAATAATAATTCCATACTCACCTCCTCCTGTGCGTGGATCAGTCCTCTTCTCCAGTAGATAAGCCTATGGAGTACCTGTAATAATAATTCCATACTCACCTCCTCCTATGCATGGATCAGTCCTCTTCTCCAGTAGATAATCCTATGGAGTACCTGTAATAATAATTCCATACTCCCCTCCTCCTATGCGTGAATCTGTCCTCTTCTCCAGTAGATAATCCTATGGAGTACCTGTACTAATAATTCCATATGCCCCTCCTCCTATGCGTGGATCAGTCCTCTTCTCCAGTAGATAATCCTATGGAGTACCTGTAATGATAATTCCATACTCCCCTCCTCCTATGCATGGATCAGTCCTCTTCTCCAGTAGATAATCCTATGGAGTACCTGTAATAATAATTCCATACTCACCTCCTCCTATGCATGGATCTGTCCTCTTCTCCAGTAGATAATCCTATGGAGTACCTGTAATAATAATTCCATACTCCCCTCCTCCTATGCGTGGATCTGTCCTCTTCTCCAGTAGATAATCCTATGGAGTACCTGTAATAATAATTCCATACTCCCCTCCTCCTATGCCTGGATCAGTCCTCTTCTCCAGTAGATAATCCTATGGAGTACCTGTAATGATAATTCTATACTCCCCTCCTCCTATGCATGGATTAGTCCTCTTCTCCAGTAGATAATCCTATGGAGTACCTGTAATAATAATTCCATACTCACCTCCTCCTATGCATGTATCTGTCCTCTTCTCCAGTAGATAATCCTATGGAGTACCTGTAATAATAATTCCATACTCCCCTCCTCCTATGCATGGATCTGTCCTCTTCTCCAGTAGATAATCCTATGGAGTACCTGTAATAATAATTCCATACTCACCTCCTCCTATGCATGGATCTGTCCTCTTCACACAATCCAGGGTCTTGGCAAAAAAAAAACAACAACAAAATATGCGGACCCTTCTTAGAGAACATTACTACCCGAATGTGGAGATGGTCATCGATGGTTGATGTTTGCCAACCATCAATGTTTTTCTTCCGATGTTAGTGTTTTTTCCATTCGATGGCAGCATTCTCATGTTTGCTGCCATCGAATGGTAATCATTCGATGATGTTCTGATGGTGGCTTCTGTTCTACCTAAAATCTCTGCCTCCTCTGTGTACTGTGTCTCTGCCTCTGATAACCTTCCTGACTCATGCGCCTGGGATCATTGGAGGCTGTCTCTCACTGCCTCACACCTGGCCCTCCCTCCCCTCTCTGCTAGCTCTGATTGGCTCTCATTGTCTCAGAGAGCCAATCAGTGTGCAGCCCTGGCCCAGCAGCAGCTGTCACTCACAGACACACAGAGTGACAGATAACAACGTTACACCAGCAGAGATGGGGAGTGATGTCTCTGCTGGTGCTGTAAGAGGTTCCTTTTCTGTGTGTTATAAGTATATGTTATACATGTTTTTACACTTCACTTTCTTGTTGCTATAAGTGCCCACAGCAGCAGCGGCAGCGTGGCATGACAGTGTGTCTCATTCTCCTCTCACCCTCAGTCAGCTCTGCCTGCCTTGCCTGGGTTTTTTTGTTGCTTCGTGTCTGAGCCCCTCCCCCTACCCCACCCCTTTACTATTCATATAAATAGTTTTTACCATTGAATGCTTTTGATGCGATGATTAGTTACCATTGCATCAAAAGATTCAATGGTGGAAGCACTGCCATCATATGATGGTGGGCTTCCGATGTCCATCCCTACCTGAATGACAGCTACACCCGGGATTTCAGTTCAGAAATCCCAGTGCGGAGTGCTCATTGGCTGAGAGAGGTGAGCCTTCCGCCTCTCAACCAATGAGCTGTTCTCACCATTGACTTCAATAGTGAGAACCGAGCGTTCCCTTTTCAAAAATGGAGCATCAGCACCATTTTTGAAATTCACAGATGGCCGCTGCAAGCCGTATTCGCCCTGCCCCCTCGGCTGGCTCATATAAATCCAGCACGAGGTGACCTTCCACTCAGTACGTTGGCCAGGTAGCTGGAGAGAAGACCAGCTGAAGGACAAAGACGCCGCGGAAGCCCTGGATGGGTGGCGGTCATGCAAAAGAGCTCAAAGGCCGCTGCCCTCCAGGTGAAGATGCCGTAGAAGTCCTGGGGGAAGTGGCAGCCATGTAAAAGAGCTTAAAGACTGCCGCCCCCCCAGGTGAAGCTGCGCAAAAATAAAATACTTTAACAAATTGTGTCTATTTTGTTATTTAAGATTTCTTTTGCAGGGGTACTATAGGTGCCAGCAGTCTCTTAATGCCCTGCCTGCTGGTACTTGTGGTTCTCAGAGTTCCAGAATGCAGGGATGAATACATGGGACCCCTACATCATTTGTCCCCCGTAATTTGGCATCCCCCGCTAGAAAGAGTCCAGTGCTGGTTCTGGTAAATGCATGGGGACCCTACGCATCTTTCCCCCTGTATTTCCAGAACCAGGGCCGGCTCAGAGCCCAGTGCTGATTGCACTGAATACATGGGACCCCTACATCATTTGTCCCCCGTAATTTGGCACCCTCTGCTAGAAAGAGTCCGGTGCTAGTTCTGGTAAATGCATGGGGACCCTACGCATCTTTCCCCCTGTATTTCCAGAACCAGGGCCGGCTCAGAGCCCAGTGCTGATTGCACTGAATACATGGGACCCCTACGTCATTTGTCCCCAGTATTTTGGCAACTAGGGCTGGTTCCGACTAGCCTCACAAAATGGTGGAGCTGCTAATTCACAGTTAGCATAGGGATCCCTGGCCTGGGCTGACTAGCGGTCAGGGGCAATGCTTTGGCTGGGGGCCCGGGGATAGGGCTCCCCTGGCTGTGGCATCACCCCCCGCTAGAAAGAGTCCAGTGCTGGTTCTGGTAAGTGCAGGGGGACCCTACGCATTTTTCCCCCTGTATTTCCAGAACCAGAACTGGGGGGCGGAGCCCAGTGCTGGTTGCGCTAAATACATGGGACCCCTACATCATTTGTCCCTTGTATTTTGGCAACCAGGGCTGGTTCTGACTAGTACGGTGCTGGTTGTGCTTCATACGGGGGACCCCTACATCATTTGTCCCCTGTATTTAGCACAACCAGTACTGGGTCTCCAAAGCCCAATGCTGTTTGTTTTTTGGTGGGCGGGACCACACCATTTATTTTTTAAACACAGAAGCAGGTATCACGTATCTTCCAGATCCAAGCCTGCATCTGTGTGCTGCTAAACCCCCTGGGTCATAACGCCTGCCCCACCGCCACCCACACTGCTGCCCACACTGGCACCTTTAAGGCCCGCTACTGTCCCCGGGTCCTGGACGCAGCTAACGCCGGCTACCCCCTTGCACCATTCCCCTGGGTCCCGCTGCAGCTAGCGCCAGCTTCCTTCCCCGAGCCCACCACCGCTAAAGCCCGCAAACGACGGCCATCTTTTTGCACCCAAGTGAAGCCACAGTGAGTACACCTGCCAGAGGCTCCTACAGAGGCTGTGCAACATGTTGAAATTTCCTATCTATCCAATGGTGCCTTCTTGAGGTAATAGTTTAAAAACTGTAACTTTCTAATTTACCTGAACCCCAAAAGCATGTACCCTGGCACAATAGCTACCTAATAACACAAACCCCAAGTCTAAATTCGCCCCTACTCTGAGTTATGCCTTCCTACAAAAATCCCCCATAGACTACAGCAGAAAAGTGGTTCCTAATTGAGAATGTCAGAAAAAAGTGACAGCAAAAGGGGGGGACTAAGCTCTGATGAAGAAAGCATCGAAAAGGTATACAAATAATGAATAGAAAATCTAAAGTTAAAAAATAATAAATAAAAAAAAAATAGAAAATAATAATAGATTATAAATAATAAGTAATGAATGAATGAAAAGAATGAAAAGTTAAATAATAAGAATTGTAATGTTTAAAAGCCCTTCTGGGATAAGGTGTTTATGAGCAGTGTCACTCAGTCTTTGTAGAAGATGTCCGTGGAATGTGATGTTCCGGACTAGCCCTAACTGGCCCTACCTTAGACTTGTTTTTAGTCTCTCCAGTTGGTGTGTATAAGTCGCCTGGGATTCAGTATCTGGTGACTTTTCTGGGTCTGTGAATACCACGTGTTTTCTCCGCGGTGCTGAGTAGTGTAAACAAAATATATCTATCCCTTCGGTGCTTTCCTAATGTAAATATATGTAAAGATTGTTAGTTTTTATGATGGTTTTTTTAATGATGTTTTCAGAAAGAACACTATAAAAAGGCTTTCAGCTCAATATCTATAATTCATAGAAAAAGGCTATCATAAACAAAAGTTGGAAGAAGAAATCAAGAAAATATGAAATCTGGACACAAATGAACTAATAATATATAAAACACCGAATACAGAACAAGAGGATACTCATTTATCATTTATCACCCAATTCAATGGCAATCACAAAGAAATAGAAAACATTTTGACCCAACATTGGCACGTGCTACAGCTTGATCAAGACATAAAAAATATTATACCTCCAAAACCAAGAATTATATATTGAAAAGCAAAAAATTTAAAACAACATTTAACAAAAAACTTTCTGTCAACAGATATACTGGCCTATTCATCAACACTAAAATAACGTTTTTAAGGACATTTTCCTTAAATAACGTTATTTTGGTATTCATGTAGCCACTTAGCACAGGAGATATCACAGATATCTCCTTGCTAAGTTCCCCTGCGTTAATTTCCACACTCCCCATACATTAGTACATTAGTATGGGTACATTAGTACATTAGTATGGGGATGTGGAATTTTTGGAATTTGATGCAGTTACTATTCGCCACTGTTAGGTGGCAAATAGCAAAATCGACTTACCTGTATCTGCATGTGCAGGTCCCCCAACGAGTCCCTCCGGCGCTCTGCTCCGTCCTCAGGCTCCGGAGGCTGGTCGGACATGTGTGCTCCCCAGCAGAGGACAAGAAAGTTTAGACAAAAAAAAAAAAGTTTTTTTTTTTTTCTAATCTGTCATGTGGTCTGCTGGGAAACGACATGACAGACCAGCAGGATGGAGCCGGAGGCTGCTGCGCGGACATGTAAGTTGGGGGGGTGGAAGGTGAGCGGAGGGAGTCCGGGGGGGGTACACAAACTTAACGCATCTGTAGGCAGTGCTGCGCATGCGCTGGCTTTACAGATGTAACAGCGCATGTGCAGCACTGTTACCAGATGCGATAAGGTTGTGTAGGCAGGAAAAGTATCTATTTCCCGAAAAGCTATCATCGCAAAAATGACAGCTACCGGAATAGATACTTATGGAGAGGTGGAATGATGAATTCCACCTATAATTAGCTAGAACTCCATGCCAGTTCTAAAGCTAATTATCTCTTGAGAATTTTTAGGTTTAATGAATAGGCCCCATAGACCAGAAAAAAGGAAAGAAAAAAGGATTCTTTCACTGTACACAATGTACTGGTTGTAAACAGTCTACAACTAGCACCAAATCAATAATGGAATTTAAATCTAAGAAAACACAAAAAGTCTTTAAAATTAAAGACAACATTACATGCAAAACTGAAGGAGCAATCTATTTGCTTGAATGCCCATGTGGTCTGCAATATATTGGCCAAACCAAAAAAAGGTTAAAACGAGAATTGCAGAACACGTCTACAATATTAGAAAAGGTCTAAAGACATACAGTGTATCAGCCCACTATGCAGAACATCATCAGAAGAACCCAAAAGGCTTAAAATTCCTAGCCATCCAAAAAATTTCTCTGGATTGGAGAGGAGAAGACCTCGTAAGAAAACTTAACTTAAAAAAGAGGAAACCAAGTGGATGTTTCTTTTAGACACATCTGAACCAAATGGTCTCAATATAGATATTGAGCTGAAAGCCTTTTTATAGTGTTATTTATGAAAACATCATAAAAACTAATCTTTACATATATTTACCTTAGGAAAGCACCGAAGGGATAGATATATTTTGTTTTTATTATTTTTTCTAGTTTAACTTTTTTAAAATGTAATTTTATTCTTATTTTTATATTTATTTTTATTTCATTTTTATTATTTTTTATTCTATTTAATTTATTTTTCTTTATTTTTATTCTCATTCTTATTTTTGCTCTTTTTTTTTTAATCTTTATTTGTACTTTATGGAATTATTCAAATTTTAAAATGGAGCCTCAGAAAAAACATGTGGATACCGCTTTTTTTGGGGACTTCCTGTTTTATCACTTCCTGTTGGAGAATAGAGTTTTTTGTATATAAAGCAGTCAAATGACAAATAGACTTATCCTTGAAAAAGAAGCTGTAAAGGCTCGAAATGCATTGGAGCATACGCGGCACTTAAAAGAAGTCTGGAAGCAACATTGTGAATGGCACTGGGCATCTGACGTTACTAATCAGTGCCGTGGAGAAAAAAACATGGTATTCACGGACCCGGAAAAGTCACCAGATACTGAATCCCAGGCGACTTATACATACCAACCGGAGAGACTACAAGCAAGTCTAAGGTAGGGCCAGTTAGGGCTAGCCCAGAACATCACATTCCATGGACATCTTCCACAAAGACTGAGTGACACTGCTCATAAACACCTTATCCCAGAAGGGCTTTTAAACATTACAATTCTGATTATTTAACTTTTCATTCTTTTCATTCATTCATTACTTATTATTTATTATCTATTATTTATTATTTTCTATTTATTAATTTTTTTTGCTTTATTATTTTTTAACTTTAGATTTTCTATTCATTATTTGTGTACCTTTTCGATGCTTTCTTCATCAGCGCTTAGATCCCCCCCTTTTGCTGTCACCTATAGTGAGCAGCCCATATTTACATCAAGAGCGCAGAACACACATACCAAATTTTCAGAAAAAAGTGACATTTGGGGCTTTAGATTACTTCCAAATCCTCATTTTTTTATGTTTATGTTTAGGTTGGCATGCAGCACCGAGCGACATTTCTACCCATCCGTGCCGAATTTCAGCTTGGTATCTCCAATAGCTTTTGAGGTGTAGCCCCTTAAACACCATGCCACCCCCTCCAGAATTCTCTATAGGAGAATTGCAGTTATTTAGATGCAGCCTTAATATAAGGGCACGACTGTGCCCTTATAGTATATAGATGGATAGATATACATACATACAGGGCAGTTATAGGAGGAGAGATGTGACATAACACATATATATAGATATATATACATACAGGGCAGTTATAGGAGGAGAGATGTGACATAAGACATATATATATATATATATATATATATATATATATACACACATAGAGGACAGTTATAAAAGGAGAGATCATGTGACATAAGAGTGATATACACATATATATATATATATATATATATATATATATATATATATATGGCAGTTATTGGAGGAGAGATCATGTTACATAGGAGTGATAGATACAGGACAGTTTTAGGAGATATTTTACAATGGAGTGATATAGGTGTTGAAGGATCATTTTACACATGTTAATTTATATTGGAGTACCTGCTTTGATATTAGATAAAGAGAGAGCCATCAGGACGATCTGGTAGTGATACTCCATAGGGATTTCTTTTTTTTACCTAAAAGAAATGTCGAATTACACAAAACTCTGAAGTAATAATACAATATATTATATAATATTTATTGCTTAACTCTTTTGGTGCCAGAGTTCTAAGGCAAAATAAAGGCTCTGAATTTCTCACTGTCAGGTAATTAATCCATTAAAAATACGCTGTAATGTCTTCTGATTTACCGCACTGAAAAGTTGTTATACAATAATAATAATAATAATAATAATATCTTTACTTTACTGGACTTAATTGGAGATTGTAGAGCTTATTCTATGGAAGCATAGTACATTTAGGTTTTACTTTCCAATGGCTGATGAAGCCACCAGCTGCCATGAAACGCGTTGCAGAAATATAGTGAAAAGTGTTTTATTTATTTTTTGGTTTCTTTTTTATATTTTATCTATATCATGTCGATATTTTTATCATGTGATATTGTGATTCATAAATATTTTTACTTTTCATTACATTTTATGTCATGCAATTGGTTCATATGCATTTCCGTGTCAAGAATAGAACAGTTTTAGCCCTGTTAATCTGTCTCCCCATGACATGGTAGTTATGTATCTGTGTAAGTGCACTTTCTTACAAATAAATCATTTTTTAACCTCAATTAATGATGGACATTTCCTGGTTATATATAGCTCCCTTCATTGCTGGACATTTCCTGGTTATATATAGCTCCCTTCATTGCTGGACATTTCCTGGTTATATATAGCGCCCCTCATTGCTGGACATTTCCTGGTTATATATAGCTCCCCTCATTGCTGGACATTTCCTGGTTATATATAGCTCCCCTCATTGCTGGATATTTCCTGGTTATATATAGCTCCCCTCATTGCTGGACATTTCCTGGATAAATATAGCGCCCCTCATTGCTGGACATTTCCTGGTTATATATAGCTCCCCTCATTGCTGGACATTTCCTGGTTATATATAGCGCCCCTCATTGCTGGACATTTCCTGGTTATATATAGCTCCCCTCATTGCTGGACATTTCCTGGTTATATATAGCTCCCCTCATTGCTGGACATTTCCTGGTTATATATAGCGCCCCTCATTGCTGGACATTTCCTGGTTATATATAGCTCCCCTCATTGCTGAGTAAGAGCATTTCCCAGACTATGGGCCATATTTATGAATGTACATTATTATTACCAGTGGCATATTTTGTTCAGTATCGCAGTGATACACTGGTACTCAACATTATCCAGCATTATCCATCATTACTCCCATCTCCAGCGAGGTACGGAGAGGGTATAGTGATGATTCCCCTCCTCAGCGGCATCTACTGCTCTGTTGCAGGCAGCCTGTGGCTGCTGTCATGCGCATTCACCCGTCAGTGACAAAGCTGTGTCTGGAAGGCTATTCTGAAGCAAGAAAGTGCTGTGCATCAAAAGATGGCATGAATGATACGGTGACACACAACGGTGATCTCAGATTATAGAAAGGAGGACATAACCCTTTTAGGGAGTGCTAAAGGATTTATGTCTCAGTCGTAAATGGGCCCATAGCTTTAAATTACCATTCCTGGGCCGGAGAAAGCCTTTACGGGGTCATGTTGGGAGACTCCTATTCTTCTTTGGCAGCAGGTTTGGGATTACCTTTAATGCCATCCATAAATTCTGATTTGAAAGAAGAAAAACTAACTGGTGATGTGAAAGTATAGAAATAATGAGGAGAAACTGACAGATGAAGTGAGCAGAACATGTAATGGAGAGACACTGATAGGTGACGTGAGCGGGAACACGTAATGGTGACTGACTGGTGATTGGAGAACTAACAAGTAATGGGGAGAGACTGACGGATGAAGTGAGCGGAACATGTAATGGAGAGACACTGATAGGTGACGTGAGCGGGAACACGTAATGGTGACTGGTGATTGGAGAACTAACAAGAAATGAGGAGAGACTGACAGATGAAGTGAGCGGAACATGTAATGGAGAGACACTGATAGGTGACGTGAGCGGGAACACGTAATGGTGACTGACTGGTGATTGGAGAACTAACAAGTAATAGAGAGAGACTGACGGATGAAGTGAGCAGAACATGTAATGGAGAGACACTGATAGGTGACGTGAGCGGGAACACGTAATGGTGACTGACTGGTGATAGGAGAACTAACAAGTAATGGGGTGAGTCTGACAGATGAAGTGAGCGGAACATGTAATGGAGAGACACTGATAGGTGACGTGAGCGGGAACACGTAATGGTGACTGACTGGGGATTGGAGAAATAACAAGTAATGAGGAGAGACTGACAGATGAAGTGAGCAGAACATGTAATGGAGAGACACTGATAAGTGATGTGAGCGGGAACACGTAATGGTGACTGGTGATTGGAGAACTAACAAGTAATGAGGAGAGACTGACAGGTGAAGTGAGTGGAACATGTAATGGAGAGACACTGATAGGTGACGTGAGCGGGAACACGTAATGGTGACTGGTGATTGGAGAACTAACAAGTAATGAGGAGAGACTGACAGATGAAGTGAGCGGAACATGTAATGGTGACTGACTGGTGATTGGAGAACTAACAAGTAATGAGGAGAGACTGACAGATGAAGTGAGCGGAACATGTAATGGTGACTGACTGGTGATTGGAGAACTAACAAGTAATGGAGAGACTGACAGATGAAGTGAGCGGAACATGTAATGGAGAGACACTGATAGGTGACGTGAGCGGGAACACGTAATGGTGACTGACTGGTAACTGGAGAACTAACAAGTAATGAGGAGAGACTGACAGGTGAAGTGAGAGGAACATGTAATGGAGAGACACTGATAGGTGACGTGAGCGGGAACACGTAATGGTGACTGACTGGTAACTGGAGAACTAACAAGTAATGAGGAGAGACTGACAGGTGAAGTGAGCAGAACATGTAATGGAGAGACACTGATAGGTGACGTGAGTGGGAACACGTAATGGTGACTGACTGGTAACTGGAGAACTAACAAGTAATGGGGAGAGACTGATGGATGAAGTGAGCGGAACATGTAATGGTGACTGACTAGTGATTGGAGAACTAACAAGTAATGGGGAGAGACTGACAGGTGAAGTGAGCGGAACATGTAATGGAGAGACACTGATAGGTGACGTGAGCGGGAACACGTAATGGTGACTGACTGGTAACTGGAGAACTAACAAGTAATGGGGAGAGACTGACGGATGAAGTGAGCTGAACATGTAATGGAGAGACACTGATAGGTGACGTGAGCGGGAACACGTAATGGTGACTGACTGGTAACTGGAGAACTAAAAAGTAATGAGGAGAGACTGACAGGTGAAGTGAGCGGAACATGTAATGGAGAGACACTGATAGGTGACGTGAGCGGGAACACGTAATGGTGACTGGTGATTGGGGAACTAACAAGTAATGAGGAGAGACTGACGGATGAAGTGAGCGGAACATGTAATGGAGAGACACTGATAGGTGACGTGAGTGGGAACACGTAATGGTGACTGACTGGTAACTGGAGAACTAACAAGTAATGGGGAGAGACTGACGGATGAAGTGAGCGGAACATGTAATGGAGAGACACTGATAGGTGACGTGAGCGGGAACACGTAATGGTGACTGGTGATTGGGGAACTAACAAGTAATGAGGAGAGACTGACGGATGAAGTGAGCGGAACATGTAATGGAGAGACACTGATAGGTGACGTGAGTGGGAACACGTAATGGTGACTGACTGGTAACTGGAGAACTAACAAGTAATGGGGAGAGACTGACGGATGAAGTGAGCGGAACATGTAATGGAGAGACACTGATAGGTGATGTGAGCGGGAACACGTAATGGTGACTGACTGGTGATTGGAGAACTAACAAATAATGAGGAGAAACTGACAGATGAAGTGAGCGGAACATGTAATGGAGAGACACTGATAGGTGACGTGAGCGGGAACATGTAATGGTGACTGGTGATTGGAGAACTAACAAGTAATGAGGAGAGACTGACAGATGAAGTGAGCGGAACATGTAATGGAGTCTCTCCATTACATGTTCCGCTCACTTCATCTGTCAGTCTCTCCTCATTACTTGTTAGATCTCCGATCACCAGTAGGTGACGTGAGCGGGAACACGTAATGGTGACTGACTGGTAACTGGAGAACTAATAAGTAATGGGGAGAGACTGACGGAAAAATGAGCGGAACATGTAAGGGTGACTGACTGGTGATTGGAGAACTAACAAGTAATGAGGAGAGACTGACAGGTGAAGTGAGCGGAACATGTAATGGAGAGACAATGATAGGTGACGTGAGCGGGAACACATAATGGTGACTGACTGGTAACTGGAGAAATAACAAGTAATGGGGAGAGACTGACGGATGAAGTGAGTGGAACATGTAATGGTGACTGACTGGTGATTGGAGAACTAACAAGTAATGGGGAGAGACTGACAGGTGAAGTGAGCGGAACATGTTATGGAGAGACACAGATAGGTGACATGAGCGGGAACACGTAATGGTGACTGACTGGTAACTGGAGAACTAACAAGTAATGAGGAGAGACTGACAGGTGAAGTAAGCAGAACATGTAATGGAGAGACACTGATAGATGACATGAGCGGGAACACGTAATGGTGACTGACTGGTAACTGGAGAACTAACGAGTAATGGGGAGAGACTGACAGATGAAGTGAGCGGAACATGTAATGGAGAGACACTGATAGGTGACGTGAGCGGGAACACGTAATGGTGACTGACTGGTAACTGGAGAACTAACAAGTAATGAGGAGAGACTGACAGGTGAAGTGAGCGGAACATGTAATGGAGAGACACTGATAGGTGACGTGAGTGGGAACACGTAATGGTGACTGGTGATTGGGGAACTAACAAGTAATGAGGAGAGACTGACAGATGAAGTGAGCGGAACATGTAATGGAGAGACACTGATAGGTGACGTGAGCGGGAACACGTAATGGTGACTGACTGGTAACTGGAGAACTAACGAGTAATGGGGAGAGACTGACAGATGAAGTGAGCGGAACATGTAATGGAGAGACACTGATAGGTGACGTGAGCGGGAACACGTAATGGTGACTGACTGGTAACTGGAGAACTAACAAGTAATGAGGAGAGACTGACAGGTGAAGTGAGCGGAACATGTAATGGAGAGACACTGATAGGTGACGTGAGTGGGAACACGTAATGGTGACTGGTGATTGGGGAACTAACAAGTAATGAGCAGAGACTGACAGATGAAGTGAGCGGAACATGTAATGGAGTCTCTCCATTACATGTTCCGCTCACTTCATCTGTCAGTCTCTCCTCATTACTTGTTAGATCTCCGATCACCAGTAGGTGACGTGAGCGGGAACACGTAATGGTGACTGACTGGTAACTGGAGAACTAATAAGTAATGGGGAGAGACTGACGGAAAATGAGCGGATCATGTAATGGTGACTGACTGGTGATAGGAGAACTAACAAGTAATGAGGAGAGACTGACAGATGAAGTGAGCGGAACATGTAATGGAGAGACACTGATAGGTGAAGTGAGCGGGAACACGTAATGGTGACTGGTGATTGGAGAACTAACAAGTAATGAGGAGAGACTGACAGATGAAGTGAGCGGAACATGTAATGGAGAGACACTGATAGGTGACGTGAGCGGGAACACGTAATGGTGACTGACTGGTAACAGGAGAACTAACAAGTAACGGGGAGAGACTTACGGATGAAGTGAGCGGAACATGTCATGGTGACTGACTGGTGATTGGAGAACTAACAAGTAATGTGGAGAGACAGACAGATGAAGTGAGCGGAACATGTAATGGAGAGACACTGATAGGTGATGTGAGCGGGAACACGTAATGGTGACTTACTGGTAACTGGAGAACTAACAAGTAATGGGGAGAGACTGACGGATGAAGTGAGCGGAACATGTAATGGTGACTGACTAGTGATTGGAGAACTAACAAGTAATGGGGAGAGACTGACAGGTGAAGTGAGCGGAACATGTAATGGAGAGACACCGATAGGTGACGTGAGCGGGAACACGTAATGGTGACTGACTGCTAACTGGAGAACTAACAAGTAATGGGGAGAGTGACGGATGAAGTGAGCTGAACATGTAATGGAGAGACACTGATAGGTGACGTGAGCGGGAACACAAAATGGTGACTGACTGGTAACTGGAGAACTAACAAGTAATGGGGAGAGTGACGGATGAAGTGAGCTGAACATGTAATGGAGAGACACTGATAGGTGACGTGAGCGGGAACACGTAATGGTGACTGACTGGTAACTGGAGAACTAACAAGTAATGAGGAGAGACTGACAGGTGAAGTGAGCGGAACATGTAATGGAGAGACACTGATAGGTGACGTGAGCGGGAACACGTAATGGTGACTGACTGGTAACTGGAGAACTAACAAGTAATGAGGAGAGACTGACAGGTGAAGTGAGCGGAACATGTAATGGAGAGACACTGATAGGTGATGTGAGCGGGAACACGTAATGGTGACTGACTGGTAACTGGAGAACTAACAAGTAATGAGGAGAGACTGACAGGTGAAGTGAGCGGAACATGTAATGGAGAGACACTGATAGATGACATGAGCGGGAACACGTAATGGTGACTGACTGGTAACTGGAGAACTAACGAGTAATGGTGAGAGACTGACAGATGAAGTGAGCGGAAAATGTAATGGAGAGAAACTGATAGGTGACGTGAGCGGGAACACATAATGGTGACTGACTGGTAACTGGAGAACTAACAAGTAATGAGGAGAGACTGACAGGTGAAGTGAGCAGAACATGTAATGGAGAGACACTGATAGGTGACGTGAGTGGGAACACGTAATGGTGACTGGTGATTGGGGAACTAACAAGTAATGAGGAGAGACTGACAGATGAAGTGAGCGGAACATGTAATGGAGAGACACTGATAGGTGACGTGACCGGGAACACGTAATGGTGACTGGTGATTGGGGAACTAACAAGTAATGAGCAGAGACTGACACATGAAGTGAGCGGAACATGTAATGGAGAGACACTGATAGGTGACATTAGCGGGAACACGTAATGGTGACTGACTGGTAACTGGAGAACTAACAAGTAATGAGGAGAGACTGACGGATGAAGTGAGCGGAACATGTAATGGAGAGACACTGATAGGTGACGTGAGCGGGAACACGTAATGGTGACTGGTGATTGGGGAACTATCAAGTAATGAGGAGAGACTGACAGATGAAGTGAGCGGAACATGTAATGGAGAGACACTGATAGGTGACGTGAGCGGGAACACGTAATGGTGACTGACTGGTAACTGGAGAACTAACAAATAATGAGGAGAAACTGACAGAGGAAGTGAGCGGGAACACGTAATGGTGACTGGTGATTGGAGAACTAACAAATAATGAGGAGAAACTAACAGATGAAGTGAGCGGGAACACGTAATGGAGAGACACTGATAGGTGATGTGAGCGGGAACACGTAATGGTGACTGACTGGTGATTGGAGAACTAACAAATAATGAGGAGAAACTGACAGATGAAGTGAGCGGAACATGTAATGGAGAGACACTGATAGGTGACGTGAGCGGGAACACGTAATGGTGACTGACTGGTAACTGGAGAACTAATAAGTAATGGGGAGAGACTGAGGGAAAAAGGAGCGGAACATGTAATGGTGACTGACTGGTGATTGGAGAACTAACAAGTAATGAGGAGAGACTGACAGATGAAGTGAGCGGAACATGTAATGGAGAGACACTGATAGGTGAAGTGAGCGGGAACACGTAATGGTGACTGACTGGTAACTGGAGAACTAACAAGTAAAGAGGAGAGACTGACAGGTGAAGTGAGCGGAACATGTAATGGAGAGACACTGATAGGTGACGTGAGCGGGAACACATAATGGTGACTGACTGGTAACTGGAGAACTAACAAGTAATGGGGAGAGACTGACGGATGAAGTGAGTGGAACATGTAAAGGTGACTGACTGGTGATTGGAGAACTAACAAGTAATGGGGAGAGACTGACAGGTGAAGTGAGCGGAACATGTTATGGAGAGACACAGATAGGTGACATGAGCGGGAACACTTAATGGTGACTGACTGGTTACTGGAGAACTAACAAGTAATGGAGAGAGACTGACAGATGAAGTGAGCGGAACATGTAATGGAGAGACACTGATAGATGACATGAGCGGGAACACATAATGGTGACTGACTGGTAACTGGAGAACTAACGAGTAATGGGGAGAGACTGACAGATGAAGTGAGCGGAACATGTAATGGAGAGACACTGATAGGTGACGTGAGTGGGAACACGTAATGGTGACTGACTGGTAACTGGAGAACTAACAAGTAATGAGGAGAGACTGACAGGTGAAGTGAGCGGAACATGTAATGGAGAGACACTGATAGGTGACGTGAGTGGGAACACGTAATGGTGACTGGTGATTGGGGAACTAACAAGTAATGAGGAGAGACTGACAGATGAAGTGAGCGGAACATGTAATGGAGAGACACTGATAGGTGACGTAAGCGGGAACACGTAATTGTGACTGGTGATTGGGGAACTAACAAGTAATGAGCAGAGACTGACAGATGAAGTGAGCAGAACATGTAATGGAGAGACACTGATAGGTGACGTGAGCGGGAACACGTAATGGTGACTGACTGGTGATTGAAGAACTAACAAATAATGAGGAGAAACTGACAGATGAAGTGAGTGGAACATGTAATGGAGAGACACTGATAGGTGACGTGAGCGGGAACATGTAATGGTGACTGACTGGTAACTGGAGAACTAACAAGTAATGAGGAGAGACTGACAGGTGAAGTGAGCGGAACATGTAATGGAGAGACACTGATAGGTGTTGTGAGCGGGAACACGTAATGGTGACTGACTGGTAACTGGAGAACTAACAAGTAATGAGGAGAGACTGACAGGTGAAGTGAGCGGAACATGTAATGGAGAGACACTGATAGGTGACGTGAGTGGGAACACGTAATGGTGACTGGTGATTGGGGAACTAACAAGTAATGAGGAGAGACTGACAGATGAAGTGAGCGGAACATGTAATGGAGAGACACTGATAGGTGACGTGAGCGGGAACACGTAATGTTGACTGGTGATTGGGGAACTAACAAGTAATGAGCAGAGACTGACAGATGAAGTGAGCAGAACATGTAATGGAGAGACACTGATAGGTGACGTGAGCGGGAACACGTAATGGTGACTGACTGGTGATTGAAGAACTAACAAATAATGAGGAGAAACTGACAGATGAAGTGAGCGGAACATGTAATGGAGAGACACTGATAGGTGACGTGAGCGGGAACACGTAATGGTGACTGACTGGTAACTGGAGAACTAACAAGTAATGAGGAGAGACTGACAGGTGAAGTGAGCGGAACATGTAATGGAGAGACACTGATAGGTGACGTGAGCGGGAACACATAATGGTGACTGACTGGTAACTGGAGAACTAACAAGTAATGGGGAGAGACTGACGGATGAATTGAGTGGAACATGTAATGGTGACTGACTGGTGATTGGAGAACTAACAAGTAATGGGGAGAGACTGACAGGTGAAGTGAGCGGAACATGTAATGGAGAGACACTGATAGGTGACGTGAGCGGGAACACGTAATGGTGACTGACTGGTAACTGGAGAACTAACAAGTAATGGGGAGAGACTGACAGATGAAGTGAGCGGAACATGTAATGGAGAGACACTGATAGATGACATGAGCGGGAACACATAATGGTGACTGACTGGTAACTGGAGAACTAACGAGTAATGGGGAGAGACTGACAGATGAAGTGAGCGGAACATGTAATGGAGAGACACTGATAGGTGACGTGAGCGGGAACACGTAATGGTGACTGACTGGTAACTGGAGAACTAACAAGTAATGAGGAGAGACTGACAGATGAAGTGAGCGGAACATGTAATGGAGAGACACTGATAGGTGACGTGAGCGGGAACACGTAATGGTGACTGACTGGTAACTGGAGAACTAACAAGTAATGAGGAGAGACTGACAGGTGAAGTGAGCAAAACATGTAATGGAGAGACACTGATAGGTGACTTGAGCATGAACACATAATGGTGACTGACTGGTAACTGGAGAACTAACAAGTAATGGGGAGACACTGACGGATGAAGTGAGTGGAACATGTAATAGTGACTGACTGGTGATTGGAGAACTAACAAGTAATGGGGAGAGACTGACAGGTGAAGTGAGCAGAACATGTTATGGAGAGACACAGATAGGTGACGTGAGCGGGAACAGGTAATGGTGACTGACTGGTAACTGGAGAACTAACAAGTAATGGGGAGAGACTGACAGATGAAGTGAGCGGAACATGTAATGGAGAGACACTGATAGGTGACGTGAGCAGGAACACGTAATGGTGACTGACTGGTAACTGGAGAACTAACAAGTAAAGAGGAGAGACTGACAGGTGAATTGAGCGGAACATGTAATGGAGAGACACTGATAGGTGACGTGAGCGGGAACACGTAATGGTGACTGACTGGTAACTGGAGAACTAACAAGTAATGAGGAGAGACTGACAGGTGAAGTGAGCAGAACATGTAATGGAGAGACACTGATAGGTGACGTGAGTGGGAACACGTAATGGTGACTGGTGATTGGGGAACTAACAAGTAATGAGGAGAGACTGACAGATGAAGTGAGCGGAACATGTAATGGAGAGACACTGATAGGTGACGTGACCGGGAACACGTAATGGTGACTGGTGATTGGGGAACTAACAAGTAATGAGCAGAGACTGACACATGAAGTGAGCGGAACATGTAATGGAGAGACACTGATAGGTGACATTAGCGGGAACACGTAATGGTGACTGACTGGTAACTGGAGAACTAACAAGTAATGAGGAGAGACTGACGGATGAAGTGAGCGGAACATGTAATGGAGAGACACTGATAGGTGACGTGAGCGGGAACACGTAATGGTGACTGGTGATTGGGGAACTATCAAGTAATGAGGAGAGACTGACAGATGAAGTGAGCGGAACATGTAATGGAGAGACACTGATAGGTGACGTGAGCGGGAACACGTAATGGTGACTGACTGGTAACTGGAGAACTAACAAATAATGAGGAGAAACTGACAGAGGAAGTGAGCGGGAACACGTAATGGTGACTGGTGATTGGAGAACTAACAAATAATGAGGAGAAACTAACAGATGAAGTGAGCGGGAACACGTAATGGAGAGACACTGATAGGTGATGTGAGCGGGAACACGTAATGGTGACTGACTGGTGATTGGAGAACTAACAAATAATGAGGAGAAACTGACAGATGAAGTGAGCGGAACATGTAATGGAGAGACACTGATAGGTGACGTGAGCGGGAACACGTAATGGTGACTGACTGGTAACTGGAGAACTAATAAGTAATGGGGAGAGACTGACGGAAAAATGAGCGGAACATGTAATGGTGACTGACTGGTGATTGGAGAACTAACAAGTAATGAGGAGAGACTGACAGATGAAGTGAGCGGAACATGTAATGGAGAGACACTGATAGGTGAAGTGAGCGGGAACACGTAATGGTGACTGACTGGTAACTGGAGAACTAACAAGTAAAGAGGAGAGACTGACAGGTGAAGTGAGCGGAACATGTAATGGAGAGACACTGATAGGTGACGTGAGCGGGAACACATAATGGTGACTGACTGGTAACTGGAGAACTAACAAGTAATGGGGAGAGACTGACGGATGAAGTGAGTGGAACATGTAAAGGTGACTGACTGGTGATTGGAGAACTAACAAGTAATGGGGAGAGACTGACAGGTGAAGTGAGCGGAACATGTTATGGAGAGACACAGATAGGTGACATGAGCGGGAACACTTAATGGTGACTGACTGGTTACTGGAGAACTAACAAGTAATGGGGAGAGACTGACAGATGAAGTGAGCGGAACATGTAATGGAGAGACACTGATAGATGACATGAGCGGGAACACATAATGGTGACTGACTGGTAACTGGAGAACTAACGAGTAATGGGGAGAGACTGACAGATGAAGTGAGCGGAACATGTAATGGAGAGACACTGATAGGTGACGTGAGTGGGAACACGTAATGGTGACTGACTGGTAACTGGAGAACTAACAAGTAATGAGGAGAGACTGACAGGTGAAGTGAGCGGAACATGTAATGGAGAGACACTGATAGGTGACGTGAGTGGGAACACGTAATGGTGACTGGTGATTGGGGAACTAACAAGTAATGAGGAGAGACTGACAGATGAAGTGAGCGGAACATGTAATGGAGAGACACTGATAGGTGACGTAAGCGGGAACACGTAATTGTGACTGGTGATTGGGGAACTAACAAGTAATGAGCAGAGACTGACAGATGAAGTGAGCAGAACATGTAATGGAGAGACACTGATAGGTGACGTGAGCGGGAACACGTAATGGTGACTGACTGGTGATTGAAGAACTAACAAATAATGAGGAGAAACTGACAGATGAAGTGAGTGGAACATGTAATGGAGAGACACTGATAGGTGACGTGAGCGGGAACATGTAATGGTGACTGACTGGTAACTGGAGAACTAACAAGTAATGAGGAGAGACTGACAGGTGAAGTGAGCGGAACATGTAATGGAGAGACACTGATAGGTGTTGTGAGCGGGAACACGTAATGGTGACTGACTGGTAACTGGAGAACTAACAAGTAATGAGGAGAGACTGACAGGTGAAGTGAGCGGAACATGTAATGGAGAGACACTGATAGGTGACGTGAGTGGGAACACGTAATGGTGACTGGTGATTGGGGAACTAACAAGTAATGAGGAGAGACTGACAGATGAAGTGAGCGGAACATGTAATGGAGAGACACTGATAGGTGACGTGAGCGGGAACACGTAATGTTGACTGGTGATTGGGGAACTAACAAGTAATGAGCAGAGACTGACAGATGAAGTGAGCAGAACATGTAATGGAGAGACACTGATAGGTGACGTGAGCGGGAACACGTAATGGTGACTGACTGGTGATTGAAGAACTAACAAATAATGAGGAGAAACTGACAGATGAAGTGAGCGGAACATGTAATGGAGAGACACTGATAGGTGACGTGAGCGGGAACACGTAATGGTGACTGACTGGTAACTGGAGAACTAACAAGTAATGAGGAGAGACTGACAGGTGAAGTGAGCGGAACATGTAATGGAGAGACACTGATAGGTGACGTGAGCGGGAACACATAATGGTGACTGACTGGTAACTGGAGAACTAACAAGTAATGGGGAGAGACTGACGGATGAATTGAGTGGAACATGTAATGGTGACTGACTGGTGATTGGAGAACTAACAAGTAATGGGGAGAGACTGACAGGTGAAGTGAGCGGAACATGTAATGGAGAGACACTGATAGGTGACGTGAGCGGGAACACGTAATGGTGACTGACTGGTAACTGGAGAACTAACAAGTAATGGGGAGAGACTGACAGATGAAGTGAGCGGAACATGTAATGGAGAGACACTGATAGATGACATGAGCGGGAACACATAATGGTGACTGACTGGTAACTGGAGAACTAACGAGTAATGGGGAGAGACTGACAGATGAAGTGAGCGGAACATGTAATGGAGAGACACTGATAGGTGACGTGAGCGGGAACACGTAATGGTGACTGACTGGTAACTGGAGAACTAACAAGTAATGAGGAGAGACTGACAGATGAAGTGAGCGGAACATGTAATGGAGAGACACTGATAGGTGACGTGAGCGGGAACACGTAATGGTGACTGACTGGTAACTGGAGAACTAACAAGTAATGAGGAGAGACTGACAGGTGAAGTGAGCAAAACATGTAATGGAGAGACACTGATAGGTGACTTGAGCATGAACACATAATGGTGACTGACTGGTAACTGGAGAACTAACAAGTAATGGGGAGACACTGACGGATGAAGTGAGTGGAACATGTAATAGTGACTGACTGGTGATTGGAGAACTAACAAGTAATGGGGAGAGACTGACAGGTGAAGTGAGCAGAACATGTTATGGAGAGACACAGATAGGTGACGTGAGCGGGAACAGGTAATGGTGACTGACTGGTAACTGGAGAACTAACAAGTAATGGGGAGAGACTGACAGATGAAGTGAGCGGAACATGTAATGGAGAGACACTGATAGGTGACGTGAGCAGGAACACGTAATGGTGACTGACTGGTAACTGGAGAACTAACAAGTAAAGAGGAGAGACTGACAGGTGAATTGAGCGGAACATGTAATGGAGAGACACTGATAGGTGACGTGAGCGGGAACACGTAATGGTGACTGACTGGTAACTGGAGAACTAACAAGTAATGAGGAGAGACTGACAGGTGAAGTGAGCGGAACATGTAATGGAGAGACACTGATAGATGACATGAGCGGGAACACGTAATGGTGACTGACTGGTAACTGGAGAACTAACGAGTAATGGGGAGAGACTGACAGATGAAGTGAGCGGAAAATGTAATGGAGAGACACTGATAGGTGACGTGAGTGGGAACACGTAATGGTGACTGGTGATTGAGGAACTAACAAGTAATGAGGAGAGACTGACAGATGAAGTGAGCGGAACATGTAATGGAGAGACACTGATAGGTGACATTAGCGGGAACACGTAATGGTAACTGACTGGTAACTGGAGAACTAACAAGTAATGAGGAGAGACTGACAGGTGAAGTGAGCGGAACATGTAATGGAGAGACACTGATAGGTGACGTGAGCGGGAACACGTAATGGTGACTGGTGATTGGGGAACTATCAAGTAATGAGGAGAGACTGACGGATGAAGTGAGCGGAACATGTAATGGAGAGACACTGATAGGTGACGTGAGCGGGAACACGTAATGGTGACTGACTGGTAACTGGAGAACTAACAAGTAATGGGGAGAGATTGACGTATGAAGTGAGTGGAACATGTAATGGAGAGACACTGATAGGTGACGTGAGCGGGAACACGTAATGGTGACTGGTGATTGGGGAACTAACAAGTAATGAGGAGAGACTGACAGATGAAGTGAGCGGAACATGTAATGGAGAGACACTGATAGGTGACGTGAGCGGGAACACGTAATGGTGACTGACTGGTAACTGGAGAACTAACAAATAATGAGGAGAAACTGACAGAGGAAATGAGCGGGAACACGTAATGGTGACTGGTGATTGGAGAACTAACAAATAATGAGGAGAAACTAACAGATGAAGTGAGCGGGAACACGTAATGGAGAGACACTGATAGGTGATGTGAGCGGGAACACGTAATAGTGACTGACTGGAGATTGGAGAACTAACAAGTAATGGGGAGAGACTGACAGGTGAAGTGAGCGGAACATGTTATGGAGAGACACAGATAGGTGACGTGAGCGGGAACACGTAATGGTGACTGACTGGTAACTGGAGAACTAACAAGTAATGAGGAGAGACTGACAGATGAAGTGAGCGGAACATGTAATGGAGAGACACTGATAGGTGACGTGAGCGGGAACACGTAATGGTGACTGACTGGTAACTGGAGAACTAACAAGTAATGGGGAGAGACTGATGGAAAAATGAGCGGAACATGTAATGGTGACTGACTGGTGATTGGAGAACTAACAAGTAATGAGGAGAGACTGACAGATGAAGTGAGCGGAACATGTAATGGAGAGACACTGATAGGTGTCGTGAGCGGGAACACGTAATGGTGACTGACTGGTAACTGGAGAACTAACAAGTAATGAGGAGAGACTGACAGGTGAAGTGAGCGGAACATGTAATGGAGAGACACTGATAGATGACATGAGCGGGAACACGTAATGGTGACTGACTGGTAACTGGAGAACTAACGAGTAATGAGGAGAGACTGACAGATGAAGTGAGCGGAAAATGTAATGGAGAGACACTGATAGGTGACGTGAGCGGGAACACATAATGGTGACTGACTGGTAACTGGAGAACTAACAAGTAATGAGGAGAGACTGACAGGTGAAGTGAGCGGAACATGTAATGGAGAGACACTGATAGGTGACGTGAGTGGGAACACGTAATGGTGACTGGTGATTGGGGAACTAACAAGTAATGAGGAGAGACTGACAGATGAATGAGCGGAACATGTAATGGAGAGACACTGATAGGTGACGTGAGCAGGAACACGTAATGGTGACTGGTGATTGGGGAACTAACAAGTAATGAGCAGAGACTGACAGATGAAGTGAGCGGAACATGTAATGGAGAGACACTGATAGGTGACATTAGCGGGAACACGTAATGGTGACTGGTGATTGGGGAACTAACAAGTAATGAGGAGAGACTGACAGGTGAAGTGAGCGGAACATGTAATGGAGAGACACTGATAGGTGACGTGAGCGGGAACACGTACGGGTGACTGGTGATTGGGGAACTAACAAGTAATGAGGAGAGACTGACAGGTGAAGTGAGCGGAACATGTAATGGAGAGACAATGATAGGTGACGTGAGCGGGAACACGTAATGGTGACTGGTGATTGGGGAACTAACAAGTAATGAGGAGAGACTGATGGATGAAGTGAGCGGAACATGTAATGGAGAGACACTGATAGGTGACGTGAGCGGGAACACGTAATGGTGACTGGTGATTGGGGAACTAACAAGTAATGAGGAGAGACTGACAGATGAAGTGAGCGGAACATGTAATGGAGAGACACTGATAGGTGACGTGAGCGGGAACACGTAATGGTGACTGACTGGTAACTGGAGAACTAACAAATAATGAGGAGAAACTGACAGAGGAAGTGAGCGGGAACACGTAATGGAGACTGGTGATTGGAGAACTAACAAATAATGAGGAGAAACTAACAGATGAAGTGAGCGGGAACACGTAATGGAGAGACACTGATAGGTGACGTGAGCGGGAACACGTAATGGTGACTGACTGGTAACTGGAGAACTAACAAGTAATGAGGAGAGACTGACAGATGAAGTGAGCGGAACATGTAATGGAGAGACATTGATAGGTGACGTGAGCGGGAACACGTAATGGTGACTGACTGGTGATTGAAGAACTAACAAATAATGAGGAGAAACTGACAGATGAAGTGAGCGGAACATGTAATGGAGAGACACTGATAGGTGACGTGAGCGGGAACACGTAATGGTGACTGACTGGTAACTGGAGAACTAACAAGTAATGAGGAGAGACTGACAGGTGAAGTGAGCGGAACATGTAATGGAGAGACACTGATAGGTGACATGAGCGGGAACACATAATGGTGACTGACTGGTAACTGGAGAACTAACAAGTAATGGGGAGAGACTGACGGATGAAGTGAGTGGAACATGTAATGGTGACTGACTGGTGATTGGAGAACTAACAAGTAATGGGGAGAGACTGACAGGTGAAGTGAGCGGAACATGTTATGGAGAGACACAGATAGGTGACATGAGCAGGAACACGTAATGGTGACTGACTGGTAACTGGAGAACTAACAAGTAATGGGGACAGACTGACAGATGAAGTGAGCGGAACATGTAATGGAGAGACACTGATAGATGACATGAGCGGGAACACATAATGGTGACTGACTGGTAACTGGAGAACTAACGAGTAATGGGGAGAGACTGACAGATGAAGTGAGCGGAACATGTAATGGAGAGACACTGATAGGTGACGTGAGCGGGAACACGTAATGGTGACTGACTGGTAACTGGAGAACTAACAAGTAATGAGGAGAGACTGACAGATGAAGTGAGCGGAACATGTAATGGAGAGACACTGATAGGTGACGTGAGCGGGAACACGTAATGGTGACTGACTGGTAACTGGAGAACTAACAAGTAATCAGGAGAGACTGACAGGTGAAGTGAGCAGAACATGTAATGGAGAGACACTGATAGGTGACGTGAGCATAAACACATAATGGTGACTGACTGGTAACTGGAGAACTAATAAGTAATGGGGAGACACTGACGGATGAAGTGAGTGGAACATGTAATATTGACTGACTGGTGATTGGAGAACTAACAAGTAATGGGGAGAGACTGACAGGTGAAGTGAGCGGAACATGTTATGGAGAGACACAGATAGGTGACGTGAGCAGGAACAGGTAATGGTGACTGACTGGTAACTGGAGAACTAACAAGTAATGAGGAGAGACTGACAGATGAAGAGAGCGGAACATGTAATGGAGAGACACTGATAGGTGACGTGAGCGGGTACACGTAATGGTGACTGACTGGTAACTGGAGAACTAACAAGTAATGGGGAGAGACTGATGGAAAAATGAGCGAAACATGTAATGGTGACTGACTGGTGATTGGAGAACTAACAAGTAATGAGGAGAGACTGACAGATGAAGTGAGCGGAACATGTAATGGAGAGACACTGATAGGTGACGTGAGCGGGAACACGTAATGGTGACTGACTGGTAACTGGAGAACTAACAAGTAATGGGGAGAGACTGATGGAAAAATGAGCGGAACATGTAATGGTGACTGACTGGTGATTGGAGAACTAACAAGTAATGAGGAGAGACTGACAGATGAAGTGAGCGGAACATGTAATGGAGAGACACTGATAGGTGACGTGAGCGGGAACACGTAATGGTGACTGACTGGTAACTGGAGAACTAACAAGTAATGAGGAGAGACTGACAGGTGAAGTGAGCGGAACATGTAATGGAGAGACACTGATAGGTGACGTGAGCGGGAACACGTAATGGTGACTGACTGGTAACTGGAGAACTAACAAGTAATGAGGAGAGACTGACAGGTGAAGTGAGCGGAACATGTAATGGAGAGACACTGATAGATGACATGAGCGGGAACACGTAATGGTGACTGACTGGTAACTGGAGAACTAACGAGTAATGGGGAGAGACTGACAGATGAAGTGAGCGGAAAATGTAATGGCGAGACACTGATAGGTGACGTGAGCGGGAACACATAATGGTGACTGACTGGTAACTGGAGAACTAACAAGTAATGAGGAGAGACTGACAGATGAAGTGAGCGGAACATGTAATGGAGAGACACTGATAGGTGACGTGAGCAGGAACACGTAATGGTGACTGGTGATTGGGGAACTAACAAGTAATGAGCAGAGACTGACAGATGAAGTGAGCGGAACATGTAATGGAGAGACACTGATAGGTGACATTAGCGGGAACACGTAATGGTGACTGACTGGTAACTGGAGAACTAACAAGTAATGAGGAGAGACTGACAGGTGAAGTGAGCGGAACATGTAATGGAGAGACACTGATAGGTGATGTGAGCGGGAACACGTAATGGTGACTGGTGATTGGGGAACTAACAAGTAATGAGGAGAGACTGATGGATGAAGTGAGCGGAACATGTAATGGAGAGACACTGATAGGTGACGTGAGCGGGAACACGTAATGGTGACTGACTGGTAACTGGAGAACTAACAAGTAAAGGGGAGAGACTGACGGATGAAGTGAGCGGACCATGTAATGGAGAGACACTGATAGGTGACGTGAGCGGGAACACGTAATGGTGACTGGTGATTGGGGAACTAACAAGTAATGAGGAGAGACTGACAGATGAAGTGAGCGGAACATGTAATGGAGAGACACTGATAGGTGACGTGAGCGGGAACACGTAATGGTGACTGACTGGTAACTGGAGAACTAACAAATAATGAGGAGAAACTGACAGAGGAAGTGAGCGGGAACACGTAATGGTGACTGGTGATTGGAGAACTAACAAATAATGAGGAGAAACTAACAGATGAAGTGAGCAGGAACACGTAATGGAGAGACACTGATAGGTCACGTGAGCGGGAACACGTAATGGTGACTGACTGGTAACTGGAGAACTAACAAGTAATGGGGAGAGACTGACAGATGAAGTGAGCGGAACATGTAATGGAGAGACACTGATAGGTGACGTGAACGGGAACACGTAATGGTGACTGACTGGTAACTGGAGAACTAACAAGTAATGGGGAGAGACTGATGGAAAAATGAGCGGAACATGTAATGGTGACTGACTGGTGATTGGAGAACTAACAAGTAATGAGGAGAGACTGACAGATGAAGTGAGCGTAACATGTAATGGAGAGACATTGATAGGTGACGTGAGCGGGAACACGTAATGGTGACTGACTGGTAACTGGAGAACTAACAAGTAATGAGGAGAGACTGACAGGTGAAGAGAGCGGAACATGTAATGGAGATACACTGATAGGTGAAGTGAGCAGGAACACGTAATGGTGACTGGTGATTGGGGAACTAACAAGTAATGAGCAGAGACTGACAGATGAAGTGAGCGGAACATGTAATGGAGAGACACTGATAGGTGACATTAGCGGGAACACGTAATGGTGACTGACTGGTAACTGGAGAACTAACAAGTAATGAGGAGAGACTGACAGGTGAAGTGAGCAGAACATGTAATGGAGAGACACTGATAGGTGATGTGAGCGGGAACACGTAATGGTGACTGGTGATTGGGGAACTAACAAGTAATGAGGAGAGACTGACGGATGAAGTGAGCGGAACATGTAATGGAGAGACACTGATAGGTGACGTGAGCGGGAACACGTAATGGTGACTGACTGGTAACTGGAGAACTAACAAGTAAAGGGGAGAGACTGACGGATGAAGTGAGCGGAACATGTAATGGAGAGACACTGATAGGTGACGTGAGCGGGAACACGTAATGGTGACTGGTGATTGGGGAACTAACAAGTAATGAGGAGAGACTGACAGATGAAGTGAGCGGAACATGTAATGGAGAGACACTGATAGGTGACGTGAGCGGGAACACGTAATGGTGACTGACTGGTAACTGGAGAACTAACAAATAATGAGGAGAAACTGACAGAGGAAGTGAGCGGGAACACGTAATGGTGACTGGTGATTGTTGAACTAACAAATAATGAGGAGAAACTAACAGATGAAGTGAGCGGGAACACGTAATGGAGAGACACTGATAGGTGACGTGAGCGGGAACACGTAATGGTGACTGACTGGTAACTGGAGAACTAACAAGTAATGGGGAGAGACTGACAGATGAAGTGAGTGGAACATGTAATGGAGAGACACTGATAGGTGACGTGAACGGGAACACGTAATGGTGACTGACTGGTAACTGGAGAACTAGCAAGTAATGGGGAGAGACTGATGGAAAAATGAGCGGAACATGTAATGGTGACTGACTGGTGATTGGAGAACTAACAAGTAATGAGGAGAGACTGACAGGTGAAGTGAGGGGAAAATGTAATGGAGAGACATTGATAGATGACATGAGCGGGAACACGTAATGGTGACTGACTGGTAACTGGAGAACTAACGAGTAATGGGGAGAGACTGACAGATGAAGTGAGCTGAAAATGTAATGGAGAGACACTGATAGGTGACGTGAGCGGGAACACATAATGGTGACTGACTGGTAACTGGAGAACTAACAAGTAATGAGGAGAGACTGACAGGTGAAGTGAGTGGAACATGTAATGGAGAGACACTGATAGGTGACGTGAGTGGGAACACGTAATGGTGACTGGTGATTGGGGAACTAACAAGTAATGAGGAGAGACTGACAGATGAAGTGAGCGGAACATGTAATGGAGAGACACTGATAGGTGACGTGAGCGGGAACACGTAATGGTGACTGGTGATTGGGGAACTAACAAGTAATGAGCAGAGACTGACAGATGAAGTGAGCGGAACATGTAATGGAGAGACACTGATAGGTGACATTAGCGGGAACACGTAATGGTGACTGACTGGTAACTGGAGAACTAACAAGTAATGAGGAGAGACTGACAGGTGAAGTGAGCGGAACATGTAATGGAGAGACACTGATAGGTGACGTGAGCGGGAACACGTAATGGTGACTGGTGATTGGGGAACTAACAAGTAATGAGGAGAGACGGACGGATGAAGTGAGCGGAACATGTAATGGAGAGACACTGATAGGTGACGTGAGCGGGAACACGTAATGGTGACTGACTGGTAACTGGAGAACTAACAAGTAATGGGGAGAGACTGACGGATGAAGTGAGCGGAACATGTAATGGAGAGACACTGATAGGTGACGTGAGCGGGAACACGTAATGGTGACTGGTGATTGGGGAACTAACAAGTAATGAGGAGAGACTGACAGATGAAGTGAGCGGAACATGTAATGGAGAGACACTGATAGGTGACGTGAGCGGGAACACGTAATGGTGACTGACTGGTAACTGGAGAACTAACAAATAATGAGGAGAAACTAACAGATGAAGTGAGCGGGAACACGTAATGGAGAGACACTGATAGGTGATGTGAGCGGGAACACGTAATGGTGACTGACTGGTGATTGGAGAACTAACAAATAATGAGGAGAAACTGACAGATGAAGTGAGCGGAACATGTAATGGAGAGACACTGATAGGTGACGTGAGCGGGAACACGTAATGGTGACTGACTGGTAACTGGAGAACTAATAAGTAATGGGGAGAGACTGACGGAAAAATGAGCGGAACATGTAATTGTGACTGACTGGTGATTGGAGAACTAACAAGTAATGAGGAGAGACTGACAGATGAAGTGAGCGGAACATGTAATGGAGAGACACTGATAGGTGACGTGAGCGGGAACACGTAATGGTGACTGACTGGTAACTGGAGAACTAACAAGTAATGGGGAGAGACTGACAGATGAAGTGAGCGGAACATGTAATGGAGAGACACTGATAGGTGACGTGAACGGGAACACGTAATGGTGACTGACTGGTAACTGGAGAACTAACAAGTAATGGGGAGAGACTGATGGAAAAATGAGCGGAACATGTAATGGTGACTGACTGGTGATTGGAGAAATAACAAGTAATGAGGAGAGACTGACAGATGAAGTGAGCGGAACATGTAAAGGAGAGACATTGATAGGTGACGTGAGCGGGAACACGTAATGGTGACTGACTGGTAACTGGAGAACTAACAAGTAATGAGGAGAGACTGACAGGTGAAGAGAGCGGAACATGTAATGGAGATACACTGATAGGTGATGTGAGCAGGAACACGTAATGGTGACTGGTGATTGGGGAACTAACAAGTAATGAGCAGAGACTGACAGATGAAGTGAGCGGAACATGTAATGGAGAGACACTGATAGGTGACATTAGCGGGAACACGTAATGGTGACTGACTGGTAACTGGAGAACTAACAAGTAATGAGGAGAGACTGACGGATGAAGTGAGCGGAACATGTAATGGAGAGACACTGATAGGTGACGTGAGCGGGAACACGTAATGGTGACTGGTGATTGGGGAACTAACAAGTAATGAGGAGAGACTGACAGATGAAGTGAGCGGAACATGTAATGGAGAGACACTGATAGGTGACGTGAGCGGGAACACGTAATGGTGACTGACTGGTAACTGGAGAACTAACAAATAATGAGGAGAAACTGACAGAGGAAGTGAGCGGGAACACGTAATGGTGACTGGTGATTGGAGAACTAACAAATAATGAGGAGAAACTAACAGATGAAGTGAGCGGGAACACGTAATGGAGAGACACTGATAGGTGACGTGAGCGGGAACACGTAATGGTGACTGACTGGTAACTGGAGAACTAACAAGTAATGGGGAGAGACTGATGGAAAAATGAGCGGAACATGTAATGGTGACTGACTGGTGATTGGAGAACTAACAAGTAATGAGGAGAGACTGAAAGATGAAGTGAGCGGAACATGTAATGGAGAGACATTGATAGGTGACGTGAGCGGGAACACGTAATGGTGACTGACTGGTAACTGGAGAACTAACAAGTAATGAGGAGAGACTGACAGGTGAAGTGAGCGGAACATGTAATGGAGAGACACTGATAGATGACATGAGCGGGAACACGTAATGGTGACTGACTGGTAACTGGAGAACTAACGAGTAATGGGGAGAGACTGACAGATGAAGTGAGCGGAAAATGTAATGGAGAGACACTGATAGGTGACGTGAGCGGGAACACATAATGGTGACTGACTGGTAACTGGAGAACTAACAAGTAATGAGGAGAGACTGACAGGTGAAGTGAGCGGAACATGTAATGGAGAGACACTGATAGGTGACGTGAGTGGGAACACGTAATGGTGACTGGTGATTGGGGAACTAACAAGTAATGAGGAGAGACTGACAGATGAAGTGAGCGGAACATGTAATGGAGAGACACTGATAGGTGACGTGAGCGGGAACACGTAATGGTGACTGACTGGTAACTGGAGAACTAACAAGTAATGAGGAGAGACTGACAGGTGAAGTGAGCGGAACATGTAATGGAGAGACACTGATAGGTGACATTAGCGGGAACACGTAATGGTGACTGACTGTTAACTGGAGAACTAACAAGTAATGAGGAGAGACTGACAGGTGAAGTGAGCGGAACATGTAATGGAGAGACACTGATAGGTGACGTGAGCGGGAACACGTAATGGTGACTGGTGATTGGGGAACTAACAAGTAATGAGGAGAGACTGACAGATGAAGTGAGCGGAACATGTAATGGAGAGACACTGATAGGTGACGTGAGCGGGAACACGTAATGGTGACTGACTGGTAACTGGAGAACTAACAAATAATGAGGAGAAACTAACAGATGAAGTGAGCGGGAACACGTAATGGAGAGACACTGATAGGTGATGTGAGCGGGAACACGTAATGGTGACTGACTGGTGATTGGAGAACTAACAAATAATGAGGAGAAACTGACAGATGAAGTGAGCGGAACATGTAATGGAGAGACACTGATAGGTGACGTGAGCGGGAACACGTAATGGTGACTGGTGATTGGGGAACTAACAAGTAATGAGCAGAGACTGACAGATGAAGTGAGCGGAACATGTAATGGAGAGACACTGATAGGTGACATTAGCGGGAACACGTAATGGTGACTGACTGTTAACTGGAGAACTAACAAGTAATGAGGAGAGACTGACAGGTGAAGTGAGCGGAACATGTAATGGAGAGACACTGATAGGTGACGTGAGCGGGAACACGTAATGGTGACTGGTGATTGGGGAACTAACAAGTAATGAGGAGAGACTGACGGATGAAGTGAGCGGAACATGTAATGGAGAGACACTGATAGGTGACGTGAGCGGGAACACGTAATGGTGACTGACTGGTAACTGGAGAACTAACAAGTAATGGGGAGAGACTGACGGATGAAGTGAGCAGAACATGTAATGGAGAGACACTGATAGGTGACGTGAGCGGGAACACGTAATGGTGACTGGTGATTGGGGAACTAACAAGTAATGAGGAGAGACTGACAGATGAAGTGAGCGGAACATGTAATGGAGAGACACTGATAGGTGACGTGAGCGGGAACACGTAATGGTGACTGACTGGTAACTGGAGAACTAACAAATAATGAGGAGAAACTAACAGATGAAGTGAGCGGGAACACGTAATGGAGAGACACTGATAGGTGATGTGAGCGGGAACACGTAATGGTGACTGACTGGTGATTGGAGAACTAACAAATAATGAGGAGAAACTGACAGATGAAGTGAGCGGAACATGTAATGGAGAGACACTGATAGGTGACGTGAGCGGGAACACGTAATGGTGACTGACTGGTAACTGGAGAACTAATAAGTAATGGGGAGAGACTGACGGAAAAATGAGCGGAACATGTAATTGTGACTGACTGGTGATTGGAGAACTAACAAGTAATGAGGAGAGACTGACAGATGAAGTGAGCGGAACATGTAATGGAGAGACACTGATAGGTGACGTGAGCGGGAACACGTAATGGTGACTGACTGGTAACTGGAGAACTAACAAGTAAAGAGGAGAGACTGACAGGTGTAGTGAGCGGAACATGTAATGGAGAGACACTGATAGGTGACGTGAGCGGGAACACATAATGGTGACTGACTGGTAACTGGAGAACTAACAAGTAATGGGGAGAGACTGACGGATGAAGTGAGTGGAACATGTAATGGTGACTGACTGGTGATTGGAGAACTAACAAGTAATGGGGAGAGACTGACAGGTGAAGTGAGCGGAACATGTTATGGAGAGACACAGATAGGTGACATGAGCGGGAACACTTAATGGTGACTGACTGGTAACTGGAGAACTAACAAGTAATGGGGAGAGACTGACAGATGAAGTGAGCAGAACATGTAATGGAGAGACACAGATAGATGACATGAGCGGGAACACATAATGGTGACTGACTGGTAACTGGAGAACTAACGAGTAATGGGGAGAGACTGACAGGTGAAGTGAGCGGAACATGTAATGGAGAGACACTGATAGGTGACGTGAGTGGGAACACGTAATGGTGACTGGTGATTGGGGAACTAACAAGTAATGAGGAGAGACTGACAGATGAAGTGAGCGGAACAAGTAATGGAGAGACACTGATAGGTGACGTGAGCGGGAACACGTAATGTTGACTGGTGATTGGGGAACTAACAAGTAATGAGCAGAGACTGACAGATGAAGTGAGCAGAACATGTAATGGAGAGACACTGATAGGTGACGTGAGCGGGAACACGTAATGGTGACGGACTGGTGATTGAAGAACTAACAAATAATGAGGAGAAACTGACAGATGAAGTGAGCGGAACATGTAATGGAGAGACACTGATAGGTGACATGAGCGGGAACACGTAATGGAGACTGACTGGTAACTGGAGAACTAACAAGTAATGAGGAGAGACTGACAGGTGAAGTGAGCGGAACATGTAATGGAGAGACACTGATAGGTGACGTGAGTGGGAACACGTAATGGTGACTGGTGATTGGGGAACTAACAAGTAATGAGGAGAGACTGACAGATGAAGTGAGCGGAACATGTAATGGAGAGACATTGATAGGTGACGTGAGCGGGAACACGTAATGGTGACTGGTGATTGGGGAACTAACAAGTAATGAGGAGAGACTGACAGATGAAGTGAGCGGAACATGTAATGGAGAGACACTGATAGGTGACGTGAGCGGGAACACATAATGGTGACTGACTGGTAACTGGAGAACTAACAAGTAAAGAGGAGAGACTGACAGGTGTAGTGAGCGGAACATGTAATGGAGAGACACTGATAGGTGACGTGAGCGGGAACACATAATGGTGACTGACTGGTAACTGGAGAACTAACAAGTAATGGGGAGAGACTGACGGATGAAGTGAGTGGAACATGTAATGGTGACTGACTGGTGATTGGAGAACTAACAAGTAATGGGGAGAGACTGACAGATTAAGTGAGCGGAACATGTAATGGAGAGACACTGATAGGTGACATTAGCGGGAACATGTAATGGTGACTGACTGGTAACTGTAGAACTAACAAGTAATGAGGAGAGACTGACAGGTGAAGTGAGCGGAACATGTAATGGAGAGACACTGATAGGTGACGTGAGCGGGAACACGTAATGGTGACTGGTGATTGGGGAACTAACAAGTAATGAGGAGAGACTGACGGATGAAGTGAGCGGAACATGTAATGGAGAGACACTGATAGGTGACATGAGCGGGAACACGTAATGGTGACTGACTGGTAACTGGAGAACTAACAAGTAATGGGGAGAGACTGACGGATGAAGTGAGCGGAACATGTAATGGAGAGACACTGATAGGTGACGTGAGCGGGAACACGTAATGGTGACTGGTGATTGGGGAACTAACAAGTAATGAGGAGAGACTGACAGATGAAGTGAGCGGAACATGTAATGGAGAGACACTGATAGGTGACGTGAGCGGGAACACGTAATGGTGACTGACTGGTAACTGGAGAACTAACAAATAATGAGGAGAAACTGACAGAGGAAGTGAGCGGGAACACGTAATGTTGACTGGTGATTGGGGAACTAACAAGTAATGAGCAGAGACTGACAGATGAAGTGAGCAGAACATGTAATGGAGAGACACTGATAGGTGACGTAAGCGGGAACACGTAATGGTGACTGACTGGTGATTGAAGAACTAACAAATAATGAGGAGAAACTGACAGATGAAGTGAGCGGAACATGTAATGGAGAGACACTGATAGGTGACGTGAGCGGGAACACGTAATGGTGACTGACTGGTAACTGGAGAACTAACAAGTAATGAGGAGAGACTGACAGGTGAAGTGAGCGGAACATGTAATGGAGAGACACTGATAGGTGACGTGAGCGGGAACACATAATGGTGACTGACTGGTAACTGGAGAACTAACAAGTAATGGGGAGAGACTGACGGATGAAGTGAGTGGAACATCTAATGGTGACTGACTGGTGATTGGAGAACTAACAAGTAATGGGGAGAGACTGACAGGTGAAGTGAGCGGAACATGTTATGGAGAGACACAGATAGGTGACATGAGCGGGAACACGTAATGGTGACTGACTGGTAACTGGAGAACTAACAAGTAATGGGGAGAGACTGACAGATGAAGTGAGCGGAACATGTAATGGAGAGACACTGATAGATGACATGAGCGGGAACACATAATGGTGACTGACTGGTAACTGGAGAACTAATGAGTAATGGGGAGAGACTGACAGATGAAGTGAGCGGAACATGTAATGGAGAGACACTGATAGGTGACGTGAGCGGGAACACGTAATGGTGACTGACTGGTAACTGGAGAACTAACAAGTAATGAGGAGAGACTGACAGGTGAAGTGAGCGGAACATGTAATGGAGAGACACTGATAGGTGACGTGAGTGGGAACACGTAATGGTGACTGGTGATTGGGGAACTAACAAGTAATGAGGGGAGACTGACAGATGAAGTGAGCGGAACATGTAATGGAGAGACACTGATAGGTGACGTGAGCGGGAACACGTAATGGTGACTGACTGGTAACTTGAGAACTAACAAATAATGAGGAGAAACTGACAGAGGAAGTGAGCGGGAACACGTAATGGTGACTGGTGATTGGAGAACTAACAAATAATGAGGATAAACTAACAGATGAAGTGAGCGGGAACATGTAATGGAGAGACACTGATAGGTGATGTGAGCGGGAACACGTAATGGTGACTGACTGGTGATTGGAGAACTAACAAATAATGAGGAGAAACTGACAGATGAAGTGAGCGGAACATGTAATGGAGAGACACTGATAGGTGACGTGAGCGGGAACACGTAATGGTGACTGACTGGTAACTGGAGAACTAATAAGTAATGGGGAGAGACTGACGGAAAAATGAGCGGAACATGTAATGGTGACTGACTGGTGATTGGAGAACTGACAAGTAATGAGGAGAGACTGACAGATGAAGTGAGCGGAACATGTAATGGAGAGACACTGATAGGTGACGTGAGCGGGAACATGTAATGGTGACTGACTGGTAACTGGAGAACTAACAAGTAAAGAGGAGAGACTGACAGGTGAAGTGAGCGGAACATGTAATGGAGAGACACTGATAGGTGACGTGAGCGGGAACACATAATGGTGACTGACTGGTAACTGGAGTACTAACAAGTAATGGGGAGAGACAGACGGATGATGTGAGTGGAACATGTAATGGTGACTGACTGGTGATTGGAGAACTAACAAGTAATGGGGAGAGACTGACAGGTGAAGTGAGCGGAACATGTTATGGAGAGACACAGATAGGTGACATGAGCGGGAACACTTAATGGTGACTGACTGGTAACTGGAGAACTAACAAGTAATGGGGAGAGACTGACAGATGAAGTGAGCGGAACATGTAATGGAGAGACACTGATAGATGACATGAGCGGGAACACATAATGGTGACTGACTGGTAACTGGAGAACTAACGAGTAATGGGGAGAGACTGACAGATGAAGTGAGCGGAACATGTAATGGAGAGACACTGATAGGTGACGTGAGCGGGAACACGTAATGGTGACTGACTGGTAACTGGAGAACTAACAAGTAATGAGGAGAGACTGACGGAAAAATGAGCGGAACATGTAATGGTGACTGACTGGTGATTGGAGAACTAACAAGTAATGAGGAGAGACTGACAGATGAAGTGAGCGGAACATGTAATGGAGAGACACTGATAGGTGATGTGAGCGGGAACACGTAATGGTGACTGACTGGTAACTGGAGAACTAACAAGTAATGAGGAGAGACTGACAGGTGAAGTGAGCGGAACATGTAATGGAGAGACACTGATAGGTGACGTGAGTGGGAACACGTAATGGTGACTGGTGATTGGGGAACTAACAAGTAATGAGGAGAGACTGACAGATGAAGTGAGCGGAACATGTAATGGAGAGACACTGATAGGTGACGTGAGCGGGAACACGTAATGGTGACTGACTGGTAACTTGAGAACTAACAAATAATGAGGAGAAACTGACAGAGGAAGTGAGCGGGAACACGTAATGGTGACTGGTGATTGGAGAACTAACAAATAATGAGGATAAACGAACAGATGAAGTGAGCGGGAACATGTAATGGAGAGACACTGATAGGTGATGTGAGCGGGAACACGTAATGGTGACTGACTGGTGATTGGAGAACTAACAAATAATGAGGAGAAACTGACAGATGAAGTGAGCGGAACATGTAATGGAGAGACACTGATAGGTGACGTGAGCGGGAACACGTAATGGTGACTGACTGGTAACTGGAGAACTAATAAGTAATGGGGAGAGACTGACGGAAAAATGAGCGGAACATGTAATGGTGACTGACTGGTGATTGGAGAACTAACAAGTAATGAGGAGAGACTGACAGATGAAGTGAGCGGAACATGTAATGGAGAGACACTGATAGGTGACGTGAGCGGGAACATGTAATGGTGACTGACTGGTAACTGGAGAACTAACAAGTAAAGAGGAGAGACTGACAGGTGAAGTGAGCGGAACATGTAATGGAGAGACACTGATAGGTGACGTGAGCGGGAACACATAATGGTGACTGACTGGTAACTGGAGTACTAACAAGTAATGGGGAGAGACAGACGGATGATGTGAGTGGAACATGTAATGGTGACTGACTGGTGATTGGAGAACTAACAAGTAATGGGGAGAGACTGACAGGTGAAGTGAGCGGAACATGTTATGTAGAGACACAGATAGGTGACATGAGCGGGAACACTTAATGGTGACTGACTGGTAACTGGAGAACTAACAAGTAATGGGGAGAGACTGACAGATGAAGTGAGCGGAACATGTAATGGAGAGACACTGATAGATGACATGAGCGGGAACACATAATGGTGACTGACTGGTAACTGGAGAACTAACGAGTAATGGGGAGAGACTGACAGATGAAGTGAGCGGAACATGTAATGGAGAGACACTGATAGGTGACGTGAGCGGGAACACGTAATGGTGACTGACTGGTAACTGGAGAACTAACAAGTAATGAGGAGAGACTGACGGAAAAATGAGCGGAACATGTAATGGTGACTGACTGGTGATTGGAGAACTAACAAGTAATGAGGAGAGACTGACAGATGAAGTGAGCGGAACATGTAATGGAGAGACACTGATAGGTGATGTGAGCGGGAACATGTAATGGTGACTGACTGGTAACTGGAGAACTAACAAGTAATGAGGAGAGACTGACAGGTGAAGTGAGCGGAACATGTAATGGAGAGACACTGATAGGTGACGTGAGTGGGAACACGTAATGGTGACTGGTGATTGGGGAACTAACAAGTAATGAGGAGAGACTGACAGATGAAGTGAGCGGAACATGTAATGGAGAGACACTGATAGGTGACGTGAGCGGGAACACGTAATGGTGACTGCTGATTGGGGAACTAACAAGTAATGAGCAGAGACTGACAGATGAAGTGAGCAGAACATGTAATGGAGAGACACTGATAGGTGACGTGAGCGGGAACACGTAATGGTGACTGACTGGTGATTGAAGAACTAACAAATAATGAGGAGAAACTGACAGATGAAGTGAGCGGAACATGTAATGGAGAGACACTGATAGGTGACGTGAGCGGGAACACGTAATGGTGACTGACTGGTAACTGGAGAACTAACAAGTAATGAGGAGAGACTGACAGGTGAAGTTTGCGGAACATGTAATGGAGAGACACTGATAGGTGATGTGAGCGGGAACACGTAATGGTGACTGACTGGTAACTGGAGAACTAACAAGTAATGAGGAGAGACTGACAGGTGAAGTGAGCGGAACATGTAATGGAGAGACACTGATAGGTGACGTGAGTGGGAACACGTAATGGTGACTGGTGATTGGGGAACTAACAAGTAATGAGGAGAGACTGACAGATGAAGTGAGCGGAACATGTAATGGAGAGACACTGATAGGTGACGTGAGCGGGAACACGTAATGTTGACTGGTGATTGGGGAACTAACAAGTAATGAGCAGAGACTGACAGATGAAGTGAGCAGAACATGTAATGGAGAGACACTGATAGGTGACGTGAGAGGGAACACGTAATGGTGACTGACTGGTGATTGAAGAACTAACAAATAATGAGGAGAAACTGACAGATGAAGTGAGCGGAACATGTAATGGAGAGACACTGATAGGTGACGTGAGCGGGAACACGTAATGGTGACTGACTGGTAACTGGAGAACTAACAAGTAATGAGGAGAGACTGACAGGTGAAGTGAGCAGAACATGTAATGGAGAGACACTGATAGGTGACGTGAGCGGGAACACATAATGGTGACTGACTGGTAACTGGAGAACTAACAAGTAATGGGGAGAGACTGACGGATGAAGTGAGTGGAACATGTAATGGTGACTGACTGGTGATTGGAGAACTAACAAGTAATGGGGAGAGACTGACAGGTGAAGTGAGCTGAACATGTTATGGAGAGACACAGATAGGTGACATGAGCGGGAACACGTAATGGTGACTGACTGGTAACTGGAGAACTAACAAGTAATGGGGAGAGACTGACAGATGAAGTGAGCGGAACATGTAATGGAGAGACACTGATAGATGACATGAGCGGGAACACATAAGGGTGACTGACTGGTAACTGGAGAACTAACGAGTAATGGGGAGAGACTGACAGATGAAGTGAGCGGAACATGTAATGGAGAGACACTGATAGGTGACGTGAGCGGGAACACGTAATGGTGACTGACTGGTAACTGGAGAACTAACAAGTAATGAGGAGAGACTGACAGGTGAAGTGAGCGGAACATGTAATGGAGAGACACTGATAGGTGACGTGAGTGGGAACACGTAATGGTGACTGGTGATTGGGGAACTAACAAGTAATGAGGAGAGACTGACAGATGAAGTGAGCGGAACATGTAATGGAGAGACACTGATAGGTGACGTGAGCGGGAACACGTAATGGTGACTGGTGATTGGGGAACTAACAAGTAATGAGCAGAGACTGACAGATGAAGTGAGCAGAACATGTAATGGAGAGACACTGATAGGTGACGTGAGCGGAAACACGTAATGGTGACTGACTGGTGATTGAAGAACTAACAAATAATGAGGAGAAACTGACAGATGAAGTGAGCGGAACATGTAATGGAGAGACACTGATAGGTGACGTGAGCGGGAACACGTAATGGTGACTGGTGATTGGAGAACTAACAAGTAATGAGGAGAGACTGACAGATGAAGTGAGCGGAACATGTAATGGAGAGACACTGATAGGTGATGTGAGCGGGAACACGTAATGGTGACTTACTGGTAACTGGAGAACTAACAAGTAATGGGGAGAGACTGACGGATGAAGTGAGCGGAACATATAATGGTGACTGACTAGTGATTGGAGAACTAACAAGTAATGGGGAGAGACTGACAGGTGAAGTGAGCGGAATATGTAATGGAGAGACACTGATAGGTGACGTGAGCGGGAACACGTAATGGTGACTGACTGGTAAATGGAGAACTAACAAGTAATGGGGAGAGACTGACGGATGAAGTGAGCTGAACATGTAATGGAGAGACACTGATAGGTGACGTGAGCGGGAACACAAAATGGTGACTGACTGGTAACTGGAGAACTAACAAGTAATGAGGAGAGACTGATAGGTGAAGTGAGCGGAACATGTAATGGAGAGACACTGATAGGTGACGTGAGCGGGAACACGTAATGGTGACTGGTGATTGGGGAACTAACAAGTAATGAGGAGAGACTGACGGATGAAGTGAGCGGAACATGTAATGGAGAGACACTGATAGGTGACGTTAGCGGGAACATGTAATGGTGACTGACTGGTAACTGGAGAACTAACAAGTAATGAGGAGAGACTGACAGGTGAAGTGAGCGGAACATGTAATGGAGAGACACTGATAGGTAACATGAGCGGGAACACGTAATGGTGACTGACTGGTAACTGGAGAACTAACAAGTAATGAGGAGAGACTGACTGGTGAAGTGAGCAGAACATGTAATGGAGAGACACTGATAGGTGACGTGAGCGGGAACACATAATGGTGACTGACTGGTAACTGGAGAACTAACAAGAAATGGGGAGACACTGACGGATGAAGTGAGTGGAACATGTAATGGTGACTGACTGGTGATTGGAGAACTAACAAGTAATGGGGAGAGACTGACAGGTGAAGTGAGCGGAACATGTTATGGAGAGACACAGATAGGTGACATGAGCGGGAACAGGTAATGGTGACTGACTGGTAACTGGAGAACTAACAAGTAATGGGGAGACTGACAGATGAAGTGAGCGGAACATGTAATGGAGAGACACTGATAGGTGACGTGAGCGGGAACACGTAATGGTGACTGACTGGTAACTGGAGAACTAACGAGTAATGGGGAGAGACTGATGGAAAAATGAGCGGAACATGTAATGGTGACTGACTGGTGATTGGAGAACTAACAAGTAATGAGGAGAGACTGACAGATGAAGTGAGCGGAACATGTAATGGAGAGACACTGATAGGTGACGTGAGTGGGAACACGTAATGGTGACTGACTGGTAACTGGAGAACTAACAAGTAATGAGGAGAGACTGACAGGTGAAGTGAGCGGAACATGTAATGGAGAGACACTGATAGGTGACGTGAGCGGGAACACGTAATGGTGACTGACTGGTAACTGGAGAACTAACAAGTAATGAGGAGAGACTGACAGGTGAAGTGAGCGGAACATGTAATGGAGAGACAGTGATAGATGACATGAGCGGGAACACGTAATGGTGACTGACTGGTAACTGGAGAACTAACGAGTAATGGGGAGAGACTGACAGATGAAGTGAGCGGAACATGTAATGGAGAGACACTGATAGGTGACGTGAGCGGGAACACGTAATGGTGACTGACTGGTAACAGGAGAACTAACAAGTAATGAGGAGAGACTGACAGGTGAAGTGAGCGGAACATGTAATGGAGAGACACTGATAGGTGACGTGAGTGGGAACACGTAATGATGACTGGTGATTGGGGAACTAACAAGTAATGAGGAGAGACTGACAGATGAAGTGAGTGGAACATGTAATGGAGAGACACTGGTAGGTGACGTGAGCGGGAACACGTAATGGTGACTGGTGATTGGGGAACTAACAAGTACTGAGCAGAGACTGACAGATGAAGTGAGCGGAACATGTAATGGAGAGACACTGATAGGTGACGTGAGCGGGAACACGTAATGGTGACTGACTGGTGATTGGAGAACTAACAAATAATGAGGAGAAACTGACAGATGAAGTGAGCGGAACATGTAATAGAGAGACACTGATAGGTGACGTGAGCGGGAACACGTAATGGTGACTGGTGATTGGAGAACTAACAAGTAATGAGGAGAGACTGACAGATGAAGTGAGCGGAACATGTAATGGAGATACACTGTTAGGTGACGTGAGGGGGAACACGTATTGTTGACTGACTGGTAACTGGAGAACTAACAAGTAACGGGGAGAGACTTACAGATGAAGTGATCGGAACATGTCATGGTGACTGACTGGTGATTGGAGAACTAACAAGTAATGAGGAGAGACAGACAGATGAAGTGAGCGGAACATGTAATGGAGAGACACTGATAGGTGACGTGAGCGGGAACACGTAATGGTGACTGACTGGTAACTGGAGAACTAACAAGTAATGAGGAGAGACTGACGGAAAAATGAGCGGAACATGTAATGGTGACTGACTGGTGATTGGAGAACTAACAAGTAATGAGGAGAGACTGACAGATGAAGTGAGCGGAACATGTAATGGAGAGACACTGATAGGTGATGTGAGCGGGAACATGTAATGGTGACTGACTGGTAACTGGAGAACTAACAAGTAATGAGGAGAGACTGACAGGTGAAGTGAGCGGAACATGTAATGGAGAGACACTGATAGGTGACGTGAGTGGGAACACGTAATGGTGACTGGTGATTGGGGAACTAACAAGTAATGAGGAGAGACTGACAGATGAAGTGAGCGGAACATGTAATGGAGAGACACTGATAGGTGACGTGAGCGGGAACACGTAATGGTGACTGCTGATTGGGGAACTAACAAGTAATGAGCAGAGACTGACAGATGAAGTGAGCAGAACATGTAATGGAGAGACACTGATAGGTGACGTGAGCGGGAACACGTAATGGTGACTGACTGGTGATTGAAGAACTAACAAATAATGAGGAGAAACTGACAGATGAAGTGAGCGGAACATGTAATGGAGAGACACTGATAGGTGACGTGAGCGGGAACACGTAATGGTGACTGACTGGTAACTGGAGAACTAACAAGTAATGAGGAGAGACTGACAGGTGAAGTTTGCGGAACATGTAATGGAGAGACACTGATAGGTGATGTGAGCGGGAACACGTAATGGTGACTGACTGGTAACTGGAGAACTAACAAGTAATGAGGAGAGACTGACAGGTGAAGTGAGCGGAACATGTAATGGAGAGACACTGATAGGTGACGTGAGTGGGAACACGTAATGGTGACTGGTGATTGGGGAACTAACAAGTAATGAGGAGAGACTGACAGATGAAGTGAGCGGAACATGTAATGGAGAGACACTGATAGGTGACGTGAGCGGGAACACGTAATGTTGACTGGTGATTGGGGAACTAACAAGTAATGAGCAGAGACTGACAGATGAAGTGAGCAGAACATGTAATGGAGAGACACTGATAGGTGACGTGAGAGGGAACACGTAATGGTGACTGACTGGTGATTGAAGAACTAACAAATAATGAGGAGAAACTGACAGATGAAGTGAGCGGAACATGTAATGGAGAGACACTGATAGGTGACGTGAGCGGGAACACGTAATGGTGACTGACTGGTAACTGGAGAACTAACAATTAATGAGGAGAGACTGACAGGTGAAGTGAGCAGAACATGTAATGGAGAGACACTGATAGGTGACGTGAGCGGGAACACATAATGGTGACTGACTGGTAACTGGAGAACTAACAAGTAATGGGGAGAGACTGACGGATGAAGTGAGTGGAACATGTAATGGTGACTGACTGGTGATTGGAGAACTAACAAGTAATGGGGAGAGACTGACAGGTGAAGTGAGCTGAACATGTTATGGAGAGACACAGATAGGTGACATGAGCGGGAACACGTAATGGTGACTGACTGGTAACTGGAGAACTAACAAGTAATGGGGAGAGACTGACAGATGAAGTGAGCGGAACATGTAATGGAGAGACACTGATAGATGACATGAGCGGGAACACATAAGGGTGACTGACTGGTAACTGGAGAACTAACGAGTAATGGGGAGAGACTGACAGATGAAGTGAGCGGAACATGTAATGGAGAGACACTGATAGGTGACGTGAGCGGGAACACGTAATGGTGACTGACTGGTAACTGGAGAACTAACAAGTAATGAGGAGAGACTGACAGGTGAAGTGAGCGGAACATGTAATGGAGAGACACTGATAGGTGACGTGAGTGGGAACACGTAATGGTGACTGGTGATTGGGGAACTAACAAGTAATGAGGAGAGACTGACAGATGAAGTGAGCGGAACATGTAATGGAGAGACACTGATAGGTGACGTGAGCGGGAACACGTAATGGTGACTGGTGATTGGGGAACTAACAAGTAATGAGCAGAGACTGACAGATGAAGTGAGCAGAACATGTAATGGAGAGACACTGATAGGTGACGTGAGCGGAAACACGTAATGGTGACTGACTGGTGATTGAAGAACTAACAAATAATGAGGAGAAACTGACAGATGAAGTGAGCGGAACATGTAATGGAGAGACACTGATAGGTGACGTGAGCGGGAACACGTAATGGTGACTGGTGATTGGAGAACTAACAAGTAATGAGGAGAGACTGACAGATGAAGTGAGCGGAACATGTAATGGAGAGACACTGATAGGTGATGTGAGCGGGAACACGTAATGGTGACTTACTGGTAACTGGAGAACTAACAAGTAATGGGGAGAGACTGACGGATGAAGTGAGCGGAACATATAATGGTGACTGACTAGTGATTGGAGAACTAACAAGTAATGGGGAGAGACTGACAGGTGAAGTGAGCGGAATATGTAATGGAGAGACACTGATAGGTGACGTGAGCGGGAACACGTAATGGTGACTGACTGGTAAATGGAGAACTAACAAGTAATGGGGAGAGACTGACGGATGAAGTGAGCTGAACATGTAATGGAGAGACACTGATAGGTGACGTGAGCGGGAACACAAAATGGTGACTGACTGGTAACTGGAGAACTAACAAGTAATGAGGAGAGACTGATAGGTGAAGTGAGCGGAACATGTAATGGAGAGACACTGATAGGTGACGTGAGCGGGAACACGTAATGGTGACTGGTGATTGGGGAACTAACAAGTAATGAGGAGAGACTGACGGATGAAGTGAGCGGAACATGTAATGGAGAGACACTGATAGGTGACGTTAGCGGGAACATGTAATGGTGACTGACTGGTAACTGGAGAACTAACAAGTAATGAGGAGAGACTGACAGGTGAAGTGAGCGGAACATGTAATGGAGAGACACTGATAGGTAACATGAGCGGGAACACGTAATGGTGACTGACTGGTAACTGGAGAACTAACAAGTAATGAGGAGAGACTGACTGGTGAAGTGAGCAGAACATGTAATGGAGAGACACTGATAGGTGACGTGAGCGGGAACACATAATGGTGACTGACTGGTAACTGGAGAACTAACAAGAAATGGGGAGACACTGACGGATGAAGTGAGTGGAACATGTAATGGTGACTGACTGGTGATTGGAGAACTAACAAGTAATGGGGAGAGACTGACAGGTGAAGTGAGCGGAACATGTTATGGAGAGACACAGATAGGTGACATGAGCGGGAACAGGTAATGGTGACTGACTGGTAACTGGAGAACTAACAAGTAATGGGGAGACTGACAGATGAAGTGAGCGGAACATGTAATGGAGAGACACTGATAGGTGACGTGAGCGGGAACACGTAATGGTGACTGACTGGTAACTGGAGAACTAACGAGTAATGGGGAGAGACTGATGGAAAAATGAGCGGAACATGTAATGGTGACTGACTGGTGATTGGAGAACTAACAAGTAATGAGGAGAGACTGACAGATGAAGTGAGCGGAACATGTAATGGAGAGACACTGATAGGTGACGTGAGTGGGAACACGTAATGGTGACTGACTGGTAACTGGAGAACTAACAAGTAATGAGGAGAGACTGACAGGTGAAGTGAGCGGAACATGTAATGGAGAGACACTGATCGGTGACGTGAGCGGGAACACGTAATGGTGACTGACTGGTAACTGGAGAACTAACAAGTAATGAGGAGAGACTGACAGGTGAAGTGAGCGGAACATGTAATGGAGAGACAGTGATAGATGACATGAGCGGGAACACGTAATGGTGACTGACTGGTAACTGGAGAACTAACGAGTAATGGGGAGAGACTGACAGATGAAGTGAGCGGAACATGTAATGGAGAGACACTGATAGGTGACGTGAGCGGGAACACGTAATGGTGACTGACTGGTAACAGGAGAACTAACAAGTAATGAGGAGAGACTGACAGGTGAAGTGAGCGGAACATGTAATGGAGAGACACTGATAGGTGACGTGAGTGGGAACACGTAATGATGACTGGTGATTGGGGAACTAACAAGTAATGAGGAGAGACTGACAGATGAAGTGAGTGGAACATGTAATGGAGAGACACTGGTAGGTGACGTGAGCGGGAACACGTAATGGTGACTGGTGATTGGGGAACTAACAAGTACTGAGCAGAGACTGACAGATGAAGTGAGCGGAACATGTAATGGAGAGACACTGATAGGTGACGTGAGCGGGAACACGTAATGGTGACTGACTGGTGATTGGAGAACTAACAAATAATGAGGAGAAACTGACAGATGAAGTGAGCGGAACATGTAATAGAGAGACACTGATAGGTGACGTGAGCGGGAACACGTAATGGTGACTGGTGATTGGAGAACTAACAAGTAATGAGGAGAGACTGACAGATGAAGTGAGCGGAACATGTAATGGAGATACACTGTTAGGTGACGTGAGGGGGAACACGTATTGTTGACTGACTGGTAACTGGAGAACTAACAAGTAACGGGGAGAGACTTACAGATGAAGTGAGCGGAACATGTCATGGTGACTGACTGGTGATTGGAGAACTAACAAGTAATGAGGAGAGACAGACAGATGAAGTGAGCGGAACATGTAATGGAGAGACACTGATAGGTGACGTGAGCGGGAACACGTAGTGGTAACTTACTGGTAACTGGAGAACTAACAAGTAATGGGGAGAGACTGACGGATGAAGTGAGCGGAACATGTAATGGTGACTGACTAGTGGTTGGAGAACTAACAAGTAATGGGGAGAGACTGACAGGTGAAGTGAGCGGAACATGTAATGGAGAGACACTGATAGGTGACGTGAGCGGGAACACGTAATGGTGACTGACTGGTAACTGGAGAACTAACAAGTAATGGGGAGAGACTGACGGATGAAGTGAGCTGAACATGTAATGGAGAGACACTGATAGGTGACGTGAGCGGGAACACGTAATGGTGACTGACTGGTAACTGGAGAACTAACAAGTATTGGGGAGAGACTGATGGATGAAGTGAGCGGAACATGTAATGGAGAGACACTGATAGGTGACGTGAGCGGGAACACGTAATGGTGACTGACTGGTAACTGGAGAACTAACAAGTAATGGGGAGAGACTGACGGATGAAGTGAGCGGAACATGTAATGGAGAGACACTGATAGGTAACGTGAGTGGGAACACGTAATGGTGACTGACTGGTAACTGGAGAACTAACAAGTAATGGGGAGAGACTGACGGATGAAGTGAGCGGAACATGTAGTGGTGACTGACTGGTGATTGGAGAACTAACAAGTAATGGGGAGAGACTGACAGGTGAAGTGAGCGGAACATGTAATGGAGAGACACTGATAGGTGACGTGAGCGGGAACACGTAATGGTGACTGACTGGTAACTGGAGAACTAACAAGTAATGGGGAGAGACTGACGGATGAAGTGAGCGGAACATGTAATGGAGAGACACTGATAGGTGACGTGAGCGGGAACACGTAATGGTGACTGACTGGTAACTGGAGAACTAACAAGTAATGAGGAGAGACTGACAGGTGAAGTGAGCGGAACATGTAATGGAGAGACACTGATTGGTGACGTGAGCGGGAACACGTAATGGTGACTGGTGATTGGGGAACTAAGAAGTAATGAGGAGAGACTGACAGATGAAGTGAGCGGAACATGTAATGGAGAGACACTGATAGGTGACGTGAGCGGGAACACGTAATGGTGACTGACTGGTAACTGGAGAACTAACAAGTAATGGGGAGAGACTGACGGATGAAGTGAGCGGAACATGTAATGGTGACTGACTGGTGATTGGAGAACTAACAAGTAATGGGGAGAGACTGACAGGTGAAGTGAGCGGAACATGTAATGGAGAGACACTGATAGGTGACGTGAGCGGGAACACGTAATGGTGACTGACTGGAACTGGAGAACTAACAAGTAATGGGGAGAGACTGACGGATGAAGTGAGCGGAACATGTAATGGAGAGACACTGATAGGTGACGTGAGCGGGAACACGTAATGGTGACTGACTGTTAACTGGAGAACTAACAAGTAATGAGGAGAGACTGACAGGTGAAGTGAGCGGAATATGTAATGGAGAGACACTGATTGGTGACGTGAGCGGGAACACGTATTGGTGACTGGTGATTGGGGAACTAAGAAGTAATGAGGAGAGACTGACAGATGAAGTGAGCGGAACATGTAATGGAGAGACACTGATAGGTGACGTGAGCGGGAACACGTAATGGTGACTGACTGGTAACTGGAGAACTAACAAGTAATGGGGAGAGACTGACGGATGAAGTGAGCGGAACATGTAATGGAGAGACACTGATAGGTGACGTGAGCGGGAACACGTAATGGTGACTGGTGATTGGGGATCTAACAAGTAATGAGGAGAGACTGACAGGTGAAGTGAGCGGAACATGTAATGGAGAGACACTGATAGGTGATGTGAGCGGGAACACGTAATGGTGACTGACTGGTAACTGGAGAACTAACAAGTAATGAGGAGAGACTGACAGGTGAAGTGAGCGGAACATGTAATGGAGAGACACTGATAGGTGACGTGAGCGGGAACACGTAATGGTGACTGGTGATTGGGGAACTAACAAGTAATGAGGAGAGACTGACAGATGAAGTGAGCGGAACATGTAATGGAGAGACACTGATAGGTGACGTGAGCGGGAACACGTAATGGTGACAGGTGATTGGAGAACTAACAAGTAATGAGGAGAGACTGACAGATGAAGTGAGCGGAACATGTAATGGAGAGACACCGATAGGTGACGTGAGCGGGAACATGTAATGGTCACTGACTGGTGATTGGAAAACTAACAAATAATGAGGAGAAACTGACAGATGAAGTGAGCGGGAACACGTAATGGAGAGACACTGATAGGTGATGTGAGCGGGAACACGTAATGGTGACTGACTGGTGATTGGAGAACTAACAAGTAATGGGGAGAGACTGACGGATGAAGTGTGCAGAACTTGTAATGGAGAGACACTGATAGGTGACGTGAGCAGGAACACGTAATGGTGACTGGTGATTGGAGAACTAACAAGTAATGGGGAGAGACTGACGGATGAAGTGAGCGGAACTTGTAATGTAGAGACACTGATAGGTGACGTGAGCGGGAACACGTAATGGTGACTGACTGGTGATTGGAGAACTAACAAGTAATAGAGAGAGACTGACAGGTGAAGTGAAAGGCAACAAGTAATGGGGATAGATTGACAGGTGAAGTGAAAGGCAACAAGTAATGGGGATAGACTGACAGGCAATGTGAGAGAGAACAGGCAAAGTATAAAGACTGACAAGTTATGTGAGAGTGAAGAAATAATTGTTATATTGTGAAATAGGACAATCAAAGGGAAAGAATGACAGTTGAAATAAAAAGAAACAAGTAATGGGGTGAGACATAGCGATTAAGTGAGAGGGAACAAGTAATTGGGAAAGAATTAAAGGTGAAATCTTTCCAAGTAATGGAGATAGACTGATAGGTGAGGTAAGAGGGAAAACATAATAGGGAGAGACTGACAGGTGAGGTAAGAGGGAAAACATAATGGGGAGAGACTGACAGGTGAATTGAGAGGAAACAAATAATGGGGAGAGACAGATTGACTAAGTGAGAAGGAACAAGCAATTGGGAGAGACAGGTGAAGTGAGACTGACCGGTAATGTAAGAGGCAACAAATAATGGGGTTAGACTGACAGGTAAGGTAAGAGGAAACAAGTAATGGGGAGAGACAGAGAGACTATGGGCCAAATGTAATAGGGTGAGAGTTTAGAAAATGTGAGAGTTTAGCAGTAAACTCTCACATTGGTTGAGTTTTATCTTCAAAATGGGAAAACATCTGAATGAGATTTTAAATCGTGAGAGTTTTCTAAGTCTAAAAAAACATGCAAGTTCGCTCTGTTACTTTGTTTTTGAACTTTATTACATTGGCAAAGTTTAAAAAGTGTCAGAAACTCTCACTTTTCTAAACTCTCACTCTATTACATTTGGCCCTATGTGAGAGAGAACAAGTAATGGGGAGAGACTGACCGGTGAGGTAAGAGGGAAAACATAATAGGGAGAGACTAACAGGTGAGGTAAGAGGGAAAACATAATGGGGAGAGACAGATTGACTAAGTGAGAAGGAACAAGCAATTGGGAGAGACAGGTGAAGTGAGACTGACCTGTAATGTAAGAGGCAACAAATAATGGGGATAGACTGACAGGTAAGGTAAGAGGAAACAAGTAATGGGGAGAGACTGACAGGTGAAGTGAGAGGAAGCAAGTAACGGGGAGATACTGGCCGGTAATGTAAGAGAGAACAGGTAATGGGGAGAGACAGAGCAACTAAGTGAGAGGAAACAAGCAATTGGGAAAGACTTACAGGTGAAGGAATGGGGAGAGACAGAAAGTAATGTAAGAGGGAACAAGTAATGGGGAGAGACTGACAGGTGAAGTGAGTGGAACAGGTAACAGTGAGATGCTGATAGTTGAAGGGAGAGTGAACAGGTAATAGGGAGAGACTGACAGGTGAAGAGAGGCAACAGGTAATGAGGAGAGACTGACAGATGAAGTGAGCAGGAACACGTAATGGTGACTGACTGGTGATTGGAGAACTAACAAATAATGAGGAGAGACGGACAGGTGAAGTGAGAGGGACCATGTAATGGGGAGAGACTGACAGGTGAAGTGAGTGGAACAGGTAACAGTGAGATGCTGATAGTTGAAGGGAGAGTGAACAGGTAATGGGGAGAGACTGACAGGTGAAGAGAGGCAACAGGTAATGAGGAGAGACTGACAGATGAAGTGAGCGGGAACACGTAATAGTGACTGACTGGTGATTGGAGAACTAACAAATAATGAGGAGAGACTGACAGGTGAAGTGAGAGGGACCATGTAATGGGGAGAGACTGACAGGTGAAGTGAGTGGAACAGGTAACAGTGAGATGCTGATAGTTGAAGGGAGAGTGAACAGGTAATGGGGAGAGACTGATAGGTGAAGAGAGGCAACAGGTAATGAGGAGAGACTGACGGATGAAGTGAGCGGGAACACGTAATGGTGACTGACTGGTGATTGGAGAACTAACAAATAATGAGGAGAGACTGACAGATGAAGTGAGAGGGACCATGTAATGGGGAGAGACTGACAGGTGACGTGAGAGGGACCATTTAATGGGGAGAGACTGACAGGTGAAGTGAGTGGAACAGGTAACAGTGAGATGCTGATAGTTGAAGGGAGAGTGAACAGGTAATGGGGAGAGACTGACAGGTGAAGAGAGGCAACAGGTAATGGGGAGAGACTGACAGGTGAAGTGAGAGGAAACATATAATGCGGATAGACTGACAGATGACGCAAGATGGAAAATGCTTTGGGGAAAGACTGACGGGTGATATGAGGGGGAATAAATAATAGGGAGAAATTGCAGGCGAAAGAAGAGCTAACAGGTAAAAAGAGACATTCACACAGTAAGTCAGTAGGAACAAGTAATGGGAAGGGATTGTCACTTGAAATGAGTGGGAACAAATAATGGGGAGATACTGACAGGTGACGTGAGAGTAACCAGGTAATAGGAAAAACTAAAATGTGAAATAAAAGGGAACAAGGTCAGGAGAAAGGAGAAACACAGTAACATGTTAGTATTAGGGGTGTGCACCGGCCACTTTTCGTGTTTTGTGTTTTGGTTTTGGATCTGGATCTTTCTTCGTGTTTTGGATCTGGATTGGTTTTGCCAAAACCACCCTTCCGTGTTTTGGGTTCTGGGTTTTGTGTTTTGGATCTGTATTTTTTTTAAAAAAAGCATAAAAACAGCTAAAATCACAGAATTTGTAGGTTTTTCTGCTCCTATGCTATTATTAACCTCAATAACCTTAATTTCAACTCATTTCCAGTCTATTCTGAACACCTCACACCTCACAATAGTGTTTTTATGTCCAAAAGGTTGCACCGAGGTAGCTGGATGACTATGCTAAGCGACATGAGTGGGCGGCACAAACACGTGACCCATCTAGGAGTGACACTGCAGTGGCAGACAGGATGGCAGTTAGAAAAACTAGGCCCCAAACTGTACATAATGCAAAGAAAAAAAAGAGGTGCAAGATGGAATTGTCCTTGGGCCCTCCCACCCACCCTTATGTTGTATAAACAGGACATGCACACTTTAACAAATCAATCATTTCAGCGCCAGGGTCTGCCACACAACTGTGGCTGAAATGATTGGTTCGTTTGGGCTCCCACAAAACAAGCTGGCAATTAATGTGTCCCTGCACAAACTGGCTCTACGGAGGCAAGATGTCATCCTAATCCTCCTCATCCACCGATTCCTCACCCTCTTCAGTGTGTACATCCTCATCCTCACAAAGTATTAACTCGTCCCCACTTGAATCCACCACCACAGGTCCCTCTGTACCTTCTGGAGGCTGGTCTCCCTGGAAGAGCTGATAATTCATTTTGATGAACATCATCTTCTCCACATTCTGTGGAAGCAACCTCCTACGCCTTTCGCTGACAAGGTTCCCGGCTGCACTAAACTCTCTTTCGGAGTACACACTGGAGGGGGGGCAACTCAGGTAAAATAGAGCCAGTTTGTACAGGGACCTCCAAATTGCCTTTTTCCTGCCAGTACAGGTATGGACTGTCTGACATGCCTACTTGGATGCTGTCACCGATGTAATCCTCCACCATTCTGTCAATGGTGACAGTATCATATGCAGTGACAGTAGACATATCAGAAATTGTTGCCAGGTCCTTCAGTCCGGACTAGATGTCCAAACTTGGTCCTGCCTGCCCTGCATCACCGCCAGCGGGTTGCTTAGGATACCTAAGTTTTTTCCTGGCAGCCCCAGTTGCGGGAGAAAATGAAGAAGGAGCCGTTAACGTGTCATGTTCCGCTTCAGCTGACAGTGTGTTCACCAGCAGGTCTTTGCACCTCTGCAGGCTTGTGTCGGCCGGAAAGAGAGACACCTAGGCTTTAAACCTAGGATCGAGCACGGTGGCCAAAATGTAGTGGTCTGATTTCAACAGATTGACCACCCTGGAATCCTGGCAAAGCGAATAAAGGGCTTCATCCACAAGTCCCACATGCCGAGTGGAATCGCTCCGTCTTAGCTCCTCCTTCACTTTCTCCAGCTGCTTCTGCAAAAGCCTGATGAGGGGAATGACCTGACTCAAGCTGGCAGTGTCTGAACTGACTTCACGTGTGGCAAGTTCGAAGGGCTGGAGAACCTTGCACAACATGGAAATCATTCTCCACTGCGCTTGAGTCAGGTGCATACCCCCTCCTTTGCCTATGTCATAGGTGGATGTATAGGCTTGTATGGCCTTTTGCTGCTCCTCCATCCTCTGAAGCATATAGAGGGTTGAGTTCCACCGCGTCACAACCTCTTGCTTCAGGTGATGGCGGGGCAGGTTCAAGAGTGTTTGCTGGCGCTCCAGTCTTCGGCACGCAGTCGCTGAATGGCGAAAGTGGCCAGAAATTTTTCGGGCCACCCAAAGCGTCTCCTGCACGCCCCTGTCGCTTTTCAGAAAATTCTGCACCACCAAGTTTATTCTGTGAGCAAAACATGGGATGTGCTGGAATTTGCCCAGATGTAATGCCCGCACATTATTGGTGGCGTTGTCAGATATCACAAATCCCCAGGAGAGTCTAAGTGGGGTAAGCCACTGGGCGATGATTTCCCTCAGTTTCTCTAAGAGGTTGTCGGTGGTGTGCCTCTTACTGAAACAGGTGATACACAGCGTAGCCTGCCTTGTAACGAGCTGGTGTTTCTGAGATGCTGCTACTGGTGACGCTGCTGCTGTTGCTGCGTAAGGTGATACATCTACCCAGTGGGCTGTCACAGTCATATAGTCCTTAGTCTGCCCTGTTCCACTTGTCCACATGTCCGTGGTTAAGTGGACATTGTGTACAATGGCATTTTTCAGGACATTGAGGACACTTTTTCTGACGTTTCTGTACAGTCTCGGTATAGCCTGCCTAGTGAAGTGGAATCTAGATGGGATTTGGAACCGGGGACACACTACCTCCATCAATTGTCTAAATCCCACTGCACTAATGGCGGATACCGGACGCACGTCTAACACCAACATAGCAGTCAAGGCCTCAGTTATACGTTTTGCTTCAGGATGACTGCTGCCGTACTTCATCCTCTTCGCTAAGGACTGTTGGAGGGTCAATTGTTTAGAAAAAGTAGTGGTGTTCCTACTTCCTCTCTGGGATGATGAACGACTCCCAGCAGCAGCAACAGCAGCAGCGGCAGCAGTAGGCGTAGCAATGCAGGATCCTCCGGAGGAATCCCGGATAGGAGAGCCAGTCATGGCAGTGACATGGCCTGCAGGACCACTTCCGATCCTGACTAAGGAGGAAATTAACGAGGAGGGAGTTGACGGTGTGGTTTGCAGGTGCTTGGATACAACAGGACAACGGGATTTAGGTGTCCCTGGACTGCTTACGGTCTTAGCCAAAGTTTCTGAACTTGACAGTAACTTTTTATGAACGCGCTGCAGGTGCCGTATAAGGGAGGATGTTCCTAGGTGGTTGACGTCCCTACCCCTACTTATTTCACCTTTACATATGGTACATATGGCAAGACAGTTGTTGTCCGGATTTGGATAGAAATATTGCCAGACCAAAGAGGTGGAATGTTTGGTCTTCTGCCCAGGCATGACTGTGATGGGCTTTTTCATCCCACGGACAACAACTGTCTCCCCCGGAGCCTGATTTAAACAAACCACATCACCATCAGAATCCTCCTCGCCAACTTCCTCCTCAGCGCCAGCTACACCAGTATCCTCATCCTGTTGTACTTCAACAGTGACATCTTCAATTTGCATATCAGCAAGTGGACTGTGGGTGCTCCTTTCAGCACTTGCAGGGGGCGTGCAAATGGTGGAAAGAGCCACCTCTTCCCGTCCAGTGCTGGGAAGGTCAGGCATCGCAACCACCACCACACTTGGACTCTCCTTGGGGATTTGTGATATCTTCTTAGAAAGCACAGTTCTTCGCTGTGCTTTTGCCAGCTTAACTCTTTTGATTTTTTTAGTGGGAGGAGGGCTTCCATCGTCATGTGAAGCTGAACCACTAGTCATGAACATACTAGGGATCGACCTTAGCCGTTCCTTGCCACTCCGTGTCGTAAATGGCATATTGGCAAGTTTACGTTTCTCTTCAGCTGATTTAAATGTCTTTTTCAAGGTCATTTTCCTGAACTTTGCCATTTGGGATTGTATGTGCCCTCTACTATGACATTGGGCATCGGCCTTGGCAGACGACGTTGATGGCATGTTATCGTCTATGTCATGACTAGTGGCAGCAGCTTCAGCACTAGGAGGAAGTGGTTCTTGATCTTTCTCTATTTTATTTTTATCGGAGAAAGTTTGGTCCTCCATTTATGTTATATCGATTTGATATATACGTGCGGCTAAACACAGAAAATAATTTTTTTTTTTGTTTGGACTGGAGTGTACTTTGGGGGTTACAGCACCCTTTAACGGTCAAGCCAGCCGGCCCTTTACTTATGACACAGGCGCACGCTTGGCACTACTTTGTTGATGCACGTGCGGCTACTGCGCACACAATTCACAAACACAGAAAATAATTTTTTTTTTGGTTTGGACTGGAGTGTACTTTCGGGGGTTACAGCACCCTTAACAGTCAAGCCAGCCGGCCCATTACACGTGCGGCTACTGCGCACACAATTCACAAACACAGAAAATATTTTTTTTTTTTATGTGGACTGGAGTGTACTTTGGGGGTTACAGCACCCTTTAACGGTCAAGCCAGCCGGCCCTTTACTTATGACACAGGCGCACACTTGGCACTACTTTGTTGATGCACGTGCGGCTACTGCGCACACAATTCACAAACACAGAAAATATAATTTTTTTTGGTTTGGACTGGAGTGTACTTTGGGGGTTACAGCAACCTTTAACGGTCAAGCCAGCCGGCCCTTTACTTATGACACAGGCGCACGCTTGGCACTACTTTGTTGATGCACGTGCGGCTACTGCGCACACAATTCACAAACACAGAAAATCATTTTTTTTTTGGTTTGGACTGGAGTGTACTTTCGGGGGTTATAGCACCCTTAACGGTCAAGCCAGCTGGCCCTTTACTTATGACACAGGCGCACGCTTGGCACTACTTTGTTGATGCACGCGCGGCTACTGCGCACACAATTCACAAACACAGAAAATACATTTTTTTTTGGTTTGGACTGGAGTGTACTTTCGGGGGTTATAGCACCCTTTAAAGGTCAAGCCAGCCGGCCCTTTACTTATGACACAGGCGCACGCTTGGCACTACTTTGTTGATGCACGTGCGGCTACTGCGCACACAATTCACAAACACAGATAATAATTTTTTTTTTGGTTTGGACTGGAGTGTATTTGGGGGTTACAGCACCCTTTAATGGTCAAGCCAGCCGGCCCTTTACTTATGACACAGGCGCACGCTTGGCACTACTTTGTTGATGCACGTGCGGCTACTGCGCACACAATTCACAAACACAGAAAATATATTATTTTTTTAGCACTTGGGGGGAGCACCCCTGATGGACAGAGCACCCCCTGGACAACACTACAGCACCCCTCTAGGACTGGACACTGCACGGGACTTTGGAGTGGACACAGCCCCTATGGAGAACTGACTGCACAACACAGTCCAGCCAGCCCCTATGGACTTTGAAATAGTGGACACAGCCCCTATTAACAACAACAGCACAGCACAACACAGCCAGCCCCTATGGACTTTGAAGTAGTGGACAACAGCAGCACAGCACTACACTACACTACACAGCCCTAACTCCCACCCTCCCTCTTCACTGTCCACAGCCGAGTGAGTAAATGGCGCCGACGCGAGTACCTTATATAGGATCCAAAACCCGCGAGACTCGGAAGGCGGGATGATGACGTTTTGCCTCGATTTCAGATCCGAGTCAGGCGGGAAAAGTCGAGCCTGACTCGGATCGGACTCGGATCGTGGGGGCTCGGGGGGTTCGGATTTCAGAAATCCGAACCCGCTCACCCCTAGTTAGTATATGAGACAGGTGAGGAGTAAGGAGACACAGAGTAACATGTTAGTATATGAGAGAGGTGAGGAGTAAGGAGACACAGAGTAACATGTTAGTATATGAGAGAGGTGAGGAGTAAGGAGACACAGAGTAACATGTTAGTATATGAGACAGGTGAGGAGTAAGGAGACACACAGTAACTTGTTAGTATATGAGACAGGTGAGGAGTAAGGAGACACAGAGTAACATGTTAGTATATGAGACAGGTGAGGAGTAAGGAGACACAGAGTAACATGTGAGTATACGAGACAGGTGAGGAGTAAGGAGACACACAGTAACATGTTAGTAAATGAGACAGGTGAGGAGTAAGGAGACACACAGTAACATGTTAGTATATGAGACAGGTGAGGAATAAGGAGACACACAGTAACATGTTAGTATATGAGACAGGTGAGGAGTAAGGAGACACACAGTAACATGTCAGTATATGAGACAGGTGAGGAGTAAGGAGACACAGAGTAACATGATAGTATATGAGACAGGTGAGGAGTAAGGAGACACACAGAATAACATGTTAGTATATGAGACAGGTGAGGAATAAGGAGACACAGTAACATGTTAGTATATGAGACAGGTGAGGAGTAAGGAGACACAGTAACATGTTAGTATATGAGACAGGTGAGGAGTAAGGAGACACACAGTAACATGTTAGGATATGAGACAGGTTTCGGAGTAAGGAGACACACAGTAACACGTTAGTATATGAGACAGGTAAGTAGTAAGGAGACACAGAGTAACATGTTAGTATATGAGACAGGTGAGGAGTAAGGAGACACAGAGTAACATGTTAGTATATGAGACAGGTGAGGAGTAAGGAGACACACAGTTACATGTTAGTATATGAGACAGGTGAGGAGTAAGGAGACACAGAGTATCATGTTAGTATATGAGACAGGTGAGGAGTAAGGAGACACAGAGTATCATGTTAGTATATGAGACAGGTGATGAGTAAGGAGACACACAGTAACATGTTAGTATATGAGACAGGTAAGTAGTAAGGAGACACAGAGTAACATGTTAGTTTATGAGACAGGTGAGGAGTAAGGAGACAAAGAGTAACATGATAGTATATGAGACAGGTGAGGAGTAAGGAGACACACAGTAACATGTTAGTATATGAGACAGGTGAGGAGTAAGGAGATACACAGTAACATGTTAGTATATGAGACAGGTGAGGAGTAAGGACACACAGTAACATGTTAGTATATGAGACAGGTGAGGAGTGAGGAGACACACAGTAACATGTTAGTATATGAGACAGGCGAGGAGTAAGGAGACACAGAGTAACATGTTAGTATATGCGACAGGTGAGGAGTAAAGAGACACACAGTAAAATGTTAGTATATGAGACAGGTGAGGAGTAGGGAGACACACAGTAACATGTTAGTATATGAGAAAGGTGAGGAGTAAGGAGACACACAGTAACATGTTAGTATATGAGACAGGTGAGGAGTAAGGAGACACACAGTAACATGTTAGTATATGAGACAGGTGAGGAGTAAGGAGACACACAGTAACATGTTAGTATATGAGACAGGTGAGGAGTAAGGAGACACACAGTAACATGTTAGTATATGAGACAGGTGAGGAGTAAGGAGACACAGAGTAACATGTTAGTATATGAGAGAGGTGAGGAGTAAGGACACACACAGTAACATGTTAGTATATGAGACAGGTGAGGAATAAGTAGACACACACAGTAACCTGTTAGTATATGAGAGAGGTGAGGAATAAGGAGACAGTGTAACATGTTATTATATGAGACAGGTGAGGAGTAAGGAGACACACAGTAACATGTTAGTATATGAGACAGTTGAGGAATAAGGAGACACACAGTAACATGTTAGTATATGAGACAGGTGAGGAATAAGGAGACACACAGTAACATGTTACTATATGAGACAGGTGAGGAGTAAGGAGACACAGAGTATCATGTAAGTATAAGGGACAGGTGAGGAGTAAGGAGACACACAGTAACATGTTAGTATAAGAGACAGGTGAGGAGTAAGGAGACACAGAGTAACATGTTAGTATATGAGACAGGTGAGGAGTAAGGAGACACAGACTAACATGTTAGTATATGAGACAGGTGAGGAGTAAGGAGACACACAGTATCATGTTAGTATATGAGACAGGTGATGAGTAAGGAGATACACAGTAACATGTTAGTATATGAGATAGGTTAGCAGTAAGGAGACACAGAGTAACATGTTAGTATATGAGACAGATGAGGAGTAAGGAGACACACAGTAACATGTTAGTATATGAGACAGGTGAGGAGTAAGGAGACACAGAGTAACATGTTAGTATATGAGACAGGTGAGGAGTAAGGAGACACACAGTAACATGTTAGTATATGAGACAGGTGAGGAGTAAGGAGACACAGATTAACATGTTAGTATATGAGACAGGTGAGGAGTAAGGAGACACACAGTAACATGTTAGTATATGAGACAGGTGAGGAGTAAGGAGACACACAGTCACATGTTAGTATATGAGAGAGGTGAGGAATAAGGAGACAGTGTAACATGTAATTATATGAGACAGGTGAGGAGTAAGGAGACACACAGTAACATGTTAGTATATGAGACAGGTGACGAATAAGGAGACACACAGTAACATGTTAGTATATGAGACAGGTGAGGAATAAGGAGACACACAGTAACATGTTAGTATATGAGACTGGTGAGTAATAAGGAGACACAGAGTAACATGTTAGTATATGAGACAGGTGAGGAGTAAGGAGACACAGATTAACATGTTAGTATATGAGACAGGTGAGGAGTAAGGAGACACACAGTAACATGTTAGTATATGAGACAGGTGAGGAGTAAGGAGATACACAGTAACATGTTAGTATATGAGATAGGTTAGCAGTAAGGAGACACAGAGTAACATGTTAGTATATGAGACATGTGAGGAGTAAGGAGACACACAGTAACATGTTGGTATATGAGACAGGTGTGGAGTAAGGAGACACAGAGTAACATGTTAGAATATGAGACAGGTGAGGAGTAAGGAGACGCACAGTAACATGTTAGTATATGAGAGAGGTGAGGAGTAAGGAGACACAGAGTAACATGTTAGTATATGAGATAGGTGAGGAGTAAGGAGACACACAGTAACATGTTAGTATATGAGATAGGTGAGGAGTAAGGAGACACAGAGTATTATGTTAGTGTATGAGACAGGTGAGGAGTAAGGAGACAGAGTAACATGTTAGTATATGAGACAGGTAAGGAGTAAGGAGACACACAGTAACATGTTAGTATATGAGACAGGTGAGGAGTAAGGAGACACAGAGTAACATGTTAGTATAAGAGAGAGGTGATGAGTAAGGAGACAGAGTAACATATTAGTAAAGGAGACAGGTGAGGAATAAGTAGACACACACAGTAACATGTTAGTATATAAGACAGGTGAGGAGTAGGGAGACACACAGTAACATTTTAGTATATGAGACAGGTGAGGAGTAAGGAGACACAGAGTAACATGTTAGTATATGAGAGAGGTGAGGAGTAAGGAGACACACAGTACCATGTTAGTATATGAGATAGGTGAGAAGTAAGGATACACAGAGTAACATGTTAGTATATGAGACAGGTGAGGAGTAAGGAGACAGAGTAACATGTTAGTATATGAGACAGGTGAGGAGTAAGGAGACACAGTAACATGTTAGTATATGAGACAGGTGAGGAGTAAGGAGACACACAGTAACATGTTAGTATATGAGACAGGTGAGGAGTAAGGAGACACACAGTAACATGTTAGTATATGAGAGAGGTGAGGAGTAAGGAGACACACAGTAACATGTTAGTATATGAGACAGGTGAGGAGTAAGGAGACACAGAGTAACATGTTAGTATATGAGACAGGTGAGGATTAAGGAGACACAGAGTAACATGTTAGTATATGAGAGAGGTGAGGAGTAAGGAGACGCACAGTAACATGTTAGTATATGAGACAGGTGAGGAGTAAGGAGACACACAGTAACATGTTAGTATATGAGACAGGTGAGGAGTAAGGAGACACAGAGTAACATGTTAGTATATGAGAGAGGTGAGGAGTAAGGAGACACACAGTAGCATGTTAGTATATGAGACAGGTGAGGAGTAAGGATACACAGAGTAACATGTTAGTATATGAGACAGGTGAGGAGAAGGAGACAGAGTAACATGTTAGTATATGAGACAGGTGAGGAGTAAGGAGACACAGAGTAACATGTTAGTATATGAGAGAGGTGAGGAGTAAGGAGACACACAGTAACATGTTAGTATATGAGACAGGTGAGGAGTAAGGAGACACACAGTAACATGTTAGTATATGAGAGAGGTGAGGAGTAAGGAGACACACAGTAACATGTTAGTATATGAGACAGGTGAGGAGTAAGGAGATACACAGTAACATGTTAGTATATGAGATAGGTGAGGAGTAAGGAGACACAGAGTATTATGTTAGTGTATGAGACAGGTGAGGAGTAAGGAGACAGAGTAACATGTTAGTATATGAGACAGGTAAGGAGTAAGGAGACACACAGTAACATGTTAGTATATGAGACAGGTGAGGAGTAAGGAGACACAGAGTAACATGTTAGTATATGAGAGAGGTGATGAGTAAGGAGACACAGAGTAACATGTTAGTATATGAGACAGGTGAGGAGTAAGGAGATACACAGTAACATGTTAGTATATGAGATAGGTTAGCAGTAAGGAGACACAGAGTAACATGTTAGTATATGAGACATGTGAGGAGTAAGGAGACACACAGTAACATGTTGGTATATGAGACAGGTGTGGAGTAAGGAGACACAGAGTAACATGTTAGAATATGAGACAGGTGAGGAGTAAGGAGACGCACAGTAACATGTTAGTATATGAGAGAGGTGAGGAGTAAGGAGACACAGAGTAACATGTTAGTATATGAGATAGGTGAGGAGTAAGGAGACACACAGTAACATGTTAGTATATGAGATAGGTGAGGAGTAAGGAGACACAGAGTATTATGTTAGTGTATGAGACAGGTGAGGAGTAAGGAGACAGAGTAACATGTTAGTATATGAGACAGGTAAGGAGTAAGGAGACACACAGTAACATGTTAGTATATGAGACAGGTGAGGAGTAAGGAGACACAGAGTAACATGTTAGTATATGAGAGAGGTGATGAGTAAGGAGACAGAGTAACATATTAGTAAAGGAGACAGGTGAGGAATAAGTAGACACACACAGTAACATGTTAGTATATAAGACAGGTGAGGAGTAGGGAGACACACAGTAACATTTTAGTATATGAGACAGGTGAGGAGTAAGGAGACACAGAGTAACATGTTAGTATATGAGAGAGGTGAGGAGTAAGGAGACACACAGTACCATGTTAGTATATGAGATAGGTGAGAAGTAAGGATACACAGAGTAACATGTTAGTATATGAGACAGGTGAGGAGTAAGGAGACAGAGTAACATGTTAGTATATGAGACAGGTGAGGAGTAAGGAGACACAGTAACATGTTAGTATATGAGACAGGTGAGGAGTAAGGAGACACACAGTAACATGTTAGTATATGAGACAGGTGAGGAGTAAGGAGACACACAGTAACATGTTAGTATATGAGAGAGGTGAGGAGTAAGGAGACACACAGTAACATGTTAGTATATGAGACAGGTGAGGAGTAAGGAGACACAGAGTAACATGTTAGTATATGAGACAGGTGAGGATTAAGGAGACACAGAGTAACATGTTAGTATATGAGAGAGGTGAGGAGTAAGGAGACGCACAGTAACATGTTAGTATATGAGACAGGTGAGGAGTAAGGAGACACACAGTAACATGTTAGTATATGAGACAGGTGAGGAGTAAGGAGACACAGAGTAACATGTTAGTATATGAGAGAGGTGAGGAGTAAGGAGACACACAGTAGCATGTTAGTATATGAGACAGGTGAGGAGTAAGGATACACAGAGTAACATGTTAGTATATGAGACAGGTGAGGAGAAGGAGACAGAGTAACATGTTAGTATATGAGACAGGTGAGGAGTAAGGAGACACAGAGTAACATGTTAGTATATGAGAGAGGTGAGGAGTAAGGAGACACACAGTAACATGTTAGTATATGAGACAGGTGAGGAGTAAGGAGACACACAGTAACATGTTAGTATATGAGACAGGTGAGGAGTAAGGAGACAGAGTAACATGTTAGTATATGAGACAGGTGAGGAGTAAGGAGATACACAGTAACATGTTAGTATATGAGATAGGTTAGCAGTAAGGAGACACAGAGTAACATGTTAGTATATGAGACATGTGAGGAGTAAGGAGACACACAGTAACATGTTGGTATATGAGACAGGTGTGGAGTAAGGAGACACAGAGTAACATGTTAGAATATGAGACAGGTGAGGAGTAAGGAGACGCACAGTAACATGTTAGTATATGAGAGAGGTGAGGAGTAAGGAGACACAGAGTAACATGTTAGTATATGAGATAGGTGAGGAGTAAGGAGACACACAGTAACATGTTAGTATATGAGATAGGTGAGGAGTAAGGAGACACAGAGTATTATGTTAGTGTATGAGACAGGTGAGGAGTAAGGAGACAGAGTAACATGTTAGTATATGAGACAGGTAAGGAGTAAGGAGACACACAGTAACATGTTAGTATATGAGACAGGTGAGGAGTAAGGAGACACAGAGTAACATGTTAGTATAAGAGAGAGGTGATGAGTAAGGAGACAGAGTAACATATTAGTAAAGGAGACAGGTGAGGAATAAGTAGACACACACAGTAACATGTTAGTATATAAGACAGGTGAGGAGTAGGGAGACACACAGTAACATTTTAGTATATGAGACAGGTGAGGAGTAAGGAGACACAGAGTAACATGTTAGTATATGAGAGAGGTGAGGAGTAAGGAGACACACAGTACCATGTTAGTATATGAGATAGGTGAGAAGTAAGGATACACAGAGTAACATGTTAGTATATGAGACAGGTGAGGAGTAAGGAGACAGAGTAACATGTTAGTATATGAGACAGGTGAGGAGTAAGGAGACACAGTAACATGTTAGTATATGAGACAGGTGAGGAGTAAGGAGACACACAGTAACATGTTAGTATATGAGACAGGTGAGGAGTAAGGAGACACACAGTAACATGTTAGTATATGAGAGAGGTGAGGAGTAAGGAGACACACAGTAACATGTTAGTATATGAGACAGGTGAGGAGTAAGGAGACACAGAGTAACATGTTAGTATATGAGACAGGTGAGGATTAAGGAGACACAGAGTAACATGTTAGTATATGAGAGAGGTGAGGAGTAAGGAGACGCACAGTAACATGTTAGTATATGAGACAGGTGAGGAGTAAGGAGACACACAGTAACATGTTAGTATATGAGACAGGTGAGGAGTAAGGAGACACAGAGTAACATGTTAGTATATGAGAGAGGTGAGGAGTAAGGAGACACACAGTAGCATGTTAGTATATGAGACAGGTGAGGAGTAAGGATACACAGAGTAACATGTTAGTATATGAGACAGGTGAGGAGAAGGAGACAGAGTAACATGTTAGTATATGAGACAGGTGAGGAGTAAGGAGACACAGAGTAACATGTTAGTATATGAGAGAGGTGAGGAGTAAGGAGACACACAGTAACATGTTAGTATATGAGACAGGTGAGGAGTAAGGAGACACACAGTAACATGTTAGTATATGAGAGAGGTGAGGAGTAAGGAGACACACAGTAACATGTTAGTATATGAGACAGGTGAGGAGTAAGGAGATACACAGTAACATGTTAGTATATGAGATAGGTGAGGAGTAAGGAGACACAGAGTATTATGTTAGTGTATGAGACAGGTGAGGAGTAAGGAGACAGAGTAACATGTTAGTATATGAGACAGGTAAGGAGTAAGGAGACACACAGTAACATGTTAGTATATGAGACAGGTGAGGAGTAAGGAGACACAGAGTAACATGTTAGTATATGAGAGAGGTGATGAGTAAGGAGACACACAGTAACATGTTAGTATATGAGACAGGTGAGGAGTAAGGAGATACACAGTAACATGTTAGTATATGAGATAGGTTAGCAGTAAGGAGACACAGAGTAACATGTTAGTATATGAGACATGTGAGGAGTAAGGAGACACACAGTAACATGTTGGTATATGAGACAGGTGTGGAGTAAGGAGACACAGAGTAACATGTTAGAATATGAGACAGGTGAGGAGTAAGGAGACGCACAGTAACATGTTAGTATATGAGAGAGGTGAGGAGTAAGGAGACACAGAGTAACATGTTAGTATATGAGATAGGTGAGGAGTAAGGAGACACACAGTAACATGTTAGTATATGAGATAGGTGAGGAGTAAGGAGACACAGAGTATTATGTTAGTGTATGAGACAGGTGAGGAGTAAGGAGACAGAGTAACATGTTAGTATATGAGACAGGTAAGGAGTAAGGAGACACACAGTAACATGTTAGTATATGAGACAGGTGAGGAGTAAGGAGACACAGAGTAACATGTTAGTATATGAGAGAGGTGATGAGTAAGGAGACAGAGTAACATATTAGTAAAGGAGACAGGTGAGGAATAAGTAGACACACACAGTAACATGTTAGTATATAAGACAGGTGAGGAGTAGGGAGACACACAGTAACATTTTAGTATATGAGACAGGTGAGGAGTAAGGAGACACAGAGTAACATGTTAGTATATGAGAGGTGAGGAGTAAGGAGACACACAGTACCATGTTAGTATATGAGATAGGTGAGAAGTAAGGATACACAGAGTAACATGTTAGTATATGAGACAGGTGAGGAGTAAGGAGACAGAGTAACATGTTAGTATATGAGACAGGTGAGGAGTAAGGAGACACAGTAACATGTTAGTATATGAGACAGGTGAGGAGTAAGGAGACACACAGTAACATGTTAGTATATGAGACAGGTGAGGAGTAAGGAGACACACAGTAACATGTTAGTATATGAGAGAGGTGAGGAGTAAGGAGACACACAGTAACATGTTAGTATATGAGACAGGTGAGGAGTAAGGAGACACAGAGTAACATGTTAATATATGAGACAGGTGAGGATTAAGGAGACACAGAGTAACATGTTAGTATATGAGAGAGGTGAGGAGTAAGGAGACGCACAGTAACATGTTAGTATATGAGACAGGTGAGGAGTAAGGAGACACACAGTAACATGTTAGTATATGAGACAGGTGAGGAGTAAGGAGACACAGAGTAACATGTTAGTATATGAGAGAGGTGAGGAGTAAGGAGACACACAGTAGCATGTTAGTATATGAGACAGGTGAGGAGTAAGGATACACAGAGTAACATGTTAGTATATGAGACAGGTGAGGAGAAGGAGACAGAGTAACATGTTAGTATATGAGACAGGTGAGGAGTAAGGAGACACAGAGTAACATGTTAGTATATGAGAGAGGTGAGGAGTAAGGAGACACACAGTAACATGTTAGTATATGAGACAGGTGAGGAGTAAGGAGACACACAGTAACATGTTAGTATATGAGAGAGGTGAGGAGTAAGGAGACACACAGTAACATGTTAGTATATGAGACAGGTGAGGAGTAAGGAGACACAGAGTAACATGTTAGTATATGAGATAGGTGAGGAGTAAGGAGACACACAGTAACATGTTAGTATATAAGACAGGTGAGGAGTAGGGAGACACACAGTAACATGTTAGTATATGAGACAGGTGAGGAGTAAGGAGACACAGAGTAACATGTTAGTATATGAGAGAGGTGAGGAGTAAGGAGACACACAGTACCATGTTAGTATATGAGATAGGTGAGAAGTAAGGATACACAGAGTAACATGTTAGTATATGAGACAGGTGAGGAGTAAGGAGACAGAGTAACATGTTAGAATATGAGACAGGTGAGGAGTAAGGAGACACAGTAACATGTTAGTATATGAGACAGGTGAGGAGTAAGGAGACACACAGTAACATGTTAGTATATGAGACAGGTGAGGAGTAAGGAGACACACAGTAACATGTTAGTATATGAGAGAGGTGAGGAGTAAGGAGACACACAGTAACATGTTAGTATATGAGACAGGTGAGGAGTAAGGAGACACAGAGTAACATGTTAGTATATGAGACAGGTGAGGATTAAGGAGACACAGAGTAACATGTTAGTATATGAGACAGGTGAGGAGTAAGGAGACACACAGTAACATGTTAGTATATGAGACAGGTGAGGAGTAAGGAGACACAGAGTAACATGTTAGTATATGAGAGAGGTGAGGAGTAAGGAGACACACAGTAACATGTTAGTATATGAGACAGGTGAGGAGTAAGGTTACACAGAGTAACATGTTAGTATATGAGACAGGTGAGGAGTAAGGAGACAGAGTAACATGTTAGTATATGAGACAGGTGAGGAGTAAGGAGACACAGAGTAACATGTTAGTATATGAGAGAGGTGAGGAGTAAGGAGACACACAGTAACATGTTAGTAAATGACACAGGTGAGGAGTAAGGAGACACACAGTAACATGTTAGTATATGAGAGAGGTGAGGAGTAAGGAGACACACAGTAACATGTTAGTATATGAGACAGGTGAGGAGTAAGGAGACAGAGTAACATGTTAGTATATGAGATAGGTGATGAGTAAGGAGACACACAGAAACATGTTAGTATATGAGACAGGAGAGGAGCAAGGAGACACACAGTAACATGTTAGGATATGAGACAGGTGAGGAGTAAGGAGACACACAGTAACATGTTAGTATATGAGAGAGGTGAGGAGTAAGGACACACACAGTAACATGTTAGTATATGAGACAGGTGAGGAGAAAGGAGACACAGAGTAACATGTTAGTATATGAGAGAGGTGAGCAGTAAGGAGACACAGAGTAACATGTTAGTATATGAGATCGGTGAGGAGTAAGGAGACACAGAGTAACATGTTAGTATATGAGACAGGTGAGGAGTAAGGAGACACACAGTAACATGTTAGTATATGAGACAGGTGATGAGTAAGGAGACAGAGTAACATGTTAGTATATGAGACAGGTGAGGAGTAAGGAGACACAGAGTAACATGATAGTATATGGGACCAGTGAGGAGTAAGTAGACACAGAGTAACATGTTAGTATATGAGACAGGTGATGAGTAAGGAGACACACAGTAATATGTTAGTATATGAGACAGGTAAGTAGTAAGGAGACACAGAGTAACATGTTAGTATATGAGACAGGTGAGGAGTAAGGAGACATAGAGTAACATGATAGTATATGAGACAGGAGAGGAGTAAGGAGACACACAGTAACATGTTAGTATATGAGACAGATGAGGAGTAAGGAGATACACAGTAACATGTTAGTATATGAGACAGGTGAGGAGTAGAGACACACAGTAACATGTTAGTATATGAGACAGGTGAGGAGTAAGGAGACACACAGTAACATGTTAGTATATGAGACAGGTGAGGAGTAAGGAGACACACAGTAACATGTTAGTATATGAGACTGGTGAGGAGTAAGGAGACACACAGTAACATGTTAGTATATGAGACAGGTGAGGAGTAAGGAGACACAGAGTAACATGTTAGTATATGAGACAGGTGAGGAGTAAGGAGACACACAGTAACATGTTAGTATATGAGACAGGTGAGGAGTATGGAGACACACAGTAACATGTTAGTATATGAGACAGGTGAGGAGTAAGGAGACACAGAGTAACATGTTAGTATATGACAGAGGTGATGAGTAAGGAGACAGAGTAACATGTTAGTATATGAGACAGGTGAGGAATAAGTAGACACACACAGTAACCTGTTAGTATATGAGACAGGTGAGGAGTGAGGAGACACAGAGTAACATGTTAGTATATGAGACAGGTGAGGAGTAAGGAGACACAGAGTAAAATGTTAGTATATGAGACAGGTGAGGAGTAAGGAGACACACAGTAACATGTTAGTATATGAGAGAGGTGAGGAGTAAGGACACACACAGTAACATGTTAGTATATGAGACAGGTGAGGAGTAAGGAGACACAGAGTAACATGTTAGTATATGAGAGAGGTGAGGAGTAAGGAGACACACAGTAACATGTTAGTATATGAGACAGGTGAGGAGTAAGGAGACACAGAGTAACATGATAGTATATGAGACCAGTGAGGAGTAAGGAGACACAGAGTAACATGTTAGTATATGAGACAGGTTATGAGTAAGGAGACACACAGTAACATGTTAGTATATGAGACAGGTAAGTAGTAAGGAGACACAGAGTAACATGTTAGTATATGAGACAGGTGAGGAGTAAGGAGACATAGAGTAACATGATAGTATATGAGACAGGTGAGGAGTAAGGAGACACACAGTAACATGTTAGTATATGAGACAGGTGAGGAGTAAGGAGATACACAGTAACATGTTAGTATATGAGACAGGTGAGGAGAAAGGACACACAGTAACATGTTAGTATATGAGACAGGTGAGGAGTAAGGAGACACACAGTAACATGTTAGTATATGAGACAGGTGAGGAGTACGGAGACACAGAGTAACATGTTAGTATATGAGACATGTGAGGAGTAAGGAGACACACAGTAACATGTTAGTATATGAGACAGGTGAGGAGTAAGGAGACACAGAGTAACATGTTAGTATATGAGACAGGTGAGGAGTAAGGAGACACACAGTAACATGTTAGTATATGAGACAGGTGAGGAGTAAGGAGACACACAGTAACATGTTAGTATATGAGACAGGTGAGGAGTAAGGAGACACAGAGTAACATGTTAGTATATGAGAGAGGTGATGAGTAAGGAGACAGAGTAACATGTTAGTATATGAGACAGGTGAGGAATAAGTAGACACACACAGTAACCTGTTAGTATATGAGACAGGTGAGGAGTGAGGAGACAAAGAGTAACATGTTAGTATATGAGACAGGTGAGGAGTAAGGAGACACAGAGTAAATTGTTAGTATATGAGACAGGTGAGGAGTAAGGAGACACACAGTAACATGTTAGTATATGAGAGAGGTGAGGAGTAAGGACACACACAGTAACATGTTAGTTTATGAGACAGGTGAGGAGTAAGGAGACACAGAGTAACATGTTTGTATATGAGAGAGGTGAGGAGTAAGGAGACACACAGTAACATGTTAGTATATGAGACAGGTGAGGAGTAAGGAGACACAGAGTAACATGATAGTATATGAGACCAGTGAGGAGTAAGGAGACACAGAGTAACATGTTAGTATATGAGACAGGTTATGAGTAAGGAGACACACAGTAACATGTTAGTATATGAGACAGGTAAGTAGTAAGGAGACACAGAGTAACATGTTAGTATATGAGACAGGTGAGGAGTAAGATGACATAGAGTAACAAGATAGTATATGAGACAGGTGAGGAGTAAGGAGACACACACTAACATGTTAGTATATGAGACAGGTGAGGAGTAAGGAGATACACAGTAACATGTTAGTATATGAGACAGGTGAGGAGTAAGGACACACAGTAACATGTTAGTATATGAGACAGGTGAGGAGTAAGGAGACACACAGTAACATGTTAGTATATGAGACAGGTGAGGAGTAAGATGACATAGAGTAACAAGATAGTATATGAGACAGGTGAGGAGTAAGGAGACACACACTAACATGTTAGTATATGAGACAGGTGAGGAGTAAGGAGATACACAGTAACATGTTAGTATATGAGACAGGTGAGGAGTAAGGACACACAGTAACATGTTAGTATATGAGACAGGTGAGGAGTAAGGAGACACACAGTAACATGTTAATATATGAGACAGGTGAGGAGTACGGAGACACAGAGTAACATGTTAGTATATGAGACATGTGAGGAGTAAGGAGACACACAGTAACATGTTAGTATATGAGACAGGTGAGGAGTAAGGAGACACACAGTAACATGTTAGTATATGAGACAGGTTAGGAGTAAGGAGACACAGAGTAACATGTTAGTATATGAGAGAGGTGATGAGTAAGGAGACAGAGTAACATGTTAGTATATGAGACAGGTGAGGAATAAGTAGACACACACAGTAACCTGTTAGTATATGAGACAGGAGAGGAGTGAGGAGACACAGAGTAACATGTTAGTATATGAGACAGGTGAGGAGAAAGGAGACACACAGTAACATGTTAGTATATGAGACAGGTGAGGAGTAAGGAGAAACACAGTTACATGTTAGTATATGAGAGAGGTGAGGAATAAGGAGACAGTGTAACATGTTATTATATGAGACAGGTGAGGAGTAAGGAGACACACAGTAACATGTTAGTATATGAGACAGGTGAGGAATAAGGAGACAGTGTAACATGTTATTATATGAGACAGGTGAGGAGTAAGGAGACACACAGTAACATGTTAGTATATGAGACAGGTGAGGAATAAGGAGACACACAGTAACATGTTAGTATATGAGACAGGTGAGGAATAAGGAGAAACACAGTAACATGTTAGTATATGAGACAGGTAAGTAGTAAGGAGACACAGAGTAACATGTTAGTATATGAGACAGGTGAGGAGTAAGGGTACATAGAGTAACATGTTAGTATATGAGACAGGTGATGAGTAAGGAGACAGAGTAACATGTTAGTATATGAGACAGGAGAGGAATAAGGAGACACAGAGTAACATGTTAGTATATGAGACAGGTGAGGAGTAAGGAGACACAGAGTAACATGTTAGTATATGAGATAGGTGAGGAGTAAGGAGACACACAGTAACATGTTAGTATATGAGATAGGTGAGGAGTAAGGAGACACAGAGTAACATGTTAGTGTATGAGACAGGTGAGGAGTAAGGAGACAGAGTAACATGTTAGTATATGACACAGGTGAGGAGTAAGGAGACACAGAGTAACATGTTAGTATATGAGAGAGGTGATGAGTAAGGAGACAGAGTAACATGTTAGTATATGAGACAGGTGAGGAATAAGTAGACACACACAGTAACATGTTAGTATATGAGACAGGTGAGGAGTAGGGAGACACACAGTAACATGATAGTATATGAGACAGGTGAGGAGTAAGGAGACACAGAGTAACATGTTAGTATATGAGAGAGGTGAGGAGTAAGGAGACACACAGTAACATGTTAGTATATGAGACAGGTGAGGAGTAAGGATACACAGAGTAACATGTTAGTATATGAGACAGGCGAGGAGTAAGGAGACAGAGTAACATGTTAGTATATGAGACAGGAGAGGAGTAAGGAGACACAGTAACATGTTAGTATATGAGACAGGTGAGGAGTAAGGAGACACACAGTAACATGTTAGTATATGAGACAGGTGAGGAGTAAGTAGACACACAGTAACATATTAGTATATGAGAGAGGTGAGGAGTAAGGAGACACACAGTAACATGTTAGTATATGAGACAGGTGAGGAGTAAGGAGACACAGAGTACCATGTTAGTATATGAGACAGGTGAGGATTAATTAGACACACAGTAACATGTTAGTATATGAGAGAGGTGAGGAGTATGGAGACACACAGTAACATGTTAGTATATGAGACAGGTGAGGAGTAAGGAGACACACAGTAACATGTTAGTATATGAGACAGGTGAGGAGTAAGGAGACACAGAGTAACATGTTAGTATATGAGAGAGGTGAGGAGTAAGGAGACACACAGTAACATGTTAGTATAGGAGACAGGTGAGGAGTAAGGATACACAGAGTAACATGTTAGTATATGAGACAGGTGAGGAGTAAGGAGACAGAGTAACATGTTAGTATATGAGACAGGTGAGGAGTAAGGAGACACAGTAACATGTTAGTATATGAGACAGGTGAGGAGTAAGGAGACACACAGTAACATGTTAGTATATGAGACAGGTGAGGAGTAAGGAGACACACAGTAACATGTTAGTATATGAGAGAGGTGAGGAGTAAGGAGACACACAGTAACATGCTAGTATATGAGACAGGTGAGGAGTAAGGAGACACAGAGTAACATGTTAGTATATGAGACAGGTGAGGATTAAAGAGACCCACAGTAACATGTTAGTATATGAGAGAGGTGAGGAGTAAGGAGAAACACAGTAACATGTTAGTATATGAGACAGGTGAGGAGTAAGGAGACACACAGTAACATGTTAGTATATGAGACAGGTGAGGAGTAAGGAGACACACAGTAACATGTTAGTATATGAGAGAGGTGAGGAATAAGGAGACAAACAGTAACATGTTAGTATATGAGACAGGTGAGGAATAAGGAGACACACAGTAACATGTTAGTATATGAGACAGGTGAGGAGTAAGGAGACACACAGTAACAGGTTAGTATATGAGACAGGTGAGGAATAAGCAGACACACAGTAACATGTTAGTATATGAGACAGGTGAGGAGTAAGGACACACACTGTAACATGTTAGTATATGAGACAGGTTAGTTGTAAGGAGACACAGAGTAACATGTTAGTATACGAGACAGGTGAGGAGTAAGGAGACACACAGTAACATGTTAGTATATGAGACAGGTGAGGAGTAAGGAGACACAGAGTAATATGTTAGTATATGAGACAGGTGAGGAGTAAGGAGACACAGGGTAACATGTTATGATATGAGACAGGTGAGGAGTAAGGAGACACAGAGTAACATGTTAGTATATGAGACAGGTGAGGAGTTAGGAGACACACAGTAACATGTTAGTATATGAGACAGGTGAGGAGTAAGGAGACACAGAGTAACATGTTAGTATATGAGACAGGTGAGGAATAAGGAGACACACAGTAACATGTTAGTATATGAGACAGGTGAGGAGTAAGGAGACACACAGTAACATGTTAGTATATGAGACAGGTGAGGAGTAAGGAGACACACAGTAACATGTTAGTATATGAGACAGGTGAGGAGTAAGGAGACAAAGAGTAACATTTTAGTATATGAGAGAGGTGAGGAGTAAGGAGACACACAGTAACATGTTAGTATATGAGACAGGTGAGGTGTAAGGAGACACAGAGTAACATGATAGTATATGAGACAGGTGAGGAGTAAGGAGACACAGAGTAACATGTTAGTATATGAAACAAGTGAGGAGTAAGGAGACACAGAGTAACATGTTAGTATATGAGACAGGTGAGGAGTAAGGAGACATAGAGTAACATGTTAGTATATGAGACAGGTGAGGAGTAAGGAGACACACGGTAACATGTTAGTATATGAGACAGGTGATGAGTAAGGAGACAGAGTAACATGTTAGAATATGAGACAGGTGAGGAATAAGGAGACACACAGTAACATGTTAGAATATGAGACAGGTGAGGAATAAGGAGACACACACTAACATGTTAGTATATGAGACAGGAGAAAGGAGACACACAGTAACATGTTAGTATATGAGACAGGTGATGAGTAAGGAGACAGAGTAACATGTTAGTATATGAGACAGGTGAGGAGTAAGGAGACACAGAGTAACATGTTAGTATATGAGACAAGTGAGGAGTAAGGAGACACAGAGTAACATGTTAGTATATGAGACAAGAGAGGAGTAAGGAGACACAGAGTAACATGTTAGTATATGAGACAGGTGAGGAGTAAGGAGACATACAGTAACATGTTAGTATATGAGACAGGTGAGGAGTAAGGAGACACACAGTAACATGTTAGTATTTGAGAGAGGTGAGGAATAAGGAGACACACACAGTAACATGTTAGTATATGAGACAAGTGATGTGTAAGGAGACACAGAGTAACATGTTAGTATATGAGACAGGTGAGGAGTAAGGAGACACAGAGTAACATGTTAGTATATGAGACAGGTGAGGAGTAAGGAGACAGAGTAACATGTTAGTATATGAGACAGGTGAGGAGTAAGGAGACACAGTAGCATGTTAGTATATGAGACAGGTGAGGAATAAGGAAACACACAGTAACATGTTAGTATATGAGACAGGTGAGGAATAAGGAGACACACAGTAACATGTTAGTATATGAGACAGGTGATGAGTAAGGAGACACACAGTAACATGTTAGTATATGAGACAGGTGATGAGTAAGGAGACAGAGTAACATGTTAGTATATGATACAGGTGAGGAATAAGGAGACACACCGTAACATGTTAGTATATGAGACAGGTGAGGAGTAAGGAGACACACAGTAACATGTTAGTATATGAGACAGGTGAGGAGTAAGGAGACACACAGTAACATGTTAGTATTTGAGACAGGTGAGGAATAAGGAGACAAACAGTAACATGTTAGTATATGAGACAGGTGAGGAATAAGGAGAAACACAGTAACATGTTAGTATATGAGACAGGTGAGGAGTAAGGAGACACACAGTAACATGTTAGTATATGAGACAGGTGAGGTATAAGGAGACACCCAGTAACATGTTAGTATATGAGACAGGTGAGGAGTAAGGAGACACACAGTAACATGTTAGTATATGAGACAGGTTAGTAGTAAGGAGACACAGAGTAACATGTTAGTATATGAGACAGGTGAGACGTAAGGAGACACAGAGTAACATGTTAGTATATGAGACAGGAGTAAGGAGACACACACTAACATGTTAGTATATGAGACAGGAGTAAGGAGACACACAGTAACATGTTAGTATATGAGACAGGAGTAAGGAGACACACACTAACATGTTAGTATATGAGACAGGAGTAAGGAGACACACAGAAACAAGTTAGTATATGAGACAGGAGAAAGGAGACACACAGTAACATGATAGTATATGAGACAGGTGAGGAGTAAGGAGACACACAGTAACATGTTAGTATATGAGACAGATGAGGAGTAAGGAGACACAGTAACATGTTAGTATATGAGACAGGTGAGGAATAAGGAGACACAGTAACATGTTAGTATATGAGACAGGTGAGGAATAAGCAGACACAGTAACATGTTAGTATATGAGACAGGTGAGGATTAAGGAGACAAACAGTAAAATGTTAGTATATGAGACAGGTGAGGAATAAGGAGACACAGAGTAACATGTTAGTATATGAGACAGGTGAGGAATAAGGAGACACACAGCAACATGTTAGTATATCAGACAGGTGAGGAATAAGGAGACACACAGTAACATGTTAGTATATGAGAAATGTGCGGAATAAGGAGACACACAGTAACATGTTAGTATATGAGACAGGTGAGGAATAAGGAGACACACAGTAACATGTTAGTATATGAGACAGGTGAGGAATAAGGAGACACACAGTAAAATGTTAGTATATGAGACAGGAGTAAGGAGACACACACTAACATGTTAGTATATGAGACAGGAGTAAGGAGACACAGAGTAACATGTTAGTATATGAGACAGGAGTAAGGAGACACAGAGTAACATGTTAGTATATGAGACAGGTGCGGAATAAGGAGACACACAGTAACATGTTAGTATATGAGACAGGTGAGGAATAAGGAGACACACAGTAACATGTTAGTATATGAGACAGGTGAGGAATAAGGAGACACACAGTAACATGTTAGTATATGAGACAGGAGTAAGGAGACACACAGTAACATGTTAGTATATGAGACAGGTGAGGAATAAGGAGACACACAGTAACATGTTAGTATATGAGAGAGGTGAGGAATAAGGAGACACACAGTAACATGTTAGTATATGAGACAGGTGAGGAGTAAGGAGACAGAGTAACATGTTAGTATATGAGACAGGTGAGGAATAAGGAGACACAGAGTAACATGTTAGTATATGAGACAGGTGAGGAGTAAGGATTCACAGAGTAACATGTTAGTATATGAGACAGGTGAGGAGTAAGGAGACACAGAGTAACATGTTAGTATATGAGACAGGTGAGGAGTAAGGAGACACACAGTAACATGTTAGTATATGAGACAGGTGAGGAGTAAGGAGACACAGAGTAACATTTAGTATATGAGAGAGGTGAGGAGTAAGGAGACACAGAGTAACATTTTAGTATAGGAAACAAGTGAGGAGTAAGGAGACACAGACTAACATGTTAGTATATGAGACAGGTGAGGAGTAAGGAGACACACGGTAAAATGTTAGTATATGAGACAGGTGATGAGTAAGGAGACAGAGTAACATGTTAGTATATGAGACAGGTGAGGAATAAGGAGACACACAGTAACATGTTAGTATATGAGACAAGTGAGGAATAAGGAGACACACACTAACATGTTAGTATATGAGACAGGTGAGGAGTAAGGAGACACACAGTAACATGTTAGTATATGAGACAGGTGAGGAATAAGGAGACACAGTAACATGTTAGTATATGAGACAGGTGAGGATTAAGGAGACACACAGTAAAATGTTAGAATATGAGACAGGTGAGGAATAAGGAGACACAGAGTAACATGTTAGTATATGAGACAGGTGAGGAATAAGGAGACACACAGTAACATGTTAGTATATCAGACAGGTGAGGAATAAGGAGACACACAGTAACATGTTATTATATGAGAAAGGTGCGGAATAAGGAGACACACAGTAACATGGTAGTATATGAGACAGGTGAGGAATAAGGAGACACACAGTAACATGTTAGTATATGAGACTGGTGAGGAATAAGGAGACACACAGTAAAATGTTAGTATATGAGACAGGAGTAAGGAGACACACAGTAACATGTTAGTATATGAGACAGGTGAGGAATAAGGAGACACACAGTAACATGTTAGTATATGAGACAGGTGAGGAGTAAGGAGACACACAGTAACAGGTTAGTATATGAGACAGGTGAGGAATAAGCAGACACACAGTAACATGTTAGTATATGAGACAGGTGAGGAGTAAGGACACACACTGTAACATGTTAGTATATGAGACAGGTTAGTAGTAAGGAGACACAGAGTAACATGTTAGTATATGAGACAGGTGAGGAGTAAGGAGACACACAGTAACATGTTAGTATATGAGACAGGTGAGGAGTAAGGAGACACAGAGTAATATGTTAGTATATGAGACAGGTGAGGAGTAAGGAGACACAGGGTAACATGTTATGATATGAGACAGGTGAGGAGTAAGGAGACACAGAGTAACATGTTAGTATATGAGACAAGTGAGGAGTTAGGAGACACACAGTAACATGTTAGTATATGAGACAGGTGAGGAGTAAGGAGACACAGAGTAACATGTTAGTATATGAGTCAGGTGAGGAATAAGGAGACACACAGTAACATGTTAGTATATGAGACAGGTGAGGAGTAAGGAGACACACAGTAACATGTTAGTATATGAGACAGGTGAGGAGTAAGGAGACACACAGTAACATGTTAGTATATGAGACAGGTGAGGAGTAAGGAGACACAGAGTAACATTTTAGTATATGAGAGAGGTGAGGAGTAAGGAGACACACAGTAACATGTTAGTATATGAGACAGGTGAGGAGTAAGGAGACACAGAGTAACATTTTAGTATATGAGAGGTGAGGAGTAAGGAGACACACAGTAACATGTTAGTATATGAGACAGGTGAGGTGTAAGGAGACACAGAGTAACATGATAGTATATGAGACAGGTGAGGAGTAAGGAGACACAGAGTAACATGTTAGTATATGAAACAAGTGAGGAGTAAGGAGACACAGAGTAACATGTTAGTATATGAGACAGGTGAGGAGTAAGGAGACATAGAGTAACATGTTAGTATATGAGTCAGGTGAGGAGTAAGGAGACACACGGTAACATGTTAGTATATGAGACAGGTGATGAGTAAGGAGACAGAGTAACATGTTAGTATATGAGACAGGTGAGGAATAAGGAGACACACAGTAACATGTTAGAATATGAGACAGGTGAGGAATAAGGAGACACACACTAACATGTTAGTATATGAGACAGGAGAAAGGAGACACACAGTAACATGTTAGTATAAGAGACAGGTGATGAGTAAGGAGACAGAGTAACATGTTAGTATATGAGACAGGTGAGGAGTAAGGAGACACAGAGTAACATGTTAGTATATGAGACAAGTGAGGAGTAAGGAGACACACAGTAACATGTTAGTATATGAGACAAGAGAGGAGTAAGGAGACACAGAGTAACATGTTAGTATATGAGACAGGTGAGGTGTAAGGAGACACACAGTAACATGTTAGTATATGAGACAGGTGAGGAGTAAGGGGACACACAGTAACATGTTAGTATTTGAGAGAGGTGAGGAATAAGGAGACACACACAGTAACATGTTAGTATATGAGACAGGTGATGTGTAAGGAGACACAGAGTAACATGTTAGTATATGAGACAGGTGAGGAGTAAGGAGACACAGAGTAACATGTTAGTATATGAGACAGGTGAGGAGTAAGGAGACAGAGTAGCATGTTAGTATATGAGACAGGTGAGGAGTAAGGAGACACAGTAACATGTTAGTATATGAGACAGGTGAGGAATAAGGAAACACACAGTAACATGTTAGTATATGAGACATGTGAGGAATAAGGAGACACACGGTAACATGTTAGTATATGAGACAGGTGAGGAGTAAGGAGACACACAGTAACATGTTAGTATATGAGACAGGTGATGAGTAAGGAGACAGAGTAACATGTTAGTATATGAGACAGGTGAGGAATAAGGAGACACACAGTAAAATGTTAGTATATGAGACAGGTGAGGAATAAGGAGACACACACTAACATGTTAGTATATGAGACAGGTGAGGAGTAAGGAGACACACACAGTAACATGTTAGTATATGAGACAGGTGATGAGTAAGGAGACAGAGTAACATGTTAGTATATGAGACAGGTGAGGAATAAGGAGACACACAGTAACATGTTAGTATATGAGACAGGTGAGGAGTAAGGAGACACACAGTAACATGTTAGTATATGAGACAGGTGAGGAGTAAGGAGACACACAGTAACATGTTAGTATATGAGACAGGTGAGGAGTAAGGAGACACACAGTAACATGTTAGTATATGAGACAGGTGAGGAGTAAGGAGACACACAGTAACATGTTAGTATATGAGACAGGTGAGGAATAAGGAGACAAACAGTAACATGTTAGTATATGAGACAGGTGAGGAATAAGGAGACACACAGTAACATGTTAGTATATGAGACAGGTGAGGAGTAAGGAGACACACAGTAACATGTTAGTATATGAGAGAGGTGAGGAATAAGGAGACACCCAGTAACATGTTAGTATATGAGACAGGTGAGGAGTAAGGAGACACACAGTAACATGTTAGTATATGAGACAGGTTAGTAGTAAGGAGACACAGAGAAACATGTTAGTATATGAGACAGGTGAGGCGTAAGGAGACACAGAGTAACATGTTAGTATATGAGACAGGTGAGGAGTAAGGAGACACACAGTAACAGGTTAGTATATGAGACAGGTGAGGAATAAGCAGACACACAGTAACATGTTAGTATATGAGACAGGTGAGGAGTAAGGACACACACTGTAACATGTTAGTATATGAGACAGGTTAGTTGTAAGGAGACACAGAGTAACATGTTAGTATACGAGACAGGTGAGGAGTAAGGAGACACACAGTAACATGTTAGTATATGAGACAGGTGAGGAGTAAGGAGACACAGAGTAATATGTTAGTATATGAGACAGGTGAGGAGTAAGGAGACACAGGGTAACATGTTATGATATGAGACAGGTGAGGAGTAAGGAGACACAGAGTAACATGTTAGTATATGAGACAGGTGAGGAGTTAGGAGACACACAGTAACATGTTAGTATATGAGACAGGTGAGGAGTAAGGAGACACAGAGTAACATGTTAGTATATGAGACAGGTGAGGAATAAGGAGACACACAGTAACATGTTAGTATATGAGACAGGTGAGGAGTAAGGAGACACACAGTAACATGTTAGTATATGAGACAGGTGAGGAGTAAGGAGACACACAGTAACATGTTAGTATATGAGACAGGTGAGGAGTAAGGAGACAAAGAGTAACATTTTAGTATATGAGAGAGGTGAGGAGTAAGGAGACACACAGTAACATGTTAGTATATGAGACAGGTGAGGTGTAAGGAGACACAGAGTAACATGATAGTATATGAGACAGGTGAGGAGTAAGGAGACACAGAGTAACATGTTAGTATATGAAACAAGTGAGGAGTAAGGAGACACAGAGTAACATGTTAGTATATGAGACAGGTGAGGAGTAAGGAGACATAGAGTAACATGTTAGTATATGAGACAGGTGAGGAGTAAGGAGACACACGGTAACATGTTAGTATATGAGACAGGTGATGAGTAAGGAGACAGAGTAACATGTTAGAATATGAGACAGGTGAGGAATAAGGAGACACACAGTAACATGTTAGAATATGAGACAGGTGAGGAATAAGGAGACACACACTAACATGTTAGTATATGAGACAGGAGAAAGGAGACACACAGTAACATGTTAGTATATGAGACAGGTGATGAGTAAGGAGACAGAGTAACATGTTAGTATATGAGACAGGTGAGGAGTAAGGAGACACAGAGTAACATGTTAGTATATGAGACAAGTGAGGAGTAAGGAGACACAGAGTAACATGTTAGTATATGAGACAAGAGAGGAGTAAGGAGACACAGAGTAACATGTTAGTATATGAGACAGGTGAGGAGTAAGGAGACATACAGTAACATGTTAGTATATGAGACAGGTGAGGAGTAAGGAGACACACAGTAACATGTTAGTATTTGAGAGAGGTGAGGAATAAGGAGACACACACAGTAACATGTTAGTATATGAGACAAGTGATGTGTAAGGAGACACAGAGTAACATGTTAGTATATGAGACAGGTGAGGAGTAAGGAGACACAGAGTAACATGTTAGTATATGAGACAGGTGAGGAGTAAGGAGACAGAGTAACATGTTAGTATATGAGACAGGTGAGGAGTAAGGAGACACAGTAGCATGTTAGTATATGAGACAGGTGAGGAATAAGGAAACACACAGTAACATGTTAGTATATGAGACAGGTGAGGAATAAGGAGACACACAGTAACATGTTAGTATATGAGACAGGTGATGAGTAAGGAGACACACAGTAACATGTTAGTATATGAGACAGGTGATGAGTAAGGAGACAGAGTAACATGTTAGTATATGATACAGGTGAGGAATAAGGAGACACACCGTAACATGTTAGTATATGAGACAGGTGAGGAGTAAGGAGACACACAGTAACATGTTAGTATATGAGACAGGTGAGGAGTAAGGAGACACACAGTAACATGTTAGTATATGAGACAGGTGAGGAATAAGGAGACAAACAGTAACATGTTAGTATATGAGACAGGTGAGGAATAAGGAGAAACACAGTAACATGTTAGTATATGAGACAGGTGAGGAGTAAGGAGACACACAGTAACATGTTAGTATATGAGACAGGTGAGGTATAAGGAGACACCCAGTAACATGTTAGTATATGAGACAGGTGAGGAGTAAGGAGACACACAGTAACATGTTAGTATATGAGACAGGTTAGTAGTAAGGAGACACAGAGTAACATGTTAGTATATGAGACAGGTGAGACGTAAGGAGACACAGAGTAACATGTTAGTATATGAGACAGGAGTAAGGAGACACACACTAACATGTTAGTATATGAGACAGGAGTAAGGAGACACACAGTAACATGTTAGTATATGAGACAGGAGTAAGGAGACACACACTAACATGTTAGTATATGAGACAGGAGTAAGGAGACACACAGAAACAAGTTAGTATATGAGACAGGAGAAAGGAGACACACAGTAACATGATAGTATATGAGACAGGTGAGGAGTAAGGAGACACACAGTAACATGTTAGTATATGAGACAGATGAGGAGTAAGGAGACACAGTAACATGTTAGTATATGAGACAGGTGAGGAATAAGGAGACACAGTAACATGTTAGTATATGAGACAGGTGAGGAATAAGCAGACACAGTAACATGTTAGTATATGAGACAGGTGAGGATTAAGGAGACAAACAGTAAAATGTTAGTATATGAGACAGGTGAGGAATAAGGAGACACAGAGTAACATGTTAGTATATGAGACAGGTGAGGAATAAGGAGACACACAGCAACATGTTAGTATATCAGACAGGTGAGGAATAAGGAGACACACAGTAACATGTTAGTATATGAGAAATGTGCGGAATAAGGAGACACACAGTAACATGTTAGTATATGAGACAGGTGAGGAATAAGGAGACACACAGTAACATGTTAGTATATGAGACAGGTGAGGAATAAGGAGACACACAGTAAAATGTTAGTATATGAGACAGGAGTAAGGAGACACACACTAACATGTTAGTATATGAGACAGGAGTAAGGAGACACAGAGTAACATGTTAGTATATGAGACAGGAGTAAGGAGACACAGAGTAACATGTTAGTATATGAGACAGGTGCGGAATAAGGAGACACACAGTAACATGTTAGTATATGAGACAGGTGAGGAATAAGGAGACACACAGTAACATGTTAGTATATGAGACAGGTGAGGAATAAGGAGACACACAGTAACATGTTAGTATATGAGACAGGAGTAAGGAGACACACAGTAACATGTTAGTATATGAGACAGGTGAGGAATAAGGAGACACACAGTAACATGTTAGTATATGAGAGAGGTGAGGAATAAGGAGACACACAGTAACATGTTAGTATATGAGACAGGTGAGGAGTAAGGAGACAGAGTAACATGTTAGTATATGAGACAGGTGAGGAATAAGGAGACACAGAGTAACATGTTAGTATATGAGACAGGTGAGGAGTAAGGATTCACAGAGTAACATGTTAGTATATGAGACAGGTGAGGAGTAAGGAGACACAGAGTAACATGTTAGTATATGAGACAGGTGAGGAGTAAGGAGACACACAGTAACATGTTAGTATATGAGACAGGTGAGGAGTAAGGAGACACAGAGTAACATTTAGTATATGAGAGAGGTGAGGAGTAAGGAGACACAGAGTAACATTTTAGTATAGGAAACAAGTGAGGAGTAAGGAGACACAGACTAACATGTTAGTATATGAGACAGGTGAGGAGTAAGGAGACACACGGTAAAATGTTAGTATATGAGACAGGTGATGAGTAAGGAGACAGAGTAACATGTTAGTATATGAGACAGGTGAGGAATAAGGAGACACACAGTAACATGTTAGTATATGAGACAAGTGAGGAATAAGGAGACACACACTAACATGTTAGTATATGAGACAGGTGAGGAGTAAGGAGACACACAGTAACATGTTAGTATATGAGACAGGTGAGGAATAAGGAGACACAGTAACATGTTAGTATATGAGACAGGTGAGGATTAAGGAGACACACAGTAAAATGTTAGAATATGAGACAGGTGAGGAATAAGGAGACACAGAGTAACATGTTAGTATATGAGACAGGTGAGGAATAAGGAGACACACAGTAACATGTTAGTATATCAGACAGGTGAGGAATAAGGAGACACACAGTAACATGTTATTATATGAGAAAGGTGCGGAAAAAGGAGACACACAGTAACATGGTAGTATATGAGACAGGTGAGGAATAAGGAGACACACAGTAACATGTTAGTATATGAGACTGGTGAGGAATAAGGAGACACACAGTAAAATGTTAGTATATGAGACAGGAGTAAGGAGACACACAGTAACATGTTAGTATATGAGACAGGTGAGGAATAAGGAGACACACAGTAACATGTTAGTATATGAGACAGGTGAGGAGTAAGGAGACACACAGTAACAGGTTAGTATATGAGACAGGTGAGGAATAAGCAGACACACAGTAACATGTTAGTATATGAGACAGGTGAGGAGTAAGGACACACACTGTAACATGTTAGTATATGAGACAGGTTAGTAGTAAGGAGACACAGAGTAACATGTTAGTATATGAGACAGGTGAGGAGTAAGGAGACACACAGTAACATGTTAGTATATGAGACAGGTGAGGAGTAAGGAGACACAGAGTAATATGTTAGTATATGAGACAGGTGAGGAGTAAGGAGACACAGGGTAACATGTTATGATATGAGACAGGTGAGGAGTAAGGAGACACAGAGTAACATGTTAGTATATGAGACAGGTGAGGAGTTAGGAGACACACAGTAACATGTTAGTATATGAGACAGGTGAGGAGTAAGGAGACACAGAGTAACATGTTAGTATATGAGTCAGGTGAGGAATAAGGAGACACACAGTAACATGTTAGTATATGAGACAGGTGAGGAGTAAGGAGACACACAGTAACATGTTAGTATATGAGACAGGTGAGGAGTAAGGAGACACACAGTAACATGTTAGTATATGAGACAGGTGAGGATTAAGGAGACACAGAGTAACATTTTAGTATATGAGAGAGGTGAGGAGTAAGGAGACACACAGTAACATGTTAGTATATGAGACAGGTGAGGAGTAAGGAGACACAGAGTAACATTTTAGTATATGAGAGGTGAGGAGTAAGGAGACACACAGTAACATGTTAGTATATGAGACAGGTGAGGTGTAAGGAGACACAGAGTAACATGATAGTATATGAGACAGGTGAGGAGTAAGGAGACACAGAGTAACATGTTAGTATATGAAACAAGTGAGGAGTAAGGAGACACAGAGTAACATGTTAGTATATGAGACAGGTGAGGAGTAAGGAGACATAGAGTAACATGTTAGTATATGAGTCAGGTGAGGAGTAAGGAGACACACGGTAACATGTTAGTATATGAGACAGGTGATGAGTAAGGAGACAGAGTAACATGTTAGTATATGAGACAGGTGAGGAATAAGGAGACACACAGTAACATGTTAGAATATGAGACAGGTGAGGAATAAGGAGACACACACTAACATGTTAGTATATGAGACAGGAGAAAGGAGACACACAGTAACATGTTAGTATAAGAGACAGGTGATGAGTAAGGAGACAGAGTAACATGTTAGTATATGAGACAGGTGAGGAGTAAGGAGACACAGAGTAACATGTTAGTATATGAGACAAGTGAGGAGTAAGGAGACACACAGTAACATGTTAGTATATGAGACAAGAGAGGAGTAAGGAGACACAGAGTAACATGTTAGTATATGAGACAGGTGAGGTGTAAGGAGACACACAGTAACATGTTAGTATATGAGACAGGTGAGGAGTAAGGGGACACACAGTAACATGTTAGTATTTGAGAGAGGTGAGGAATAAGGAGACACACACAGTAACATGTTAGTATATGAGACAGGTGATGTGTAAGGAGACACAGAGTAACATGTTAGTATATGAGACAGGTGAGGAGTAAGGAGACACAGAGTAACATGTTAGTATATGAGACAGGTGAGGAGTAAGGAGACAGAGTAGCATGTTAGTATATGAGACAGGTGAGGAGTAAGGAGACACAGTAACATGTTAGTATATGAGACAGGTGAGGAATAAGGAAACACACAGTAACATGTTAGTATATGAGACATGTGAGGAATAAGGAGACACACGGTAACATGTTAGTATATGAGACAGGTGAGGAGTAAGGAGACACACAGTAACATGTTAGTATATGAGACAGGTGATGAGTAAGGAGACAGAGTAACATGTTAGTATATGAGACAGGTGAGGAATAAGGAGACACACAGTAAAATGTTAGTATATGAGACAGGTGAGGAATAAGGAGACACACACTAACATGTTAGTATATGAGACAGGTGAGGAGTAAGGAGACACACACAGTAACATGTTAGTATATGAGACAGGTGATGAGTAAGGAGACAGAGTAACATGTTAGTATATGAGACAGGTGAGGAATAAGGAGACACACAGTAACATGTTAGTATATGAGACAGGTGAGGAGTAAGGAGACACACAGTAACATGTTAGTATATGAGACAGGTGAGGAGTAAGGAGACACACAGTAACATGTTAGTATATGAGACAGGTGAGGAGTAAGGAGACACACAGTAACATGTTAGTATATGAGACAGGTGAGGAGTAAGGAGACACACAGTAACATGTTAGTATATGAGACAGGTGAGGAATAAGGAGACAAACAGTAACATGTTAGTATATGAGACAGGTGAGGAATAAGGAGACACACAGTAACATGTTAGTATATGAGACAGGTGAGGAGTAAGGAGACACACAGTAACATGTTAGTATATGAGAGAGGTGAGGAATAAGGAGACACCCAGTAACATGTTAGTATATGAGACAGGTGAGGAGTAAGGAGACACACAGTAACATGTTAGTATATGAGACAGGTTAGTAGTAAGGAGACACAGAGTAACATGTTAGTATATGAGACAGGTGAGGCGTAAGGAGACACAGAGTAACATGTTAGTATATGAGACAGGAGTAAGGAGACACACACTAACATGTTAGTATATGAGACAGGAGTAAGGAGACACACAGTAACATGTTAGTATATGAGACAGGAGTAAGGAGACACACACTAACATGTTAGTATATGAGACAGGAGTAAGGAGACACACAGAAACAAGTTAGTATATGAGACAGGAGTAACGAGACACACAGTAACATGATAGTATATGAGACAGGTGAGGAGTAAGGAGACACACAGTAACATGTTAGTATATGAGACAGATGAGGAGTAAGGAGACACACAGTAACATGTTAGTATATGAGACAGGTGAGGAATAAGCAGACACAGTAACATGTTAGTATATGAGACTGGTGAGGATTAAGGAGACACACAGTAAAATGTTAGTATATGAGACAGGTGAGGAATAAGGAGACACAGAGTAACATGTTAGTATATGAGACAGGTGAGGAATAAGGAGACACACAGTAACATGTTAGTATATCAGACAGGTGAGGAATAAGGAGACACACAGTAACATGTTAGTATATGAGAAATGTGCGGAATAAGGAGACACACAGTAACATGTTAGTATATGAGACAGGTGAGGAATAAGGAGACACACAGTAACATGTTAGTTTATGAGACAGGTGAGGAATAAGGAGACACACAGTAAAATGTTAGTATATGAGACAGGAGTAAGGAGACACACACTAACATGTTAGTATATGAGACAGGAGTAAGGAGACACAGAGTAACATGTTAGTATATGAGACAGGAGTAAGGAGACACAGAGTAACATGTTAGTATATGAGACAGGTGCGGAATAAGGAGACACACAGTAACATGTTAGTATATGAGACAGGTGAGGAATAAGGAGACACACAGTAACATGTTAGTATATGAGACAGGTGAGGAATAAGGAGACACACAGTAACATGTTAGTATATGAGACAGGAGTAAGGAGACACAGAGTAACATGTTAGTATATGAGACAGGTGCGGAATAAGGAGACACACAGTAACATGTTAGTATATGAGAGAGGTGAGGAATAAGGAGACACACAGTAACATGTTAGTATATGAGACAGGTGAGGAGTAAGGAGACAGAGTAACATGTTAGTATATGAGACAGGTGAGGAATAAGGAGACACAGAGTAACATGTTAGTATATGAGACAGGTGAGGAGTAAGGATTCACAGAGTAACATGTTAGTATATGAGACAGGTGAGGAGTAAGGAGACACAGAGTAACATGTTAGTATATGAGACAGGTGAGGAGTAAGGAGACACACAGTAACATGTTAGTATATGAGACAGGTGAGGAGTAAGGAGACACAGAGTAACATTTTAGTATATGAGAGAGGTGAGGAGTAAGGAGACACAGAGTAACATTTTAGTATATGAAACAAGTGAGGAGTAAGGAGACACAGACTAACATGTTAGTATATGAGACAGGTGAGGAGTAAGGAGACACACGGTAAAATGTTAGTATATGAGACAGGTGATGAGTAAGGAGACAGAGTAACATGTTAGTATATGAGACAGGTGAGGAATAAGGAGACACACAGTAACATGTTAGTATATGAGACAAGTGAGGAATAAGGAGACACACACTAACATGTTAGTATATGAGACAGGTGAGGAGTAAGGAGACACACAGTAACATATTAGTATATGAGACAGGTGAGGAATAAGGAGACAGAGTAACATGTTAGTATATGAGACAGGTGAGGATTAAGGAGACACACAGTAAAATGTTAGAATATGAGACAGGTGAGGAGTAAGGAGACACACAGTAACATATTAGTATATGAGACAGGTGAGGAATAAGGAGACAGAGTAACATGTTAGTATATGAGACAGGTGAGGATTAAGGAGACACAGAGTAACATGTTAGTATATGAGACAGGTGAGGAATAAGGAGACACACAGTAACATGTTAGTATATCAGACAGGTGAGGAATAAGGAGACACACAGTAACATGTTAGTATATGAGAAAGGTGCGGAATAAGGAGACACACAGTAACATGTTAGTATATGAGACAGGTGAGGAATAAGGAGACACACAGTAACATGTTAGTATATGAGACTGGTGAGGAATAAGGAGACACACAGTAAAATGTTAGTATATGAGACAGGAGTAAGGAGACACACACTAACATGTTAGTATATGAGACAGGAGTAAGGAGACACAGAGTAACATGTTAGAATATGAGACAGGAGTAAGGAGACACAGAGTAACATGTTAGAATATGAGACAGGAGTAAGGAGACACAGAGTAACATGTTAGTATATGAGACAGGTGCGGAATAAGGAGACACACAGTAACATGTTAGTATATGAGACAGGTGAGGAATAAGGAGACACACAGTAACATGTTAGTATATGAGACAGGTGAGGAATAAGGAGACACACAGTAACATGTTAGTATATGAGACAGGAGTAAGGAGACACACAGTAACATGTTAGTGTATGAGACAGGTGAGGAATAAGGAGCCACACAGTAACATGTTTGTATATGAGACAGGTGAGGAATAAGGAGACACACAGTAACATGTTAGTATATGAGACAGGTGAGGAATAAGGAGACACACAGTAACATGTTAGTATATGAGACAGGTGAGGAATAAGGAGACACACAGTAACATGTTAGTATATGAGACAGGTGAGGAGTAAGGAGACACACAGTAACATGTTAGTATATGAGACAGGTGAGGAATAAGGAGACACACAGTAACATGTTAGTATATGAGACTGGTGAGGAATAAGGAGACACACAGTAAAATGTTAGTATATGAGACAGGAGTAAGGAGACACACACTAACATGTTAGTATATGAGACAGGAGTAAGGAGACACAGAGTAACATGTTAGTATATGAGACAGGTGCGGAATAAGGAGACACACAGTAACATGTTAGTATATGAGACAGGTGAGGAATAAGGAGACACACAGTAACATGTTAGTATATGAGACAGGTGAGGAATAAGGAGACACACAGTAACATGTTAGTATATGAGACAGGAGTAAGGAGACACACAGTAACATGTTAGTATATGAGACAGGTGAGGAATAAGGAGCCACACAGTAACATGTTTGTATATGAGACAGGTGAGGAATAAGGAGACACACAGTAACATGTTAGTATATGAGACAGGTGAGGAATAAGGAGACACACAGTAACATGTTAGTATATGAGACAGGTGAGGAATAAGGAGACAAACAGTAACATGTTAGTATATGAGACAGGTGAGGAATAAGGAGACACACAGTAACATGTTAGTATATGAGACAGGTGAGGAGTAAGGAGACACACAGTAACATGTTAGTATATGAGACAGGTGAGGAATAAGGAGACAAACAGTAACATGTTAGTATATGAGACAGGTGAGGAATAAGGAGACACACAGTAACATGTTAGTATATGAGACAGGTGAGGAGTAAGGAGACACACAGTAACATGTTAGTATATGAGACAGGTGAGGAATAAGGAGACACCCAGTAACATGTTAGTATATGAGACAGGTGAGGAGTAAGGAGACACACAGTAACATGTTAGTATATGAGACAGGTTAGTAGTAAGGAGACACAGAGTAACATGTTAGTATATGAGACAGGTGAGACGTAAGGAGACACAGAGTAACATGTTAGTATATGAGACAGGAGTAAGGAGACACACAGAAACAAGTTAGTATATGAGACAGGAGTAAGGAGACACACAGTAACATGATAGTATATGAGACAGGTGAGGAGTAAGGAGACACACAGTAACATGTTAGTATATGAGACAGATGAGGAGTAAGGAGACACACAGTAACATGTTAGTATATGAGACAGGTGAGGAATAAGGAGACACAGTAACATGTTAGTATATGAGACAGGTGAGGAATAAGCAGACACAGTAACATGTTAGTATATGAGACAGGTGAGGATTAAGGAGACACACAGTAAAATGTTAGTATATGAGACAGGTGAGGAATAAGGAGACACAGAGTAACATGTTAGTATATGAGACAGGTGAGGAATAAGGAGACACACAGCAACATGTTAGTATATCAGACAGGTGAGGAATAAGGAGACACACAGTAACATGTTAGTATATGAGAAATGTGCGGAATAAGGAGACACACAGTAACATGTTAGTATATGAGACAGGTGAGGAATAAGGAGACACACAGTAACATGTTAGTATATGAGACAGGTGAGGAATAAGGAGACACACAGTAAAATGTTAGTATATGAGACAGGAGTAAGGAGACACACACTAACATGTTAGTATATGAGACAGGAGTAAGGAGACACAGAGTAACATGTTAGTATATGAGACAGGAGTAAGGAGAAACAGAGTAACATGTTAGTATATGAGACAGGTGCGGAATAAGGAGACACACAGTAACATGTTAGTATATGAGACAGGTGAGGAATAAGGAGACTCACAGTAACATGTTAGTATATGAGACAGGTGAGGAATAAGGAGACACACAGTAACATGTTAGTATATGAGACAGGAGTAAGGAGACACACAGTAACATGTTAGTATATGAGACAGGTGAGGAATAAGGAGACACACAGTAACATGTTAGTATATGAGAGAGGTGAGGAATAAGGAGACACACAGTAACATGTTAGTATATGAGACAGGTGAGGAGTAAGGAGACAGAGTAACATGTTAGTATATGAGACAGGTGAGGATTAAGGAGACACAGAGTAACATGTTAGTATATGAGACAGGTGAGGAGTAAGGATTCACAGAGTAACATGTTAGTATATGAGACAGGTGAGGAGTAAGGAGACACAGAGTAACATGTTAGTATATGAGACAGGTGAGGAGTAAGGAGACACACAGTAACATGTTAGTATATGAGACAGGTGAGGAGTAAGGAGACACAGAGTAACATTTTAGTATATGAGAGAGGTGAGGAGTAAGGAGACACAGAGTAACATTTTAGTATAGGAAACAAGTGAGGAGTAAGGAGACACAGACTAACATGTTAGTATATGAGACAGGTGAGGAGTAAGGAGACACACGGTAAAATGTTAGTATATGAGACAGGTGATGAGTAAGGAGACAGAGTAACATGTTAGTATATGAGACAGGTGAGGAATAAGGAGACACACAGTAACATGTTAGTATATGAGACAAGTGAGGAATAAGGAGACACACACTAACATGTTAGTATATGAGACAGGTGAGGAGTAAGGAGACACACAGTAACATGTTAGTATATGAGACAGGTGAGGAATAAGGAGACACAGTAACATGTTAGTATATGAGACAGGTGAGGATTAAGGAGACACACAGTAAAATGTTAGAATATGAGACAGGTGAGGAATAAGGAGACACAGAGTAACATGTTAGTATATGAGACAGGTGAGGAATAAGGAGACACACAGTAACATGTTAGTATATCAGACAGGTGAGGAATAAGGAGACACACAGTAACATGTTAGTATATGAGAAAGGTGCGGAATAAGGAGACACACAGTAACATGTTAGTATATGAGACAGGTGAGGAATAAGGAGACACACAGTAACATGTTAGTATATGAGACTGGTGAGGAATAAGGAGACACACAGTAAAATGTTAGTATATGAGACAGGAGTAAGGAGACACACACTAACATGTTAGTATATGAGACAGGAGTAAGGAGACACAGAGTAACATGTTAGAATATGAGACAGGAGTAAGGAGACACAGAGTAACATGTTAGTATATGAGACAGGTGCGGAATAAGGAGACACACAGTAACATGTTAGTATATGAGACAGGTGAGGAATAAGGAGACACACAGTAACATGTTAGTATATGAGACAGGTGAGGAATAAGGAGACACACAGTAACATGTTAGTATATGAGACAGGAGTAAGGAGACACACAGTAACATGTTAGTATATGAGACAGGTGAGGAATAAGGAGCCACACAGTAACATGTTTGTATATGAGACAGGTGAGGAATAAGGAGACACACAGTAACATGTTAGTATATGAGACAGGTGAGGAGTAAGGGGACACAGAGTAACATGTTAGTATATGAGACAGGTGAGGAGTAAGGAGACACAGAGTAACATGTTAGTATATGAGACAGGTGATGAGTAAGGAGACAGAGTAACATGTTAGTATATGGGACAGGTGAGGAATAAGGAGACACAGAGTAACATGTTAGTATATGAGACAGGTGAGGAGTAAGGAGACACAGAGTAACATGTTAGTATATGAGATAGGTGAGGAGTAAGGAGACACACAGTAACATGTTAGTATATGAGATAGGTGAGGAGTAAGGAGACACAGAGTAACATGTTAGTGTATGAGACAGGTGAGGAGTAAGGAGACAGAGTAACATGTTAGTATATGAGACAGGTGAGGAGTAAGGAGACACACAGTAATATGTTAGTATATGACACATCTGAGGAGTAAGGAGACACAGAGTAACATGTTAGTATATGAGACATGTGAGGAGTAAGGAGACACACAGTAACATGTTAGTATATGACACAGGTGATGAGTAAGGAGACACAGAGTAACATGTTAGTATATGAGACAGGTGAGGAGTAAGGAGACACACAGTAACATGTTAGTATATGACACAGGTGAGGAATAAGGAGACACAGAGTAACATGTTAGTATATGAGACAGGTGAGGAGTAAGGAGACACACAGTAACATGTTAGTATATGACACAGGTGATGAGTAAGGAGACAGAGTAACATGTTAGTATATGAGACATGTGAGGAATAAGTAGACACACACAGTAACATGTTAGTATATGAGACAGGTGAGGAGTAGGGAGACACACAGTAACATGTTAGTATATGAGACAGGTGAGGAGTAAGGAGACAGAGTAACATGTTAGTATATGAGACAGGTGAGGAGTAAGGAGACACAGTAACATGTTAGTATATGAGACAGGTGAGGAGTAAGGAGACACACAGTAACATGTTAGTATATGAGACAGGTGAGGAGTAAGTAGACACACAGTAACATATTAGAATATGAGAGAGGTGAGGAGTAAGGAGACACACAGTAACATGTTAGTATATGAGACAGGTGAGGAGTAAGGAGACACAGAGTAACATGTTAGTATATGAGACAGGTGAGGATTAAGGAGACACACAGTAACATGTTAGTATATGAGAGAGGTGAGGAGTATGGAGACACACAGTAACATGTTAGTATATGAGACAGGTGAGGAGTAAGGAGACACACAGTAACATGTTAGTATATGAGACAGGTGAGGAGTAAATAGACACAGAGTAACATGTTAGTATATGAGAGAGGTGAGGAGTAAGGAGACACAGAGTAACATGTTAGTATATGAGACAGGTGAGGAGTAAGGATACACAGAGTAACATGTTAGTATATGAGACAGGTGAGGAGTAAGGAGACAGAGTAACATGTTAGTATATGAGACAGGTGAGGAGTAAGGAGACACAGTAACATGTTAGTATATGAGACAGGTGAGGAGTAAGGAGACACACAGTAACATGTTAGTATATGAGACAGGTGAGGAGTAAGGAGACACACAGTAACATGTTAGTATATGAGACAGGTGAGGAGTAAGGAGACACACAGTAACATGTTAGGATATGAGACAGGTGAGGAGTAAGGAGACACACAGTAACAGGTTAGTATATGAGACAGGTGAGGAGTAAGGAGACACACAGTAACATGTTAGTATATTAGACAAATGAGGAGTAAGGAGACACACAGTAACATGTTAGTATATGAGACAGGTGAGGAATAAGGAGACAAACAGTAACATGTTAGTATATGAGACAGGTGAGGAATAAGGAGACACACAGTAACATGTTAGTATATGAGACAGGTGAGGAGTAAGGAGACACACAGTAACATGTTAGTATATGAGACAGGTGAGGAGTAAGGAGACACACAGTAACATGTTAGTATATGAGACAGGTGAGGAGTAAGGAGACACACAGTAACATGTTAGTATATGAGACAGGTTAGTAGTAAGGAGACACAGAGTAACATGTTAGTATATGAGACAGGTGAGGCGTAAGGAGACACAGAGTAACATGTTAGTATATGAGACAGGAGTAAGGAGACACACACTAACATGTTAGTGTATGAGACAGGAGTAAGGAGACACACAGTAACATGTTAGTATATGAGACAGGAGTAAGGAGACACACACTAACATGTTAGTATATGAGACAGGAGTAAGGAGACACACAGTAACATGATAGTATATGAGACAGGTGAGGAGTAAGGAGACACACAGTAACATGTTAGTATATGAGACAGATGAGGAGTAAGGAGACACACAGTAACATGTTAGTATATGAGACAGGTGAGGAATAACGAGACACACAGTAACATGTTAGTATATGAGACAGGTGAGGAAAAAGGAAACACAGAGTAACATGTTAGTATAAGAGACAGGTTAGTAGTAAGGAGACAGAGTAACATGTTAATATATTAGAGAGGTGACCAGTAAGGAGACACACAGTATCATGTTAGTATATGAGACAGGTGAGGAGTAAGGAGACACAGAGTATCATGTTAGTATATGAGACAGGTGAGGAGTAAGGAGACACACAGTAACATGTTAGTATATGAGACAGGTGAGGAGTAAGGAGACACAGAGTAACATGTTAGTATATGAGAGAGGTGAGGAGTAAGGAGACACAGAGTATCATGTTAGTATATGAGACAGGTGAGGAGTAAGGAGACACACAGGATCATGTTAGTATATGAGACAGGTGAGGAGTAAGGAGACACAGAGTATCATGTTAGTATATGAGACAGGTGAGGAGTAAGGAGACACAGAGTATCATGTTAGTATATGAGACAGGTGAGGAGTAAGGAGACACAGAGTATCATGTTAGTATAAGAGACAGGTGAGGAGTAAGGAGACACACAGTAACATGTTAGTATATGAGACAGGTGAGGAGTAAGGAGACACACAGTAACATGTTAGTATATGAGACAGGTGAGGAGTAAGGAGACACACAGTAACATGTTAGTATATGAGACAGGTTAGTAGTAAGGAGACACAGAGTAACATGTTTGTATATGAGACAGGTGAGGCGTAAGGAGACACAGAGTAACATGTTAGTATATGAGACAGGAGTAAGGAGACACACACTAACATGTTAGTGTATGAGACAGGAGTAAGGAGACACACAGTAACATGTTAGTATATGAGACAGGAGTAAGGAGACACACACTAACATGTTAGTATATGAGACAGGAGTAAGGAGACACACAGTAACATGATAGTATATGAGACAGGTGAGGAGTAAGGAGACACACAGTAACATGTTAGTATATGAGACAGATGAGGAGTAAGGAGACACACAGTAACATGTTAGTATATGAGACAGGTGAGGAATAACGAGACACACAGTAACATGTTAGTATATGAGACAGGTGAGGAAAAAGGAAACACAGAGTAACATGTTAGTATAAGAGACAGGTTAGTAGTAAGGAGACAGAGTAACATGTTAATATATTAGAGAGGTGACCAGTAAGGAGACACACAGTATCATGTTAGTATATGAGACAGGTGAGGAGTAAGGAGACACAGAGTATCATGTTAGTATATGAGACAGGTGAGGAGTAAGGAGACACACAGTAACATGTTAGTATATGAGAGAGGTGAGGAGTAAGGAGACACAGAGTATCATGTTAGTATATGAGACAGGTGAGGAGTAAGGAGACACACAGGATCATGTTAGTATATGAGACAGGTGAGGAGTAAGGAGACACAGAGTATCATGTTAGTATATGAGACAGGTGAGGCGTAAGGAGACACAGAGTATCATGTTAGTATATGAGACAGGTGAGGAGTAAGGAGACACAGAGTATCATGTTAGTATATGAGACAGGTGAGGAGTAAGGAGACACAGAGTATCATGTTAGTATATGAGACAGGTGAGGAGTAAGGAGACACAGAGTATCATGTTAGTATAAGAGACAGGTGAGGAGTAAGGACACACACAGTAACATGTTAGTATATGAGACAGGTGAGGAGTAAGGAGACACACAGTAACATGTTAGTATATGAGACAGGTGAGGAGTAAGGAGACACACAGTAACATGTTAGTATATGAGACAGGTGAGGAGTAAGGAGACACAGTAACATGTTAGTATATGAGACAGGTGAGGAGTAAGGAGACATAAAGTAATTTACCTTAGTTCCCTGTGATATTGTTGGGCTGTTTTTGTATTAGGTATAATATATGTTTCCAATTTTTATTATCCTTATCCTTGGCTATTGAGTTCTCCAAGTCCTGTCCTTTAGGAAGGTCCTGCTTTGAGTTTATATATATATATATATATATATATATATATATATATATATATATGGTATATTTATATATACATAAATACACAGACACAGGGATCCACCTACATAACTGCTAGGGGCAAGAACAGAAGTGTGATTTACAGCTGTAGGGGATGGAAAATAAACCAACATCACAATAGGTTCTGGTTCACACTGGTTCAAGCAACAGTCACCCAGTGTACTATAGACCGATACCCAGCGCACAGCACAAGTAATGTGATCATCTGCTGACTATATATTATACAGTATAGACCGATAACCAGCGCACAGCACAAGTAATGTGACCATCTGCTGACTATATATTATACAGTATAGACTGATACCCAGCGCACAGCACAAGTAATGTGACCATCTGCTGACTATATATTATACAGTATAGACTGATAACCAGCGCACAGCACAAGTAATGTGACCATCTGATGACTATATATTATACAGTATAGACTGATACCCAGCGCACAGCACAAGTAATGTGATCATCTGATGACTATATATTATACAGTATAGACTGATACCCAGCGCACAGCACAAGTAATGTGATCATCTGCTGACTATATATTATACAGTATAGACCGATAACCAGCGCACAGCACAAGTAATGTGACCATCTGCTGACTATATATTATACAGTATAGACTGATACCCAGCGCACAGCACAAGTAATGTGACCATCTGATGACTATATATTATACAGTATAGACTGATACCCAGCGCACAGCACAAGTAATGTGACCATCTGCTGACTATATATTATACAGTATAGACTGATACCCAGCGCACAGCACAAGTAATGTGACCATCTGATGACTATATATTATACAGTATAGACTGATACCCAGCGCACAGCACAAGTAATGTGACCATCTGCTGACTATATATTATACAGGATAGAGTGATACCCAGCGCACAGCACAAGTAATGTGACCATCTGCTGACTATATATTATACAGTATAGACCGATACCCAGCGCACAGCACAAGTAATGTGACCATCTGCTGACTATATATTATACAGTATAGACTGATACCCAGCGCACAGCACAAGTAATGTGACCATCTGCTGACTATATATTATACAGTATAGACTGATACCCAGCGCACAGCACAAGTAATGTGACCATCTGCTGACCATATATTATACAGTATAGACCGATACCCAGCGCACAGCACAAGTAATGTGATCATCTGCTGACTATATATTATACAGTATAGACTGATACCCAGCGCACAGCACAAGTAATGTGATCATCTGATGACTATATATTATACAGTACTATAGACCGATACCCAGCGCACAGCACAAGTAATGTGACCATCTGCTGACTATATATTATACAGTATAGACTGATACCCAGCGCACAGCACAAGTAATGTGACCATCTGATGACTATATATTATACAGTATAGACTGATACCCAGCGCACAGCACAAGTAATGTGACCATCTGATGACTATATATTATACAGTATAGACTGATACCCAGCGCACAGCACAAGTAATGTGACCATCTGCTGACTATATATTATACAGTATAGACTGATACCCAGCGCACAGCAAAAGTAATGTGACCATCTGCTGACTATATATTATACAGTATAGACTGATACCCAGCGCACAGCACAAGTAATGTGACCATCTGCTGACTATATATTATACAGTATAGACCGATACCCAGCGCACAGCACAAGTAATGTGATCATCTGCTGACTATATATTATACAGTATAGACTGATACCCAGCGCACAGCAAAAGTAATGTGACCATCTGCTGACTATATATTATACAGTACTATAGACCGATACCCAGCGCACAGCACAAGTAATGTGACCATCTGATGACTATATATTATACAGTATAGACTGATACCCAGCGCACAGCAAAAGTAATGTGACCATCTGCTGACTATATATTATACAGTATAGAC
>JAUIMM010002077.1:0-137293 GCA_031769625.1 Taudactylus pleione
GTTCCTAGGCTCCTTCGGTCCACTTTAAGTCAATGGAGATTTTAATTTGCTTTAAATGCTTGCAGTTATCAATCCCTGTGGTCTACAATTATGGGACCACTATGGCTGGAAAGCACTAGCTCAGAGCTACATTCACACCAAATTTTGGGCCATTTTGACCATCAGGTGGCAGAGAAACAGCCAGTCAAAAAAAGGGTTCCTAGGCTCCTTCGATCCACTTTAAGTCAATGGAGATTTTAATTTGCTTTAAATGCTTGCAGTTATCAATCCCTGTGGTCTACAATTATGGGACCACTATGGCAGGAAACACTAGCTCAGAGCTACATTCCCACCAAATTTTGGGCCATTTTGACCATCAGGTGGCAGAGAAACAGCCAGTCAAAAAAAGGGTTCCTAGGCTCCTTCGGTCCACTTTAAGTCAATGGAGATTTTAATTTGCTTTAAATGCTTGCAGTTATCAATCCTTGTGGTCTACAATTATGAGACCACTATGGCTGGAAAGCACTAGCTCAGAGCTACATTCACACCAAATTTTGGGCCATTTTGACCATCAGGTGGCAGAGAAACAGCCAGTCAAAAAAAGGGTTCCTAGGCTCCTTCGGTCCACTTTAAGTCAATGGAGATTTTAATTTGCTTTAAATGCTTGCAGTTATCAATCCCTGTGGTCTACAATTATGAGACCACTATGGCTGGAAAGCACTAGCTCAGAGCTACATTCACACCAAATTTTGGGACAATTTGACCATCAGGTGGCAGAGAAACAGCCAGTCAAAAAAAGGGTTCCTAGGCTCCTTCGGTCCACTTTAAGTCAATGGAGATTTTAATTTGCTTTAAATGCTTGCAGTTATCAATCCCTGTGGTCTACAATTATGGGACCACTATGGCTGGAAAGCACTAGCTCAGAGCTACATTCACACCAAATTTTGGGCCATTTTGACCATCAGGTGGCAGAGAAACAGCCAGTCAAAAAAAGGGTTCCTAGGCTCCTTCGGTCCATTTTAAGTCAATGGAGATTTTAATTTGCTTTAAATGCTTGCAGTTATCAATCCCTGTGGTCTACAATTATGAGACCACTATGGCTGGAAAGCACTAGCTCAGAGCTACATTCACACCAAATTTTGGGCCATTTTGACCATTAGGTGGCAGAGAAACAGCCAGTCAAAAAAAGGTTCCTAGGCTCCTTCGGTCCACTTTAAGTCAATGGAGATTATAATTTGCTTTAAATGCTTGCAGTTATCAATCCCTGTGGTCTACAACTATGAGACCACTATGGCTGGAAAGCACTAGCTCAGAGCTACATTCCCCCCAAATTTTGGGCCATTTTGACCATCAGGTGGCAGAGAAACAGCCAGTCAAAAAAAGGGTTCCTAGGCTCCTTCGGTCCACTTTAAGTCAATGGAGATTTTAATTTGCTTTAAATGCTTGCAGTTATCAATCCCTGTGGTCTACAATTATGAGACCACTATGGCTGGAAAGCACTAGCTCAGAGCTACATTCACACCAAATTTTGGGCCATTTTGACCATCAGGTGGCAGAGAAACAGCCAGTCAAAAAAAGGGTTCCTAGGCTCCTTCGGTCCACTTTAAGTCAATGGAGATTTTAATTTGCTTTAAATGCTTGCAGTTATCAATCCCTGTGGTCTACAATTATGGGACCACTATGGCTGGAAAGCACTAGCTCAGAGCTACATTCACACCAAATTTTGGGCCATTTTGACCATCAGGTGGCAGAGAAACAGCCAGTCAAAAAAAGGGTTCCTAGGCTCCTTCGATCCACTTTAAGTCAATGGAGATTTTAATTTGCTTTAAATGCTTGCAGTTATCAATCCCTGTGGTCTACAATTATGGGACCACTATGGCAGGAAACACTAGCTCAGAGCTACATTCCCACCAAATTTTGGGCCATTTTGACCATCAGGTGGCAGAGAAACAGCCAGTCAAAAAAAGGGTTCCTAGGCTCCTTCGGTCCACTTTAAGTCAATGGAGATTTTAATTTGCTTTAAATGCTTGCAGTTATCAATCCCTGTGGTCTACAATTATGAGACCACTTTGGCTGGAAAGCACTAGCTCAGAGCTACATTCACACCAAATTTTGGGCCATGTTGACCATCAGGTGGCAGAAAAACAGCCAGTCAAAAAAAGGGTTCCTAGGCTCCTTCGGTCCACTTTAAGTCAAAGGAGATTTTAATTTGCTTTAAATGCTTGCAGTTATCAATCCATGTGGTCTACAATTATGGGACCACTATGGCTGGAAAGCACTAGCTCAGAGCTACATTCACACCAAATTTTGGGCCATTTTGACCTTCAGGTGGCAGAGAAACAGCCAGTCAAAAAAAGGGTTCCTAGGCTCCTTCGGTCCACTTTAAGTCAATGGAGATTTTAATTTGCTTTAAATGCTTGCAGTTAACAATCCATGTGGTCTGCAATTATGGGACCACTATGGCTGGAAAGCACTAGCTCAGAGCTACATTCCCACCAAATTTTGGGCCATTTTGACCATCAGGTGGCAGAGAAACAGCCAGTCAAAAAAAGGGTTCCTAGGCTCCTTCGGTCCACTTTAAGTCAATGGTGATTTTAATTTGCTTTAAATGCTTGCAGTTATCAATCCATGTGATCTACAATTATGTGACCACTATGGCTGGAAAGCACTAGCTCAGAGCTACATTCACACCAAATTTTGGGCCATTTTGACCATCAGGTGGCAGAGAAACAGCCAGTCAAAAAAAGGGTTCCTAGGCTCCTTCGGTCCACTTTAAGTCAATGGAGATTTTAATTTGATTTAAATGCTTGCAGTTATCAATCCCTGTGGTCTACAATTATGAGACCACTATGGCTGGAAAGCACTAGCTCAGAGCTACATTCACACCAAATTTTGGGCCAATTTGACCATCAGGTGGCAGAGAAACAGCCAGTCAAAAAAAGGGTTCCTAGGCTCCTTCGGTCCACTTTAAGTCAATGGAGATTTTAATTTGCTTTAAATGCTTGCAGTTATCAATCCCTGTGGTCTACAATTATGGGACCACTATGGCTGGAAAGCACTAGCTCAGAGCTACATTCACACCAAATTTTGGGCCATTTTGACCATCAGGTGGCAGAGAAACAGCCAGTCAAAAAAAGGGTTCCTAGGCTCCTTCGGTCCATTTTAAGTCAATGGAGATTTTAATTTGCTTTAAATGCTTGCAGTTATCAATCCCTGTGGTCTACAATTATGAGACCACTATGGCTGGAAAGCACTAGCTCAGAGCTACATTCACACCAAATTTTGGGCCATTTTGACCATTAGGTGGCAGAGAAACAGCCAGTCAAAAAAAGGGTTCCTAGGCTCCTTCGGTCCACTTTAAGTCAATGGAGATTATAATTTGCTTTAAATGCTTGCAGTTATCAATCCCTGTGGTCTACAACTATGAGACCACTATGGCTGGAAAGCACTAGCTCAGAGCTACATTCACACCAAATTTTGGGCCATTTTGACCATCAGGTGGCAGAAAAACAGCCAGTCAAAAAAAGGGTTCCTAGGCTCCTTCGGTCCACTTTAAGTCAATGGAGATTTTAATTTGCTTTAAATGCTTGCAGTTATCAATCCCTGTGGTCTGCAATTATAGGACCACTATGGCTGGAAAGCACTAGCTCAGAGCTACATTCACACCAAATTTTGGGCCATTTTGACCATCAGGTGGCAGAGAAACAGCCAGTCAAAAAAAGGGTTCCTAGGCTCCTTCGGTCCACTTTAAGTCAATGGAGATTTTAATTTGCTTTAAATGCTTGCAGTTATCAATCCATGTGATCTACAATTATGTGACCACTATGGCTGGAAAGCACTAGCTCAGAGCTACATTCACACCAAATTTTGGGCCATTTGACCATCAGGTGGCAGAGAAACAGCCAGTCAAAAAAAGGGTTCCTAGGCTCCTTCGGTCCACTTTAAGTCAATGGAGATTTTAATTTGCTTTAAATGCTTGCAGTTATCAATCCCTGTGGTCTACAATTATGAGACCACTATGGCTGGAAAGCACTAGCTCAGAGCTACATTCACACCAAATTTTGGGCCAATTTGACCATCAGGTGGCAGAGAAACAGCCAGTCAAAAAAAGGGTTCCTAGGCTCCTTCGGTCCACTTTAAGTCAATGGAGATTTTAATTTGCTTTAAATGCTTGCAGTTATCAATCCCTGTGGTCTACAATTATGGGACCACTATGGCTGGAAAGCACTAGCTCAGAGCTACATTCACACCAAATTTTGGGCCATTTTGACCATCAGGTGGCAGAGAAACAGCCAGTCAAAAAAAGGGTTCCTAGGCTCCTTCGATCCACTTTAAGTCAATGGAGATTTTAATTTCCTTTAAATGCTTGCAGTTATCAATCCCTGTGGTCTACAATTATGGGACCACTATGGCTGGAAAGCACTAGCTCAGAGCTACATTCACACCAAATTTTGGGCCATTTTGACCATCAGGTGGCAGAGAAACAGCCAGTCAAAAAAAGGGTTCCTAGGCTCCTTCGGTCCACTTTAAGTCAATGGAGATTTTAATTTGCTTTAAATGCTTGCAGTTATCAATCCCTGTGGTCTACAATTATGAGACCACTATGGCTGGAAAGCACTAGCTCAGAGCTACATTCACACCAAATTTTGGGCCATTTTGACCATCAGGTGGCAGAGAAACAGCCAGTCAAAAAAAGGGTTCCTAGGCTCCTTCGATCCACTTTAAGTCAATGGAGATTTTAATTTGCTTTAAATGCTTGCAGTTATCAATCCCTGTGGTCTACAATTATGGGACCACTATGGCAGGAAACACTAGCTCAGAGCTACATTCCCACCAAATTTTGGGCCATTTTGACCATCAGGTGGCAGAGAAACAGCCAGTCAAAAAAAGGGTTCCTAGGCTCCTTCGGTCCACTTTAAGTCAATGGAGATTTTAATTTGCTTTAAATGCTTGCAGTTATCAATCCTTGTGGTCTACAATTATGAGACCACTATGGCTGGAAAGCACTAGCTCAGAGCTACATTCACACCAAATTTTGGGCCATTTTGACCATCAGGTGGCAGAGAAACAGCCAGTCAAAAAAAGGGTTCCTAGGCTCCTTCGGTCCACTTTAAGTCAATGGAGATTTTAATTTGCTTTAAATGCTTGCAGTTATCAATCCCTGTGGTCTACAATTATGAGACCACTATGGCTGGAAAGCACTAGCTCAGAGCTACATTCACACCAAATTTTGGGACAATTTGACCATCAGGTGGCAGAGAAACAGCCAGTCAAAAAAAGGGTTCCTAGGCTCCTTCGGTCCACTTTAAGTCAATGGAGATTTTAATTTGCTTTAAATGCTTGCAGTTATCAATCCCTGTGGTCTACAATTATGGGACCACTATGGCTGGAAAGCACTAGCTCAGAGCTACATTCACACCAAATTTTGGGCCATTTTGACCATCAGGTGGCAGAGAAACAGCCAGTCAAAAAAAGGGTTCCTAGGCTCCTTCGGTCCATTTTAAGTCAATGGAGATTTTAATTTGCGTTAAATGCTTGCAGTTATCAATCCCTGTGGTCTACAATTATGAGACCACTATGGCTGGAAAGCACTAGCTCAGAGCTACATTCACACCAAATTTTGGGCCATTTTGACCATTAGGTGGCAGAGAAACAGCCAGTCAAAAAAAGGTTCCTAGGCTCCTTCGGTCCACTTTAAGTCAATGGAGATTATAATTTGCTTTAAATGCTTGCAGTTATCAATCCCTGTGGTCTACAACTATGAGACCACTATGGCTGGAAAGCACTAGCTCAGAGCTACATTCCCCCCAAATTTTGGGCCATTTTGACCATCAGGTGGCAGAGAAACAGCCAGTCAAAAAAAGGGTTCCTAGGCTCCTTCGGTCCACTTTAAGTCAATGGAGATTTTAATTTGCTTTAAATGCTTGCAGTTATCAATCCCTGTGGTCTACAATTATGGGACCACTATGGCTGGAACGCACTAGCTCAGAGCTACATTCACACCAAATTTTGGGCCATTTTGATAATCAGGTGGCAGAGAAACAGCCAGTCAAAAAAAGGGTTCCTAGGCTCCTTCGGTCCACTTTAAGTCAATGGAGATTTTAATTTGCTTTAAATGCTTGCAGTTATCAATCCCTGTGGTCTACAATTATGAGACCACTATGGCTGGAAAGCACTAGCTCAGAGCTACATTCACACCAAATTTTGGGCCATTTTGACCATCAGGTGGCAGAGAAACAGCCAGTCAAAAAAAGGGTTCCTAGGCTCCTTCGGTCCACTTTAAGTCAATGGAGATTTTAATTTGCTTTAAATGCTTGCAGTTATCAATCCCTGTGGTCTACAATTATGGGACCACTATGGCTGGAAAGCACTAGCTCAGAGCTACATTCACACCAAATTTTGGGCCATTTTGACCATCAGGTGGCAGAGAAACAGCCAGTCAAAAAAAGGGTTCCTAGGCTCCTTCGATCCACTTTAAGTCAATGGAGATTTTAATTTGCTTTAAATGCTTGCAGTTATCAATCCCTGTGGTCTACAATTATGGGACCACTATGGCAGGAAACACTAGCTCAGAGCTACATTCCCACCAAATTTTGGGCCATTTTGACCATCAGGTGGCAGAGAAACAGCCAGTCAAAAAAAGGGTTCCTAGGCTCCTTCGGTCCACTTTAAGTCAATGGAGATTTTAATTTGCTTTAAATGCTTGCAGTTATCAATCCCTGTGGTCTACAATTATGAGACCACTTTGGCTGGAAAGCACTAGCTCAGAGCTACATTCACACCAAATTTTGGGCCATGTTGACCATCAGGTGGCAGAAAAACAGCCAGTCAAAAAAAGGGTTCCTAGGCTCCTTCGGTCCACTTTAAGTCAAAGGAGATTTTAATTTGCTTTAAATGCTTGCAGTTATCAATCCATGTGGTCTACAATTATGGGACCACTATGGCTGGAAAGCACTAGCTCAGAGCTACATTCACACCAAATTTTGGGCCATTTTGACCTTCAGGTGGCAGAGAAACAGCCAGTCAAAAAAAGGGTTCCTAGGCTCCTTCGGTCCACTTTAAGTCAATGGAGATTTTAATTTGCTTTAAATGCTTGCAGTTAACAATCCATGTGGTCTGCAATTATGGGACCACTATGGCTGGAAAGCACTAGCTCAGAGCTACATTCCCACCAAATTTTGGGCCATTTTGACCATCAGGTGGCAGAGAAACAGCCAGTCAAAAAAAGGGTTCCTAGGCTCCTTCGGTCCACTTTAAGTCAATGGTGATTTTAATTTGCTTTAAATGCTTGCAGTTATCAATCCATGTGATCTACAATTATGTGACCACTATGGCTGGAAAGCACTAGCTCAGAGCTACATTCACACCAAATTTTGGGCCATTTTGACCATCAGGTGGCAGAGAAACAGCCAGTCAAAAAAAGGGTTCCTAGGCTCCTTCGGTCCACTTTAAGTCAATGGAGATTTTAATTTGATTTAAATGCTTGCAGTTATCAATCCCTGTGGTCTACAATTATGAGACCACTATGGCTGGAAAGCACTAGCTCAGAGCTACATTCACACCAAATTTTGGGCCAATTTGACCATCAGGTGGCAGAGAAACAGCCAGTCAAAAAAAGGGTTCCTAGGCTCCTTCGGTCCACTTTAAGTCAATGGAGATTTTAATTTGCTTTAAATGCTTGCAGTTATCAATCCCTGTGGTCTACAATTATGGGACCACTATGGCTGGAAAGCACTAGCTCAGAGCTACATTCACACCAAATTTTGGGCCATTTTGACCATCAGGTGGCAGAGAAACAGCCAGTCAAAAAAAGGGTTCCTAGGCTCCTTCGGTCCATTTTAAGTCAATGGAGATTTTAATTTGCTTTAAATGCTTGCAGTTATCAATCCCTGTGGTCTACAATTATGAGACCACTATGGCTGGAAAGCACTAGCTCAGAGCTACATTCACACCAAATTTTGGGCCATTTTGACCATTAGTTGGCAGAGACACAGCCAGTCAAAAAAAGGGTTCCTAGGCTCCTTCGGTCCACTTTAAGTCAATGGAGATTATAATTTGCTTTAAATGCTTGCAGTTATCAATCCCTGTGGTCTACAACTATGAGACCACTATGGCTGGAAAGCACTAGCTCAGAGCTACATTCACACCAAATTTTGGGCCATTTTGACCATCAGGTGGCAGAAAAACAGCCAGTCAAAAAAAGGGTTCCTAGGCTCCTTCGGTCCACTTTAAGTCAATGGAGATTTTAATTTGCTTTAAATGCTTGCAGTTATCAATCCCTGTGGTCTGCAATTATAGGACCACTATGGCTTGAAAGCACTAGCTCAGAGCTACATTCACACCAAATTTTGGGCCATTTTGACCATCAGGTGGCAGAGAAACAGCCAGTCAAAAAAAGGGTTCCTAGGCTCCTTCGGTCCACTTTAAGTCAATGGAGATTTTAATTTGCTTTAAATGCTTGCAGTTATCAATCCATGTGATCTACAATTATGTGACCACTATGGCTGGAAAGCACTAGCTCAGAGCTACATTCACACCAAATTTTGGGCCATTTGACCATCAGGTGGCAGAGAAACAGCCAGTCAAAAAAAGGGTTCCTAGGCTCCTTCGGTCCACTTTAAGTCAATGGAGATTTTAATTTGCTTTAAATGCTTGCAGTTATCAATCCCTGTGGTCTACAATTATGAGACCACTATGGCTGGAAAGCACTAGCTCAGAGCTACATTCACACCAAATTTTGGGCCAATTTGACCATCAGGTGGCAGAGAAACAGCCAGTCAAAAAAAGGGTTCCTAGGCTCCTTCGGTCCACTTTAAGTCAATGGAGATTTTAATTTGCTTTAAATGCTTGCAGTTATCAATCCCTGTGGTCTACAATTATGGGACCACTATGGCTGGAAAGCACTAGCTCAGAGCTACATTCACACCAAATTTTGGGCCATTTTGACCATCAGGTGGCAGAGAAACAGCCAGTCAAAAAAAGGGTTCCTAGGCTCCTTCGATCCACTTTAAGTCAATGGAGATTTTAATTTCCTTTAAATGCTTGCAGTTATCAATCCCTGTGGTCTACAATTATGGGACCACTATGGCTGGAAAGCACTAGCTCAGAGCTACATTCACACCAAATTTTGGGCCATTTTGACCATCAGGTGGCAGAGAAACAGCCAGTCAAAAAAAGGGTTCCTAGGCTCCTTCGGTCCACTTTAAGTCAATGGAGATTTTAATTTGCTTTAAATGCTTGCAGTTATCAATCCCTGTGGTCTACAATTATGAGACCACTATGGCTGGAAAGCACTAGCTCAGAGCTACATTCACACCAAATTTTGGGCCAATTTGACCATCAGGTGGCAGAGAAACAGCCAATCAAAAAAAGGGTTCCTAGTTTCCTTCGGTCCACTTTAAGTCAATGGAGATTTAATTTGCTTTAAATGCTTGCAGTTATCAATCCCTGTGGTCTACAATTATGGGACCACTATGGCTGGAAAGCACTAGCTCAGAGCTACATTCACACCAAATTTTGGGCCATTTTGACCATCAGGTGGCAGAGAAACAGCCAGTCAAAAAAAGGGTTTCTAGGCTCCTTCGATCCACTTTAAGTCAATGGAGATTTTAATTTGCTTTAAATGCTTGCAGTTATCAATCCCTGTGGTCTACAATTATGGGACCACTATGGCTGGAAAGCACTAGCTCAGAGCTACATTCCCCCCAAATTTTGGGCCATTTTGACCATCAGGTGGCAGAGAAACAGCCAGTCAAAAAAAGGGTTCCTAGGCTCCTTCGGTCCACTTTAAGTCAATGGAGATTTTAATTTGCTTTAAATGCTTGCAGTTATCAATCCCTGTGGTCTACAATTATGGGACCACTATGGCTGGAACGCACTAGCTCAGAGCTACATTCCCACCAAATTTTGGGCCATTTTGACCATCAGGTGGCAGAGAAACAGCCAGTCAAAAAAAGGGTTCCTAGGCTCCTTCGGTCCACTTTAAGTCAATGGAGATTTTAATTTGCTTTAAATGCTTGCAGTTATCAATCCATGTGATCTACAATTATGTGACCACTATGGCTGGAAAGCACTAGCTCAGAGCTACATTCACACCAAATTTTGGGCCATTTTGACCATCAGGTGGCAGAGAAACAGCCAGTCAAAAAAAGGGTTCCTAGGCTCCTTCGGTCCACTTTAAGTCAATGGAGATTTTAATTTGCTTTAAATGCTTGCAGTTATCAATCCCTGTGGTCTACAATTATGGGACCACTATGGCTGGAAAGCACTAGCTCAGAGCTACATTCACACCAAATTTTGGGCCATTTTGACCATCAGGTGGCAGAGAAACAGCCAGTCAAAAAAAGGGTTCCTAGGCTCCTTCGATCCACTTTAAGTCAATGGAGATTTTAATTTGCTTTAAATGCTTGCAGTTATCAATCCCTGTGGTCTGCAATTATGGGACCACTATGGCTGGAAAGCACTAGCTCAGAGCTACATTCCCACCAAATTTTGGGCCATTTTGACCATCAGGTGGCAGAGAAACAGCCAGTCAAAAAAAGGGTTCCTAGGCTCCTTCGGTCCACTTTAAGTCAATGGAGATTTTAATTTGCTTTAAATGCTTGCAGTTATCAATCCTTGTGATCTACAATTATGTGACCACTATGGCTGGAAAGCACTAGCTCAGAGCTACATTCACACCAAATTTTGGGCCATTTTGACCATCAGGTGGCAGAGAAACAGCCAGTCAAAAAAAGGGTTCCTAGGCTCCTTCGGTCCACTTTAAGTCAATGGAGATTTTAATTTGCTTTAAATGCTTGCAGTTATCAATCCCTGTGGTCTACAATTATGAGACCACTATGGCTGGAAAGCACTATCTCAGAGCTACATTCCCACCAAATTTTGGGCCATTTTGACCATCAGGTGGCAGAGAAACAGCCAGTCAAAAAAAGGGTTCCTAGGCTCCTTCGGTCCACTTTAAGTCAATGGAGATTTTAATTTGCTTTAAATGCTTGCAGTTATCAATCCCTGTGGTCTACAATTATGTGACCACTATGGCTGGAAAGCACTAGCTCAGAGCTACATTCACACCAAATTTTGGGCCATTTTGACCATCAGGTGGCAGAGAAACAGCCAGTCAAAAAAAGGGTTCCTAGGCTCCTTCGGTCCACTTTAAGTCAATGGAGATTTTAATTTGCTTTAAATGCTTGCAGTTATCAATCCCTGTGGTCTACAATTATGGGACCACTATGGCTGGAAAGCACTAGCTCAGAGCTACATTCACACCAAATTTTGGGCCATTTTGACCATCAGGTGGCAGAGAAACAGCCAGTCAAAAAAAGGGTTCCTAGGCTCCTTCGATCCACTTTAAGTCAATGGAGATTTTAATTTGCTTTAAATGCTTGCAGTTATCAATCCCTGTGGTCTGCAATTATGGGACCACTATGGCTGGAAAGCACTAGCTCAGAGCTACATTCCCACCAAATTTTGGGCCATTTTGACCATCAGGTGGCAGAGAAACAGCCAGTCAAAAAAAGGGTTCCTAGGCTCCTTCGGTCCACTTTAAGTCAATGGAGATTTTAATTTGCTTTAAATGCTTGCAGTTATCAATCCTTGTGATCTACAATTATGTGACCACTATGGCTGGAAAGCACTAGCTCAGAGCTACATTCACACCAAATTTTGGGCCATTTTGACCATCAGGTGGCAGAGAAACAGCCAGTCAAAAAAAGGGTTCCTAGGCTCCTTCGGTCCACTTTAAGTCAATGGAGATTTTAATTTGCTTTAAATGCTTGCAGTTATCAATCCCTGTGGTCTACAATTATGAGACCACTATGGCTGGAAAGCACTAGCTCAGAGCTACATTCACACCAAATTTTGGGCCATTTTGACCATCAGGAGGCAGAGAAACAGCCAGTCAAATAAAGGGTTCCTAGGCTCCTTCGGTCCACTTTAAGTCAATGGAGATTTTAATTTGCTTTAAATGCTTGCAGTTATCAATCCCTGTGGTCTACAATTATGGGACCACTATGGCTGGAAAGCACTAGCTCAGAGCTACATTCACACCAAATTTTGGGCCATTTTGACCATCAGGTGGCAGAGAAACAGCCAGTCAAAAAAAGGGTTCCTAGGCTCCTTCGGTCCACTTTAAGTCAATGGAGATTTTAATTTGCTTTAAATGCTTGCAGTTATCAATCCCTGTGGTCTACAATTATGGGACCACTATGGCTGGAAAGCACTAGCTCAGAGCTACATTCACACCAAATTTTGGGCCATTTTGACCATCAGGTGGCAGAGAAACAGCCAGTCAAAAAAAGGGTTCCTAGGCTCCTTCGATCCACTTTAAGTCAATGGAGATTTTAATTTGCTTTAAATGCTTGCAGTTATCAATCCCTGTGGTCTGCAATTATGGGACCACTATGGCTGGAAAGCACTAGCTCAGAGCTACATTCCCACCAAATTTTGGGCCATTTTGACCATCAGGTGGCAGAGAAACAGCCAGTCAAAAAAAGGGTTCCTAGGCTCCTTCGGTCCACTTTAAGTCAATGGAGATTTTAATTTGCTTTAAATGCTTGCAGTTATCAATCCTTGTGATCTACAATTATGTGACCACTATGGCTGGAAAGCACTAGCTCAGAGCTACATTCACACCAAATTTTGGGCCATTTTGACCATCAGGTGGCAGAGAAACAGCCAGTCAAAAAAAGGGTTCCTAGGCTCCTTCGGTCCACTTTAAGTCAATGGAGATTTTAATTTGCTTTAAATGCTTGCAGTTATCAATCCCTGTGGTCTACAATTATGAGACCACTATGGCTGGAAAGCACTATCTCAGAGCTACATTCACACCAAATTTTGGGCCATTTTGACCATCAGGTGGCAGAGAAACAGCCAGTCAAAAAAAGGGTTCCTAGGCTCCTTCGGTCCACTTTAAGTCAATGGAGATTTTAATTTGCTTTAAATGCTTGCAGTTATCAATCCCTGTGGTCTACAATTATGTGACCACTATGGCTGGAAAGCACTAGCTCAGAGCTACATTCACACCAAATTTTGGGCCATTTTGACCATCAGGTGGCAGAGAAACAGCCAGTCAAAAAAAGGGTTCCTAGGCTCCTTCGGTCCACTTTAAGTCAATGGAGATTTTAATTTGCTTTAAATGCTTGCAGTTATCAATCCCTGTGGTCTACAATTATGGGACCACTATGGCTGGAAAGCACTAGCTCAGAGCTACATTCACACCAAATTTTGGGCCATTTTGACCATCAGGTGGCAGAGAAACAGCCAGTCAAAAAAAGGGTTCCTAGGCTCCTTCGATCCACTTTAAGTCAATGGAGATTTTAATTTGCTTTAAATGCTTGCAGTTATCAATCCCTGTGGTCTGCAATTATGGGACCACTATGGCTGGAAAGCACTAGCTCAGAGCTACATTCCCACCAAATTTTGGGCCATTTTGACCATCAGGTGGCAGAGAAACAGCCAGTCAAAAAAAGGGTTCCTAGGCTCCTTCGGTCCACTTTAAGTCAATGGAGATTTTAATTTGCTTTAAATGCTTGCAGTTATCAATCCTTGTGATCTACAATTATGTGACCACTATGGCTGGAAAGCACTAGCTCAGAGCTACATTCACACCAAATTTTGGGCCATTTTGACCATCAGGTGGCAGAGAAACAGCCAGTCAAAAAAAGGGTTCCTAGGCTCCTTCGGTCCACTTTAAGTCAATGGAGATTTTAATTTGCTTTAAATGCTTGCAGTTATCAATCCCTGTGGTCTACAATTATGAGACCACTATGGCTGGAAAGCACTAGCTCAGAGCTACATTCACACCAAATTTTGGGCCATTTTGACCATCAGGAGGCAGAGAAACAGCCAGTCAAATAAAGGGTTCCTAGGCTCCTTCGGTCCACTTTAAGTCAATGGAGATTTTAATTTGCTTTAAATGCTTGCAGTTATCAATCCCTGTGGTCTACAATTATGGGACCACTATGGCTGGAAAGCACTAGCTCAGAGCTACATTCACACCAAATTTTGGGCCATTTTGACCATCAGGTGGCAGAGAAACAGCCAGTCAAAAAAAGGGTTCCTAGGCTCCTTCGATCCACTTTAAGTCAATGGAGATTTTAATTTGCTTTAAATGCTTGCAGTTATCAATCCCTGTGGTCTACAATTATGGGACCACTATGGCAGGAAAGCACTAGCTCAGAGCTACATTCCCACCAAATTTTGGGCCATTTTGACCATCAGGTGGCAGAGAAACAGCAAGTCAAAAAAAGGGTTCCTAGGCTCCTTCGGTCCACTTTAAGTCAATGGAGATTTTAATTTGCTTTAAATGCTTGCAGTTATCAATCCCTGTGGTCTACAATTATGAGACCACTTTGGCTGGAAAGCACTAGCTCAGAGCTACATTCACACCAAATTTTGGGCCATGTTGACCATCAGGTGGCAGAAAAACAGCCAGTCAAAAAAAGGGTTCCTAGGCTCCTTCGGTCCACTTTAAGTCAATGGAGATTTTAATTTGCTTTAAATGCTTGCAGTTATCAATCCCTGTGGTCTACAATTATGAGACCACTTTGGCTGGAAAGCACTAGCTCAGAGCTACATTCACACCAAATTTTGGGCCATGTTGACCATCAGGTGGCAGAAAAACAGCTAGTCAAAAAAAGGTTCCTAGGCTCCTTCGGTCCACTTTAAGTCAAAGGAGATTTTAATTTGCTTTAAATGCTTGCAGTTATCAATCCATGTGGTCTACAATTATGGGACCACTATGGCTGGAAAGCACTAGCTCAGAGCTACATTCACACCAAATTTTGGGCCATTTTGACCTTCAGGTGGCAGAGAAACAGCCAGTCAAAAAAAGGGTTCCTAGGCTCCTTCGGTCCACTTTAAGTCAATGGAGATTTTAATTTGCTTTAAATGCTTGCAGTTAACAATCCATGTGGTCTGCAATTATGGGACCACTATGGCTGGAAAGCACTAGCTCAGAGCTACATTCCCACCAAATTTTGGGCCATTTTGACCATCAGGTGGCAGAGAAACAGCCAGTCAAAAAAAGGGTTCCTAGGCTCCTTCGGTCCACTTTAAGTCAATGGAGATTTTAATTTGCTTTAAATGCTTGCAGTTATCAATCCATGTGATCTACAATTATGTGACCACTATGGCTGGAAAGCACTAGCTCAGAGCTACATTCACACCAAATTTTGGGCCATTTTGACCATCAGGTGGCAGAGAAACAGCCAGTCAAAAAAAGGGTTCCTAGGCTCCTTCGGTCCACTTTAAGTCAATGGAGATTTTAATTTGCTTTAAATGCTTGCAGTTATCAATCCCTGTGGTCTACAATTATGGGACCACTATGGCTGGAAAGCACTAGCTCAGAGCTACATTCACACCAAATTTTGGGCCATTTTGACCATCAGGTGGCAGAGAAACAGCCAGTCAAAAAAAGGGTTCCTAGGCTCCTTCGATCCACTTTAAGTCAATGGAGATTTTAATTTGCTTTAAATGCTTGCAGTTATCAATCCCTGTGGTCTGCAATTATGGGACCACTATGGCTGGAAAGCACTAGCTCAGAGCTACATTCCCACCAAATTTTGGGCCATTTTGACCATCAGGTGGCAGAGAAACAGCCAGTCAAAAAAAGGGTTCCTAGGCTCCTTCGGTCCACTTTAAGTCAATGGAGATTTTAATTTGCTTTAAATGCTTGCAGTTATCAATCCTTGTGATCTACAATTATGTGACCACTATGGCTGGAAAGCACTAGCTCAGAGCTACATTCACACCAAATTTTGGGCCATTTTGACCATCAGGTGGCAGAGAAACAGCCAGTCAAAAAAAGGGTTCCTAGGCTCCTTCGGTCCACTTTAAGTCAATGGAGATTTTAATTTGCTTTAAATGCTTGCAGTTATCAATCCCTGTGGTCTACAATTATGAGACCACTATGGCTGGAAAGCACTAGCTCAGAGCTACATTCACACCAAATTTTGGGCCATTTTGACCATCAGGTGGCAGAGAAACAGCCAGTCAAATAAAGGGTTCCTAGGCTCCTTCGGTCCACTTTAAGTCAATGGAGATTTTAATTTGCTTTAAATGCTTGCAGTTATCAATCCCTGTGGTCTACAATTATGGGACCACTATGGCTGGAAAGCACTAGCTCAGAGCTACATTCACACCAAATTTTGGGCCATTTTGACCATCAGGTGGCAGAGAAACAGCCAGTCAAAAAAAGGGTTCCTAGGCTCCTTCGATCCACTTTAAGTCAATGGAGATTTTAATTTGCTTTAAATGCTTGCAGTTATCAATCCCTGTGGTCTACAATTATGGGACCACTATGGCAGGAAAGCACTAGCTCAGAGCTACATTCCCACCAAATTTTGGGCCATTTTGACCATCAGGTGGCAGAGAAACAGCCAGTCAAAAAAAGGGTTCCTAGGCTCCTTCGATCCACTTTAAGTCAATGGAGATTTTAATTTGCTTTAAATGCTTGCAGTTATCAATCCCTGTGGTCTACAATTATGGGACCACTATGGCAGGAAAGCACTAGCTCAGAGCTACATTCCCACCAAATTTTGGGCCATTTTGACCATCAGGTGGCAGAGAAACAGCAAGTCAAAAAAAGGGTTCCTAGGCTCCTTCGGTCCACTTTAAGTCAATGGAGATTTTAATTTGCTTTAAATGCTTGCAGTTATCAATCCCTGTGGTCTACAATTATGAGACCACTTTGGCTGGAAAGCACTAGCTCAGAGCTACATTCACACCAAATTTTGGGCCATGTTGACCATCAGGTGGCAGAAAAACAGCCAGTCAAAAAAAGGGTTCCTAGGCTCCTTCGGTCCACTTTAAGTCAATGGAGATTTTAATTTGCTTTAAATGCTTGCAGTTATCAATCCCTGTGGTCTACAATTATGAGACCACTTTGGCTGGAAAGCACTAGCTCAGAGCTACATTCACACCAAATTTTGGGCCATGTTGACCATCAGGTGGCAGAAAAACAGCTAGTCAAAAAAAGGTTCCTAGGCTCCTTCGGTCCACTTTAAGTCAAAGGAGATTTTAATTTGCTTTAAATGCTTGCAGTTATCAATCCATGTGGTCTACAATTATGGGACCACTATGGCTGGAAAGCACTAGCTCAGAGCTACATTCACACCAAATTTTGGGCCATTTTGACCTTCAGGTGGCAGAGAAACAGCCAGTCAAAAAAAGGGTTCCTAGGCTCCTTCGGTCCACTTTAAGTCAATGGAGATTTTAATTTGCTTTAAATGCTTGCAGTTAACAATCCATGTGGTCTGCAATTATGGGACCACTATGGCTGGAAAGCACTAGCTCAGAGCTACATTCCCACCAAATTTTGGGCCATTTTGACCATCAGGTGGCAGAGAAACAGCCAGTCAAAAAAAGGGTTCCTAGGCTCCTTCGGTCCACTTTAAGTCAATGGAGATTTTAATTTGCTTTAAATGCTTGCAGTTATCAATCCATGTGATCTACAATTATGTGACCACTATGGCTGGAAAGCACTAGCTCAGAGCTACATTCACACCAAATTTTGGGCCATTTTGACCATCAGGTGGCAGAGAAACAGCCAGTCAAAAAAAGGGTTCCTAGGCTCCTTCGGTCCACTTTAAGTCAATGGAGATTTTAATTTGCTTTAAATGCTTGCAGTTATCAATCCCTGTGGTCTACAATTATGGGACCACTATGGCTGGAAAGCACTAGCTCAGAGCTACATTCACACCAAATTTTGGGCCATTTTGACCATCAGGTGGCAGAGAAACAGCCAGTCAAAAAAAGGGTTCCTAGGCTCCTTCGATCCACTTTAAGTCAATGGAGATTTTAATTTGCTTTAAATGCTTGCAGTTATCAATCCCTGTGGTCTGCAATTATGGGACCACTATGGCTGGAAAGCACTAGCTCAGAGCTACATTCCCACCAAATTTTGGGCCATTTTGACCATCAGGTGGCAGAGAAACAGCCAGTCAAAAAAAGGGTTCCTAGGCTCCTTCGGTCCACTTTAAGTCAATGGAGATTTTAATTTGCTTTAAATGCTTGCAGTTATCAATCCTTGTGATCTACAATTATGTGACCACTATGGCTGGAAAGCACTAGCTCAGAGCTACATTCACACCAAATTTTGGGCCATTTTGACCATCAGGTGGCAGAGAAACAGCCAGTCAAAAAAAGGGTTCCTAGGCTCCTTCGGTCCACTTTAAGTCAATGGAGATTTTAATTTGCTTTAAATGCTTGCAGTTATCAATCCCTGTGGTCTACAATTATGAGACCACTATGGCTGGAAAGCACTAGCTCAGAGCTACATTCACACCAAATTTTGGGCCATTTTGACCATCAGGTGGCAGAGAAACAGCCAGTCAAATAAAGGGTTCCTAGGCTCCTTCGGTCCACTTTAAGTCAATGGAGATTTTAATTTGCTTTAAATGCTTGCAGTTATCAATCCCTGTGGTCTACAATTATGGGACCACTATGGCTGGAAAGCACTAGCTCAGAGCTACATTCACACCAAATTTTGGGCCATTTTGACCATCAGGTGGCAGAGAAACAGCCAGTCAAAAAAAGGGTTCCTAGGCTCCTTCGATCCACTTTAAGTCAATGGAGATTTTAATTTGCTTTAAATGCTTGCAGTTATCAATCCCTGTGGTCTACAATTATGGGACCACTATGGCAGGAAAGCACTAGCTCAGAGCTACATTCCCACCAAATTTTGGGCCATTTTGACCATCAGGTGGCAGAGAAACAGCCAGTCAAAAAAAGGGTTCCTAGGCTCCTTCGGTCCACTTTAAGTCAATGGAGATTTTAATTTGCTTTAAATGCTTGCAGTTATCAATCCCTGTGGTCTACAATTATGAGACCACTTTGGCTGGAAAGCACTAGCTCAGAGCTACATTCACACCAAATTTTGGGCCATGTTGACCATCAGGTGGCAGAAAAACAGCCAGTCAAAAAAAGGGTTCCTAGGCTCCTTCGGTCCACTTTAAGTCAAAGGAGATTTTAATTTGCTTTAAATGCTTGCAGTTATCAATCCATGTGGTCTACAATTATGGGACCACTATGGCTGGAAAGCACTAGCTCAGAGCTATATTCACACCAAATTTTGGGCCATTTTGACCTTCAGGTGGCAGAGAAACAGCCAGTCAAAAAAAGGGTTCCTAGGCTCCTTCGGTCCACTTTAAGTCAATGGAGATTTTAATTTGCTTTAAATGCTTGCAGTTAACAATCCCTGTGGTCTACAATTATGAGACCACTATGGCTGGAAAGCACTAGCTCAGAGCTACATTCACACCAAATTTTGGGCCATTTTGACCATCAGGTGGCAGAGAAACAGCCAGTCAAAAAAAGGGTTCCTAGGCTCCTTCGGTCCACTTTAAGTCAATGGAGATTTTAATTTGCTTTAAATGCTTGCAGTTATCAATCCCTGTGGTCTACAATTATGGGACCACTATGGCTGGAAAGCACTAGCTCAGAGCTACATTCACACCAAATTTTGGGCCATTTTGACCATCAGGTGGCAGAGAAACAGCCAGTCAAAAAAAGGGTTCCTAGGCTCCTTCTATCCACTTTAAGTCAATGGAGATTTTAATTTGCTTTAAATGCTTGCAGTTATCAATCCCTGTGGTCTACAATTATGGGACCACTATGGCAGGAAAGCACTAGCTCAGAGCTACATTCCCACCAAATTTTGGGCCATTTTCACCATCAGGTGGCAGAGAAACAGCCAGTCAAAAAAAGGGTTCCTAGGCTCCTTCGGTCCACTTTAAGTCAATGGAGATTTTAATTTGCTTTAAATGCTTGCAGTTATCAATCCCTGTGGTCTACAATTATGAGACCACTTTGGCTGGAAAGCACTAGCTCAGAGCTACATTCACACGAAATTTTGGGCCATGTTGACCATCAGGTGGCAGAAAAACAGCCAGTCAAAAAAAGGGTTCCTAGGCTCCTTCGGTCCACTTTAAGTCAAAGGAGATTTTAATTTGCTTTAAATGCTTGCAGTTATCAATCCATGTGGTCTACAATTATGGGACCACTATGGCTGGAAAGCACTAGCTCAGAGCTACATTCACACCAAATTTTGGGCCATTTTGACCTTCAGGTGGCAGAGAAACAGCCAGTCAAAAAAAGGGTTCCTAGGCTCCTTCGGTCCACTTTAAGTCAATGGAGATTTTAATTTGCTTTAAATGCTTGCAGTTAACAATCCATGTAGTCTGCAATTATGGGACCACTATGCTGGAAAGCACTAGCTCAGAGCTACATTCCCACCAAATTTTGGGCCATTTTGACCATCAGGTGGCAGAGAAACAGCCAGTCAAAAAAAAGGGTTCCTAGGCTCCTTCGGTCCACTTTAAGTCAATGGAGATTTTAATTTGCTTTAAATGCTTGCAGTTATCAATCCTTGTGATCTACAATTATGTGACCACTATGGCTGGAAAGCACTAGCTCAGAGCTACATTCACACCAAATTTTGGGCCATTTTGACCATCAGGTGGCAGAGAAACAGCCAGTCAAAAAAAGGGTTCCTAGGCTCCTTCGGTCCACTTTAAGTCAATGGAGATTTTAATTTGCTTTAAATGCTTGCAGTTATCAATCCCTGTGGTCTACAATTATGAGACCACTATGGCTGGAAAGCACTAGCTCAGAGCTACATTCACACCAAATTTTGGGCCATTTTGACCATCAGGTGGCAGAGAAACAGCCAGTCAAAAAAAGGGTTCCTAGGCTCCTTCGGTCCACTTTAAGTCAATGGAGATTTTAATTTGCTTTAAATGCTTGCAGTTATCAATCCCTGTGGTCTACAATTATGGGACCACTATGGCTGGAAAGCACTAGCTCAGAGCTACATTCACACCAAATTTTGGGCCATTTTGACCATCAGGTGGCAGAGAAACAGCCAGTCAAAAAAAGGGTTCCTAGGCTCCTTCGATCCACTTTAAGTCAATGGAGATTTTAATTTGCTTTAAATGCTTGCAGTTATCAATCCCTGTGGTCTACAATTATGGGACCACTATGGCTGGAAAGCACTAGCTCAGAGCTACATTCACACCAAATTTTGGGCCATTTTGACCTTCAGGTGGCAGAGAAACAGTCAGTCAAAAAAAGGGTTCCTAGGCTCCTTCGGTCCACTTTAAGTCAATGGAGATTTTAATTTGCTTTAAATGCTTGCAGTTAACAATCCATGTGGTCTGCAATTATGGGACCACTATGGCTGGAAAGCACTAGCTCAGAGCTACATTCCCACCAAATTTTGGGCCATTTTGACCATCAGGTGGCAGAGAAACAGCCAGTCAAAAAAAGGGTTCCTAGGCTCCTTCGGTCCACTTTAAGTCAAAGGAGATTTTAATTTGCTTTAAATGCTTGCAGTTATCAATCCATGTGGTCTACAATTATGGGACCACTATGGCTGGAAAGCACTAGCTCAGAGCTACATTCACACCAAATTTTGGGCCATTTTGACCTTCAGGTGGCAGAGAAACAGCCAGTCAAAAAAAGGGTTCCTAGGCTCCTTCGGTCCACTTTAAGTCAATGGAGATTTTAATTTGCTTTAAATGCTTGCAGTTAACAATCCATGTGGTCTGCAATTATGGGACCACTATGGCTGGAAAGCACTAGCTCAGAGCTACATTCCCACCAAATTTTGGGCCATTTTGACCATCAGGTGGCAGAGAAACAGCCAGTCAAAAAAAGGGTTCCTAGGCTCCTTCGGTCCACTTTAAGTCAAAGGAGATTTTAATTTGCTTTAAATGCTTGCAGTTATCAATCCATGTGGTCTACAATTATGTGACCACTATGGCTGGAAAGCACTAGCTCAGAGCTACAATCACACCAAATTTTGGGCCATTTTGACCATCAGGTGGCAGAGAAACAGCCAGTCAAAAAAGGGTTCCTAGGCTCCTTCGGTCCACTTTAAGTCAATGGAGATTTTAATTTGCTTTAAATGCTTGCAGTTATCAATCCCTGTGGTGTACAATTATGGGACCACTATGGCTGGAAAGCACTAGCTCAGAGCTACATTCACACCAAATTTTGGGCCATTTTGACCATCAGGTGGCAGAGAAACAGTCAGTCAAAAAAAGGGTTCCTAGGCTCCTTCGGTACACTTTAAGTCAATGGAGATTTTAATTTGCTTTAAATGCTTGCAGTTATCAATCCCTGTGGTGTACAATTATGAGACCACTTTGGCTGGAAAGCACTAGCTCAGAGCTACATTCACACCAAATTTTGGGCCATGTTGACCATCAGGTGGCAGAAAAACAGCCAGTCAAAAAAAGGGTTCCTAGGCTCCTTCGGTCCACTTTAAGTCAAAGGAGATTTTAATTTGCTTTAAATGCTTGCAGTTATCAATCCATGTGGTCTACAATTATGGGACCACTATGGCTGGAAAGCACTAGCTCAGAGCTACATTCACACCACATTTTGGGCCATTTTGACCATCAGGTGGCAGAGAAACAGCCAGTCAAAAAAAGGGTTCCTAGGCTCCTTCGGTCCACTTTAAGTCAATGGAGATTTTAATTTGCTTTAAATGCTTGCAGTTAACAATCCATGTGGTCTGCAATTATGGGACCACTATGGCTGGAAAGCACTAGCTCAGAGCTACATTCCCACCAAATTTTGGGCCATTTTGACCATCAGGTGGCAGAGAAACAGCCAGTCAAATAAAGGGTTCCTAGGCTCCTTCGGCCCACTTTAAGTCAATGGAGATTTTAATTTGCTTTAAATGCTTGCAGTTATCAATCCATGTGGTCTACAATTATGTGACCACTATGGCTGGAAAGCACTAGCTCAGAGCTACAATCACACCAAATTTTGGGCCATTTTGACCATCAGGTGGCAGAGAAACAGCCAGTCAAAAAAGGGTTCCTAGGCTCCTTCGGTCCACTTTAAGTCAAAGGAGATTTTAATTTGCTTTAAATGCTTGCAGTTATCAATCCATGTGGTCTACAATTATGGGACCACTATGGCTGGAAAGCACTAGCTCAGAGCTACATTCACACCACATTTTGGGCCATTTTGACCATCAGGTGGCAGAGAAACAGCCAGTCAAAAAAAGGGTTCCTAGGCTCCTTCGGTCCACTTTAAGTCAATGGAGATTTTAATTTGCTTTAAATGCTTGCAGTTAACAATCCATGTGGTCTGCAATTATGGGACCACTATGGCTGGAAAGCACTAGCTCAGAGCTACATTCCCACCAAATTTTGGGCCATTTTGACCATCAGGTGGCAGAGAAACAGCCAGTCAAATAAAGGGTTCCTAGGCTCCTTCGGTCCACTTTAAGTCAATGGAGATTTTAATTTGCTTTAAATGCTTGCAGTTATCAATCCATGTGGTCTACAATTATGTGACCACTATGGCTGGAAAGCACTAGCTCAGAGCTACAATCACACCAAATTTTGGGCCATTTTGACCATCAGGTGGCAGAGAAACAGCCAGTCAAAAAAGGGTTCCTAGGCTCCTTCGGTCCACTTTAAGTCAATGGAGATTTTAATTTGCTTTAAATGCTTGCAGTTATCAATCCCTGTGGTCTACAATTATGGGACCACTATGGCTGGAAAGCACTAGCTCAGAGCTACATTCCCACCAAATTTTGAGCCATTTTGACCATCAGGTGGCAGAGAAACAGCCAGTCAAAAAAAGGGTTCCTAGGCTCCTTCGGTCCACTTTAAGTCAATGGAGATTTTAATTTGCTTTAAATGCTTGCAGTTATCAATCCCTGTGGTCTACAATTATGGGACCACTATGGCTGGAAAGCACTAGCTCAGAGCTACATTCACACCAAATTTTGGGCCATTTTGACCATCAGGTGGCAGAGAAACAGTCAGTCAAAAAAAGGGTTCCTAGGCTCCTTCGGTCCACTTTAAGTCAATGGAGATTTTAATTTGCTTTAAATGCTTGCAGTTATCAATCCCTGTGGTCTACAACTATGAGACCACTATGGCTGGAAAGCACTAGCTCAGAGCTACATTCACACCAAATTTTGGGCCATTTTGACCATCAGGTGGCAGAGAAACAGCCAGTCAAAAAAAGGGTTCCTAGGCTCCTTCGGTCCACTTTAAGTCAATGGAGATTTTAATTAGCTTTAAATGCTTGCAGTTATCAATCCCTGTGGTCTACAATTATGAGACCACTATGGCTGGAAAGCACTAGCTCAGAGCTACATTCACACCAAATTTTGGGCCATTTTGACCATCAGGTGGCAGAGAAACAGCCAGTCAAAAAAAGGGTTCCTAGGCTCCTTCGGTCCACTTTAAGTCAATGGAGATTTTAATTTGCTTTAAATGCTTGCAGTTATCAATCCCTGTGGTCTACAATTTTGGGACCACTATGGCTGGAAAGCACTAGCTCAGAGCTACATTCACACCAAATTTTGGGCCATTTTGACCATCAGGTGGCAGAGAAACAGCCAGTCAAAAAAAGGGTTCCTAGGCTCCTTCGATCCACTTTAAGTCAATGGAGATTTTAATTTGCTTTAAATGCTTGCAGTTATCAATCCCTGTGGTCTACAATTATGGGACCACTATGGCAGGAAAGCACTAGCTCAGAGCTACATTCCCACCAAATTTTGGGCCATTTTGACCATCAGGTGGCAGAGAAACAGCCAGTCAAAAAAAGGGTTCCTAGGCTCCTTCGGTCCACTTTAAGTCAATGGAGATTTTAATTTGCTTTAAATGCTTGCAGTTATCAATCCCTGTGGTCTACAATTATGAGACCACTTTGGCTGGAAAGCACTAGCTCAGAGCTACATTCACACCAAATTTTGGGCCATGTTGACCATCAGGTGGCAGAAAAACAGCCAGTCAAAAAAAAGGGTTCCTAGGCTCCTTCGGTCCAATTTAAGTCAAAGGAGATTTTAATTTGCTTTAAATGCTTGCAGTTATCAATCCATGTGGTCTACAATTATGGGACCACTATGGCTGGAAAGCACTAGCTCAGAGCTACATTCACACCAAATTTTGGGCCATTTTGACCATCAGGTGGCAGAGAAACAGCCAGTCAAAAAAAAGGGTTCCTAGGCTCCTTCGGTCCACTTCAAGTCAATGGAGATTTTAATTTGCTTTAAATGCTTGCAGTTATCAATCCATGTGATCTACAATTATGTGACCACTATGGCTGGAAAGCACTAGCTCAGAGCTACATTCACACCAAATTTTGGGCCATTTTGACCATCAGGTGGCAGAGAAACAGCCAGTCAAAAAAAGGGTTCCTAGGCTCCTTCGGTCCACTTTAAGTCAATGGAGATTTTAATTTGCTTTAAATGCTTGCAGTTATCAATCCCTGTGGTCTACAATTATGGGACCACTATGGCTGGAAAGCACTAGCTCAGGGCTACATTCACACCAAATTTTGGGCCATTTTGACCATCAGGTGGCAGAGAAACAGCCAGTCAAAAAAAGGGTTCCTAGGCTCCTTCGATCCACTTTAAGTCAATGGAGATTTTAATTTGCTTTAAATGCTTGCAGTTATCAATCCCTGTGGTCTGCAATTATGGGACCACTATGGTTGGAAAGCACTAGCTCAGAGCTACATTCCCACCAAATTTTGGGCCATTTTGACCATCAGGTGGCAGAGAAACAGCCAGTCAAAAAAAGGGTTCCTAGGCTCCTTCGGTCCACTTTAAGTCAATGGAGATTTTAATTTGCTTTAAATGCTTGCAGTTATCAATCCTTGTGATCTACAATTATGTGACCACTATGGCTGGAAAGCACTAGCTCAGAGCTACATTCACACCAAATTTTGGGCCATTTTGACCATCAGGTGGCAGAGAAACAGCCAGTCAAAAAAAGGGTTCCTAGGCTCCTTCGGTCCACTTTAAGTCAATGGAGATTTTAATTTGCTTTAAATGCTTGCAGTTATCAATCCTTGTGATCTACAATTATGTGACCACTATGGCTGGAAAGCACTAGCTCAGAGCTACATTCACACCAAATTTTGGGCCATTTTGACCATCAGGTGGCAGAGAAACAGCCAGTCAAAAAAAGGGTTCCTAGGCTCCTTCGGTCCACTTTAAGTCAATGGAGATTTTAATTTGCTTTAAATGCTTGCAGTTATCAATCCCTGTGGTCTACAATTATGAGACCACTATGGCTGGAAAGCACTAGCTCAGAGCTACATTCACACCAAATTTTGGGCCATTTTGACCATCAGGTGGCAGAGAAACAGCCAGTCAAAAAAAGGGTTCCTAGGCTCCTTCGGTCCACTTTAAGTCAATGGAGATTTTAATTTGCTTTAAATGCTTGCAGTTATCAATCCCTGTGGTCTACAATTATGGGACCACTATGGCTGGAAAGCACTAGCTCAGAGCTACATTCACACCAAATTTTGGGCCATTTTGACCATCAGGTGGCAGAGAAACAGCCAGTCAAAAAAAGGGTTCCTAGGCTCCTTCGATCCACTTTAAGTCAATGGAGATTTTAATTTGCTTTAAATGCTTGCAGTTATCAATCCATGTGGTCTACAATTATGTGACCACTATGGCTGGAAAGCACTAGCTCAGAGCTACATTCACACCAAATTTTGGGCCATTTTGACCATCAGGTGGCAGAGAAACAGCCAGTCAAAAAAAGGGTTCCTAGGCTCCTTCCGTCCACTTTAAGTCAATGGAGATTTTAATTTGCTTTAAATGCTTGCAGTTATCAATCCCTGTGGTCTACAATTATGGGACCACTATGGCTGGAAAGCACTAGCTCAGAGCTACATTCACACCAAATTTTGGGCCATTTTGACCATCAGGTGGCAGAGAAACAGCCAGTCAAAAAAAGGGTTCCTAGGCTCCTTCGATCCACTTTAAGTCAATGGAGATTTTAATTTGCTTTAAATGCTTGCAGTTATCAATCCCTGTGGTCTACAATTATGGGACCACTATGGCAGGAAAGCACTAGCTCAGAGCTACATTCCCACCAAATTTTGGGCCATTTTGACCATCAGGTGGCAGAGAAACAGCCAGTCAAAAAAAGGGTTCCTAGGCTCCTTCGGTCCACTTTAAGTCAATGGAGATTTTAATTTGCTTTAAATGCTTGCAGTTATCAATCCCTGTGGTCTACAATTATGAGACCACTTTGGCTGGAAAGCACTAGCTCAGAGCTACATTCACACCAAATTTTGGGCCATGTTGACCATCAGGTGGCAGAAAAACAGCCAGTCAAAAAAAGGGTTCCTAGGCTCCTTCGGTCCACTTTAAGTCAAAGGAGATTTTAATTTGCTTTAAATGCTTGCAGTTATCAATCCATGTGGTCTACAATTATGGGACCACTATGGCTGGAAAGCACTAGCTCAGAGCTACATTCACAGCAAATTTTGGGCCATTTTGACCATCAGGTGGCAGAGAAACAGCCAGTCAAAAAAAAGGGTTCCTAGGCTCCTTCGGTCCACTTTAAGTCAATGGAGATTTTAATTTGCTTTAAATGCTTGCAGTTATCAATCCATGTGATCTACAATTATGTGACCACTATGGCTGGAAAGCACTAGCTCAGAGCTACATTCACACCAAATTTTGGGCCATTTTGACCATCAGGTGGCAGAGAAACAGCCAGTCAAAAAAAGGGTTCCTAGGCTCCTTCGGTCCACTTTAAGTCAATGGAGATTTTAATTTGCTTTAAATGCTTGCAGTTATCAATCCCTGTGGTCTACAATTATGAGACCACTATGGCTGGAAAGCACTAGCTCAGAGCTACATTCACACCAAATTTTGGGCCATTTTGACCATCAGGTGGCAGAGAAACAGCCAGTCAAAAAAAGGGTTCCTAGGCTCCTTCGGTCCACTTTAAGTCAATGGAGATTTTAATTTGCTTTAAATGCTTGCAGTTATCAATCCCTGTGGTCTACAATTATGGGACCACTATGGCTGGAAAGCACTAGCTCAGAGCTACATTCACACCAAATTTTGGGCCATTTTGACCTTCAGGTGGCAGAGAAACAGCCAGTCAAAAAAAGGGTTCCTAGGCTCCTTCGGTCCACTTTAAGTCAATGGAGATTTTAATTTGCTTTAAATGCTTGCAGTTAACAATCCATGTGGTCTGCAATTATGGGACCAATATGGCTGGAAAGCACTAGCTCAGAGCTACATTCCCACCAAATTTTGGGCCATTTTGACCATCAGGTGGCAGAGAAACAGCCAGTCAAAAAAAGGGTTCCTAGGCTCCTTCGGTCCACTTTAAGTCAATGGAGATTTTAATTTGCTTTAAATGCTTGCAGTTATCAATTCATGTGGTCTACAATTATGTGACCACTATGGCTGGAAAGCACTAGCTCAGAGCTACAATCACACCAAATTTTGGGCCATTTTGACCATCAGGTGGCAGAGAAACAGCCAGTCAAAAAAGGGTTCCTAGGCTCCTTCGGTCCACTTTAAGTCAATGGAGATTTTAATTTGCTTTAAATGCTTGCAGTTATCAATCCATGTGGTCTACAATTATGTGACCACTATGGCTGGAAAGCACTAGCTCAGAGCTACATTCACACCAAATTTTGGGCCATTTTGACCATCAGGTGGCAGAGAAACAGCCAGTCAAAAAAAGGGTTCCTAGGCTCCTTCGGTCCACTTTAAGTCAATGGAGATTTTAATTTGCTTTAAATGCTTGCAGTTATCAATCCCTGTGGTCTACAATTATGGGACCACTATGGCTGGAAAGCACTAGCTCAGAGCTACATTCACACCAAATTTTGGGCCATTTTGACCATCAGGTGGCAGAGAAACAGCCAGTCAAAAAAAGGGTTCCTAGGCTCCTTCGATCCACTTTAAGTCAATGGAGATTTTAATTTGCTTTAAATGCTTGCAGTTATCAATCCCTGTGGTCTACAATTATGGGACCACTATGGCAGGAAAGCACTAGCTCAGAGCTACATTCCCACCAAATTTTGGGCCATTTTGACCATCAGGTGGCAGAGAAACAGCCAGTCAAAAAAAGGGTTCCTAGGCTCCTTCGGTCCACTTTAAGTCAATGGAGATTTTAATTTGCTTTAAATGCTTGCAGTTATCAATCCCTGTGGTCTACAATTATGAGACCACTTTGGCTGGAAAGCACTAGCTCAGAGCTACATTCACACCAAATTTTGGGCCATGTTGACCATCAGGTGGCAGAAAAACAGCCAGTCAAAAAAAGGGTTCCTAGGCTCCTTCGGTCCACTTTAAGTCAAAGGAGATTTTAATTTGCTTTAAATGCTTGCAGTTATCAATCCATGTGGTCTACAATTATGGGACCACTATGGCTGGAAAGCACTAGCTCAGAGCTACATTCACAGCAAATTTTGGGCCATTTTGACCATCAGGTGGCAGAGAAACAGCCAGTCAAAAAAAAGGGTTCCTAGGCTCCTTCGGTCCACTTTAAGTCAATGGAGATTTTAATTTGCTTTAAATGCTTGCAGTTATCAATCCATGTGATCTACAATTATGTGACCACTATGGCTGGAAAGCACTAGCTCAGAGCTACATTCACACCAAATTTTGGGCCATTTTGACCATCAGGTGGCAGAGAAACAGCCAGTCAAAAAAAGGGTTCCTAGGCTCCTTCGGTCCACTTTAAGTCAATGGAGATTTTAATTTGCTTTAAATGCTTGCAGTTATCAATCCCTGTGGTCTACAATTATGGGACCACTATGGCTGGAAAGCACTAGCTCAGAGCTACATTCACACCAAATTTTGGGCCATTTTGACCATCAGGTGGCAGAGAAACAGCCAGTCAAAAAAAGGGTTCCTAGGCTCCTTCGATCCACTTTAAGTCAATGGAGATTTTAATTTGCTTTAAATGCTTGCAGTTATCAATCCCTGTGGTCTGCAATTATGGGACCACTATGGTTGGAAAGCACTAGCTCAGAGCTACATTCCCACCAAATTTTGGGCCATTTTGACCATCAGGTGGCAGAGAAACAGCCAGTCAAAAAAAGGGTTCCTAGGCTCCTTCGGTCCACTTTAAGTCAATGGAGATTTTAATTTGCTTTAAATGCTTGCAGTTATCAATCCTTGTGATCTACAATTATGTGACCACTATGGCTGGAAAGCACTAGCTCAGAGCTACATTCACACCAAATTTTGGGCCATTTTGACCATCAGGTGGCAGAGAAACAGCCAGTCAAAAAAAGGGTTCCTAGGCTCCTTCGGTCCACTTTAAGTCAATGGAGATTTTAATTTGCTTTAAATGCTTGCAGTTATCAATCCCTGTGGTCTACAATTATGAGACCACTATGGCTGGAAAGCACTAGCTCAGAGCTACATTCACACCAAATTTTGGGCCATTTTGACCATCAGGTGGCAGAGAAACAGCCAGTCAAAAAAAGGGTTCCTAGGCTCCTTCGGTCCACTTTAAGTCAATGGAGATTTTAATTTGCTTTAAATGCTTGCAGTTATCAATCCCTGTGGTCTACAATTATGGGACCACTATGGCTGGAAAGCACTAGCTCAGAGCTACATTCACACCAAATTTTGGGCCATTTTGACCATCAGGTGGCAGAGAAACAGCCAGTCAAAAAAAGGGTTCCTAGGCTCCTTCGATCCACTTTAAGTCAATGGAGATTTTAATTTGCTTTAAATGCTTGCAGTTATCAATCCCTGTGGTCTACAATTATGGGACCACTATGGCAGGAAAGCACTAGCTCAGAGCTACATTCCCACCAAATTTTGGGCCATTTTGACCATCAGGTGGCAGAGAAACAGCCAGTCAAAAAAAAGGGTTCCTAGGCTCCTTCGGTCCACTTTAAGTCAATGGAGATTTTAATTTGCTTTAAATGCTTGCAGTTATCAATCCATGTGATCTACAATTATGTGACCACTATGGCTGGAAAGCACTAGCTCAGAGCTACATTCACACCAAATTTTGGGCCATTTTGACCATCAGGTGGCAGAGAAACAGCCAGTCAAAAAAAGGGTTCCTAGGCTCCTTCGGTCCACTTTAAGTCAATGGAGATTTTAATTTGCTTTAAATGCTTGCAGTTATCAATCCCTGTGGTCTACAATTATGAGACCACTATGGCTGGAAAGCACTAGCTCAGAGCTACATTCACACCAAATTTTGGGCCATTTTGACCATCAGGTGGCAGAGAAACAGCCAGTCAAAAAAAGGGTTCCTAGGCTCCTTCGGTCCACTTTAAGTCAATGGAGATTTTAATTTGCTTTAAATGCTTGCAGTTATCAATCCCTGTGGTCTACAATTATGGGACCACTATGGCTGGAAAGCACTAGCTCAGAGCTACATTCACACCAAATTTTGGGCCATTTTGACCTTCAGGTGGCAGAGAAACAGCCAGTCAAAAAAAGGGTTCCTAGGCTCCTTCGGTCCACTTTAAGTCAATGGAGATTTTAATTTGCTTTAAATGCTTGCAGTTAACAATCCATGTGGTCTGCAATTATGGGACCAATATGGCTGGAAAGCACTAGCTCAGAGCTACATTCCCACCAAATTTTGGGCCATTTTGACCATCAGGTGGCAGAGAAACAGCCAGTCAAAAAAAGGGTTCCTAGGCTCCTTCGGTCCACTTTAAGTCAATGGAGATTTTAATTTGCTTTAAATGCTTGCAGTTATCAATTCATGTGGTCTACAATTATGTGACCACTATGGCTGGAAAGCACTAGCTCAGAGCTACAATCACACCAAATTTTGGGCCATTTTGACCATCAGGTGGCAGAGAAACAGCCAGTCAAAAAAGGGTTCCTAGGCTCCTTCGGTCCACTTTAAGTCAATGGAGATTTTAATTTGCTTTAAATGCTTGCAGTTATCAATCCATGTGGTCTACAATTATGTGACCACTATGGCTGGAAAGCACTAGCTCAGAGCTACATTCACACCAAATTTTGGGCCATTTTGACCATCAGGTGGCAGAGAAACAGCCAGTCAAAAAAAGGGTTCCTAGGCTCCTTCGGTCCACTTTAAGTCAATGGAGATTTTAATTTGCTTTAAATGCTTGCAGTTATCAATCCCTGTGGTCTACAATTATGGGACCACTATGGCTGGAAAGCACTAGCTCAGAGCTACATTCACACCAAATTTTGGGCCATTTTGACCATCAGGTGGCAGAGAAACAGCCAGTCAAAAAAAGGGTTCCTAGGCTCCTTCGATCCACTTTAAGTCAATGGAGATTTTAATTTGCTTTAAATGCTTGCAGTTATCAATCCCTGTGGTCTACAATTATGGGACCACTATGGCAGGAAAGCACTAGCTCAGAGCTACATTCCCACCAAATTTTGGGCCATTTTGACCATCAGGTGGCAGAGAAACAGCCAGTCAAAAAAAGGGTTCCTAGGCTCCTTCGGTCCACTTTAAGTCAATGGAGATTTTAATTTGCTTTAAATGCTTGCAGTTATCAATCCCTGTGGTCTACAATTATGAGACCACTTTGGCTGGAAAGCACTAGCTCAGAGCTACATTCACACCAAATTTTGGGCCATGTTGACCATCAGGTGGCAGAAAAACAGCCAGTCAAAAAAAGGGTTCCTAGGCTCCTTCGGTCCACTTTAAGTCAAAGGAGATTTTAATTTGCTTTAAATGCTTGCAGTTATCAATCCATGTGGTCTACAATTATGGGACCACTATGGCTGGAAAGCACTAGCTCAGAGCTACATTCACAGCAAATTTTGGGCCATTTTGACCATCAGGTGGCAGAGAAACAGCCAGTCAAAAAAAAGGGTTCCTAGGCTCCTTCGGTCCACTTTAAGTCAATGGAGATTTTAATTTGCTTTAAATGCTTGCAGTTATCAATCCATGTGATCTACAATTATGTGACCACTATGGCTGGAAAGCACTAGCTCAGAGCTACATTCACACCAAATTTTGGGCCATTTTGACCATCAGGTGGCAGAGAAACAGCCAGTCAAAAAAAGGGTTCCTAGGCTCCTTCGGTCCACTTTAAGTCAATGGAGATTTTAATTTGCTTTAAATGCTTGCAGTTATCAATCCCTGTGGTCTACAATTATGGGACCACTATGGCTGGAAAGCACTAGCTCAGAGCTACATTCACACCAAATTTTGGGCCATTTTGACCATCAGGTGGCAGAGAAACAGCCAGTCAAAAAAAGGGTTCCTAGGCTCCTTCGATCCACTTTAAGTCAATGGAGATTTTAATTTGCTTTAAATGCTTGCAGTTATCAATCCCTGTGGTCTGCAATTATGGGACCACTATGGTTGGAAAGCACTAGCTCAGAGCTACATTCCCACCAAATTTTGGGCCATTTTGACCATCAGGTGGCAGAGAAACAGCCAGTCAAAAAAAGGGTTCCTAGGCTCCTTCGGTCCACTTTAAGTCAATGGAGATTTTAATTTGCTTTAAATGCTTGCAGTTATCAATCCTTGTGATCTACAATTATGTGACCACTATGGCTGGAAAGCACTAGCTCAGAGCTACATTCACACCAAATTTTGGGCCATTTTGACCATCAGGTGGCAGAGAAACAGCCAGTCAAAAAAAGGGTTCCTAGGCTCCTTCGGTCCACTTTAAGTCAATGGAGATTTTAATTTGCTTTAAATGCTTGCAGTTATCAATCCCTGTGGTCTACAATTATGAGACCACTATGGCTGGAAAGCACTAGCTCAGAGCTACATTCACACCAAATTTTGGGCCATTTTGACCATCAGGTGGCAGAGAAACAGCCAGTCAAAAAAAGGGTTCCTAGGCTCCTTCGGTCCACTTTAAGTCAATGGAGATTTTAATTTGCTTTAAATGCTTGCAGTTATCAATCCCTGTGGTCTACAATTATGGGACCACTATGGCTGGAAAGCACTAGCTCAGAGCTACATTCACACCAAATTTTGGGCCATTTTGACCATCAGGTGGCAGAGAAACAGCCAGTCAAAAAAAGGGTTCCTAGGCTCCTTCGATCCACTTTAAGTCAATGGAGATTTTAATTTGCTTTAAATGCTTGCAGTTATCAATCCCTGTGGTCTACAATTATGGGACCACTATGGCAGGAAAGCACTAGCTCAGAGCTACATTCCCACCAAATTTTGGGCCATTTTGACCATCAGGTGGCAGAGAAACAGCCAGTCAAAAAAAAGGGTTCCTAGGCTCCTTCGGTCCACTTTAAGTCAATGGAGATTTTAATTTGCTTTAAATGCTTGCAGTTATCAATCCATGTGATCTACAATTATGTGACCACTATGGCTGGAAAGCACTAGCTCAGAGCTACATTCACACCAAATTTTGGGCCATTTTGACCATCAGGTGGCAGAGAAACAGCCAGTCAAAAAAAGGGTTCCTAGGCTCCTTCGGTCCACTTTAAGTCAATGGAGATTTTAATTTGCTTTAAATGCTTGCAGTTATCAATCCCTGTGGTCTACAATTATGGGACCACTATGGCTGGAAAGCACTAGCTCAGAGCTACATTCACACCAAATTTTGGGCCATTTTGACCATCAGGTGGCAGAGAAACAGCCAGTCAAAAAAAGGGTTCCTAGGCTCCTTCGATCCACTTTAAGTCAATGGAGATTTTAATTTGCTTTAAATGCTTGCAGTTATCAATCCCTGTGGTCTGCAATTATGGGACCACTATGGTTGGAAAGCACTAGCTCAGAGCTACATTCCCACCAAATTTTGGGCCATTTTGACCATCAGGTGGCAGAGAAACAGCCAGTCAAAAAAAGGGTTCCTAGGCTCCTTCGGTCCACTTTAAGTCAATGGAGATTTTAATTTGCTTAAAATGCTTGCAGTTATCAATCCTTGTGATCTACAATTATGTGACCACTATGGCTGGAAAGCACTAGCTCAGAGCTACATTCACACCAAATTTTGGGCCATTTTGACCATCAGGTGGCAGAGAAACAGCCAGTCAAAAAAAGGGTTCCTAGGCTCCTTCGGTCCACTTTAAGTCAATGGAGATTTTAATTTGCTTTAAATGCTTGCAGTTATCAATCCCTGTGGTCTACAATTATGAGACCACTATGGCTGGAAAGCACTAGCTCAGAGCTACATTCACACCAAATTTTGGGCCATTTTGACCATCAGGTGGCAGAGAAACAGCCAGTCAAAAAAAAGGTTCCTAGGCTCCTTCGGTCCACTTTAAGTCAATGGAGATTTTAATTTGCTTTAAATGCTTGCAGTTATCAATCCCTGTGATCTACAATTATGTGACCACTATGGCTGGAAAGCACTAGCTCAGAGCTACATTCACACCAAATTTTGGGCCATTTTGACCATCAGGTGGCAGAGAAACAGCCAGTCAAAAAAAGGGTTCCTAGGCTCCTTCGGTCCACTTTAAGTCAATGGAGATTTTAATTTGCTTTAAATGCTTGCAGTTATCAATCCCTGTGGTCTACAATTATGGGACCACTATGGCTGGAAAGCACTAGCTCAGAGCTACATTCACACCAAATTTTGGGCCATTTTGACCATCAGGTGGCAGAGAAACAGCCAGTCAAAAAAAGGGTTCCTAGGCTCCTTCGATCCACTTTAAGTCAATGGAGATTTTAATTTGCTTTAAATGCTTGCAGTTATCAATCCCTGTGGTCTGCAATTATGGGACCACTATGGTTGGAAAGCACTAGCTCAGAGCTACATTCCCACCAAATTTTGGGCCATTTTGACCATCAGGTGGCAGAGAAACAGCCAGTCAAAAAAAGGGTTCCTAGGCTCCTTCGGTCCACTTTAAGTCAATGGAGATTTTAATTTGCTTAAAATGCTTGCAGTTATCAATCCTTGTGATCTACAATTATGTGACCACTATGGCTGGAAAGCACTAGCTCAGAGCTACATTCACACCAAATTTTGAGCCATTTTGACCATCAGGTGGCAGAGAAACAGCCAGTCAAAAAAAGGGTTCCTAGGCTCCTTCGGTCCACTTTAAGTCAATGGAGATTTTAATTTGCTTTAAATGCTTGCAGTTATCAATCCCTGTGGTCTACAATTATGAGACCACTATGGCTGGAAAGCACTAGCTCAGAGCTACATTCACACCAGATTTTGGGCCATTTTGACCATCAGGTGGCAGAGAAACAGCCAGTCAAAAAAAAGGTTCCTAGGCTCCTTCGGTCCACTTTAAGTCAATGGAGATTTTAATTTGCTTTAAATGCTTGCAGTTATCAATCCCTGTGGTCTACAATTATGGGACCACTATGGCAGGAAAGCACTAGCTCAGAGCTACATTCACACCAAATTTTGGGCCATTTTGACCATCAGGTGGCAGAGAAACAGCCAGTCAAAAAAAGGGTTCCTAGGCTCCTTCGGTCCACTTTAAGTCAATGGAGATTTTAATTTGCTTTAAATGCTTGCAGTTATCAATCCATGTGGTCTACAATTATGGGACCACTATGGCTGGAAAGCACTAGCTCAGAGCTACATTCACACCAAATTTTGGGCCATTTTGACCTTCAGGTGGCAGAGAAACAGCCAGTCAAAAAAAGGGTTCCTAGGCTCCTTCGGTCCACTTTAAGTCAATGGAGATTTTAATTTGCTTTAAATGCTTGCAGTTAACAATCCATGTGGTCTGCAATTATGGGACCACTATGGCTGGAAAGCACTAGCTCAGAGCTACATTCCAACCAAATTTTGGGCCATTTTGACCATCAGGTGGCAGAGAAACAGCCAGTCAAAAAAAGGGTTCCTAGGCTCCTTCGGTCCACTTTAAGTCAAAGGAGATTTTAATTTGCTTTAAATGCTTGCAGTTATCAATCCATGTGGTCTACAATTATGGGACCACTATGGCTGGAAAGCACTAGCTCAGAGCTACATTCACACCAAATTTTGGGCCATTTTGACCTTCAGGTGGCAGAGAAACAGCCAGTCAAAAAAAGGGTTCCTAGGCTCCTTCGGTCCACTTTAAGTCAATGGAGATTTTAATTTGCTTTAAATGCTTGCAGTTAACAATCCATGTGGTCTGCAATTATGGGACCACTATGGCTGGAAAGCACTAGCTCAGAGCTACATTCCCACCAAATTTTGGGCCATTTTGACCATCAGGTGGCAGAGAAACAGCCAGTCAAAAAAAGGGTTCCTAGGCTCCTTCGGTCCACTTTAAGTCAAAGGAGATTTTAATTTGCTTTAAATGCTTGCAGTTATCAATCCATGTGGTCTACAATTATGTGACCATTATGGCTGGAAAGCACTAGCTCAGAGCTACAATCACACCAAATTTTGGGCCATTTTGACCATCAGGTGGCAGAGAAACAGCCAGTCAAAAAAGGGTTCCTAGGCTCCTTCGGTCCACTTTAAGTCAATGGAGATTTTAATTTGCTTTAAATGCTTGCAGTTATCAATCCCTGTGGTGTACAATTATGGGACCACTATGGCTGGAAAGCACTAGCTCAGAGCTACATTCACACCAAATTTTGGGCCATTTTGACCATCAGGTGGCAGAGAAACAGTCAGTCAAAAAAAGGGTTCCTAGGCTCCTTCGGTCCACTTTAAGTCAATGGAGATTTTAATTTGCTTTAAATGCTTGCAGTTATCAATCCCTGTGGTCTACAATTATGAGACCACTTTGGCTGGAAAGCACTAGCTCAGAGCTACATTCACACCAAATTTTGGGCCATGTTGACCATCAGGTGGCAGAAAAACAGCCAGTCAAAAAAAGGGTTCCTAGGCTCCTTCGGTCCACTTTAAGTCAAAGGAGATTTTAATTTGCTTTAAATGCTTGCAGTTATCAATCCATGTGGTCTACAATTATGGGACCACTATGGCTGGAAAGCACTAGCTCAGAGCTACATTCACACCACATTTTGGGCCATTTTGACCATCAGGTGGCAGAGAAACAGCCAGTCAAAAAAAGGGTTCCTAGGCTCCTTCGGTCCACTTTAAGTCAATGGAGATTTTAATTTGCTTTAAATGCTTGCAGTTATCAATCCTTGTGATCTACAATTATGTGACCACTATGGCTGGAAAGCACTAGCTCAGAGCTACATTCACACCAAATTTTGGGCCATTTTGACCATCAGGTGGCAGAGAAACAGCCAGTCAAAAAAAGGGTTCCTAGGCTCCTTCGGTCCACTTTAAGTCAATGGAGATTTTAATTTGCTTTAAATGCTTGCAGTTATCAATCCCTGTGGTCTACAATTATGAGACCACTATGGCTGGAAAGCACTAGCTCAGAGCTACATTCACACCAAATTTTGGGCCATTTTGACCATCAGGTGGCAGAGAAACAGCCAGTCAAAAAAAGGGTTCCTAGGCTCCTTCGGTCCACTTTAAGTCAATGGAGATTTTAATTTGCTTTAAATGCTTGCAGTTATCAATCCCTGTGGTCTACAATTATGGGACCACTATGGCTGGAAAGCACTAGCTCAGAGCTACATTCACACCAAATTTTGGGCCATTTTGACCATCAGGTGGCAGAGAAACAGCCAGTCAAAAAAAGGGTTCCTAGGCTCCTTCGATCCACTTTAAGTCAATGGAGATTTTAATTTGCTTTAAATGCTTGCAGTTATCAATCCCTGTGGTCTACAATTATGGGACCACTATGGCAGGAAAGCACTAGCTCAGAGCTACATTCCCACCAAATTTTGGGCCATTTTGACCATCAGGTGGCAGAGAAACAGCCAGTCAAAAAAAAGGGTTCCTAGGCTCCTTCGGTCCACTTTAAGTCAATGGAGATTTTAATTTGCTTTAAATGCTTGCAGTTATCAATCCATGTGATCTACAATTATGTGACCACTATGGCTGGAAAGCACTAGCTCAGAGCTACATTCACACCAAATTTTGGGCCATTTTGACCATCAGGTGGCAGAGAAACAGCCAGTCAAAAAAAGGGTTCCTAGGCTCCTTCGGTCCACTTTAAGTCAATGGAGATTTTAATTTGCTTTAAATGCTTGCAGTTATCAATCCCTGTGGTCTACAATTATGGGACCACTATGGCTGGAAAGCACTAGCTCAGAGCTACATTCACACCAAATTTTGGGCCATTTTGACCATCAGGTGGCAGAGAAACAGCCAGTCAAAAAAAGGGTTCCTAGGCTCCTTCGATCCACTTTAAGTCAATGGAGATTTTAATTTGCTTTAAATGCTTGCAGTTATCAATCCCTGTGGTCTGCAATTATGGGACCACTATGGTTGGAAAGCACTAGCTCAGAGCTACATTCCCACCAAATTTTGGGCCATTTTGACCATCAGGTGGCAGAGAAACAGCCAGTCAAAAAAAGGGTTCCTAGGCTCCTTCGGTCCACTTTAAGTCAATGGAGATTTTAATTTGCTTAAAATGCTTGCAGTTATCAATCCTTGTGATCTACAATTATGTGACCACTATGGCTGGAAAGCACTAGCTCAGAGCTACATTCACACCAAATTTTGTGCCATTTTGACCATCAGGTGGCAGAGAAACAGCCAGTCAAAAAAAGGGTTCCTAGGCTCCTTCGGTCCACTTTAAGTCAATGGAGATTTTAATTTGCTTTAAATGCTTGCAGTTATCAATCCCTGTGGTCTACAATTATGAGACCACTATGGCTGGAAAGCACTAGCTCAGAGCTACATTCACACCAAATTTTGGGCCATTTTGACCATCAGGTGGCAGAGAAACAGCCAGTCAAAAAAAAGGTTCCTAGGCTCCTTCGGTCCACTTTAAGTCAATGGAGATTTTAATTTGCTTTAAATGCTTGCAGTTATCAATCCCTGTGATCTACAATTATGTGACCACTATGGCTGGAAAGCACTAGCTCAGAGCTACATTCACACCAAATTTTGGGCCATTTTGACCATCAGGTGGCAGAGAAACAGCCAGTCAAAAAAAGGGTTCCTAGGCTCCTTCGGTCCACTTTAAGTCAATGGAGATTTTAATTTGCTTTAAATGCTTGCAGTTATCAATCCCTGTGGTCTACAATTATGGGACCACTATGGCTGGAAAGCACTAGCTCAGAGCTACATTCACACCAAATTTTGGGCCATTTTGACCATCAGGTGGCAGAGAAACAGCCAGTCAAAAAAAGGGTTCCTAGGCTCCTTCGATCCACTTTAAGTCAATGGAGATTTTAATTTGCTTTAAATGCTTGCAGTTATCAATCCCTGTGGTCTGCAATTATGGGACCACTATGGTTGGAAAGCACTAGCTCAGAGCTACATTCCCACCAAATTTTGGGCCATTTTGACCATCAGGTGGCAGAGAAACAGCCAGTCAAAAAAAGGGTTCCTAGGCTCCTTCGGTCCACTTTAAGTCAATGGAGATTTTAATTTGCTTAAAATGCTTGCAGTTATCAATCCTTGTGATCTACAATTATGTGACCACTATGGCTGGAAAGCACTAGCTCAGAGCTACATTCACACCAAATTTTGGGCCATTTTGACCATCAGGTGGCAGAGAAACAGCCAGTCAAAAAAAGGGTTCCTAGGCTCCTTCGGTCCACTTTAAGTCAATGGAGATTTTAATTTGCTTTAAATGCTTGCAGTTATCAATCCCTGTGGTCTACAATTATGAGACCACTATGGCTGGAAAGCACTAGCTCAGAGCTACATTCACACCAAATTTTGGGCCATTTTGACCATCAGGTGGCAGAGAAACAGCCAGTCAAAAAAAAGGTTCCTAGGCTCCTTCGGTCCACTTTAAGTCAATGGAGATTTTAATTTGCTTTAAATGCTTGCAGTTATCAATCCCTGTGGTCTACAATTATGGGACCACTATGGCAGGAAAGCACTAGCTCAGAGCTACATTCACACCAAATTTTGGGCCATTTTGACCATCAGGTGGCAGAGAAACAGCCAGTCAAAAAAAGGGTTCCTAGGCTCCTTCGGTCCACTTTAAGTCAATGGAGATTTTAATTTGCTTTAAATGCTTGCAGTTATCAATCCATGTGGTCTACAATTATGGGACCACTATGGCTGGAAAGCACTAGCTCAGAGCTACATTCACACCAAATTTTGGGCCATTTTGACCTTCAGGTGGCAGAGAAACAGCCAGTCAAAAAAAGGGTTCCTAGGCTCCTTCGGTCCACTTTAAGTCAATGGAGATTTTAATTTGCTTTAAATGCTTGCAGTTAACAATCCATGTGGTCTGCAATTATGGGACCACTATGGCTGGAAAGCACTAGCTCAGAGCTACATTCCAACCAAATTTTGGGCCATTTTGACCATCAGGTGGCAGAGAAACAGCCAGTCAAAAAAAGGGTTCCTAGGCTCCTTCGGTCCACTTTAAGTCAAAGGAGATTTTAATTTGCTTTAAATGCTTGCAGTTATCAATCCATGTGGTCTACAATTATGGGACCACTATGGCTGGAAAGCACTAGCTCAGAGCTACATTCACACCAAATTTTGGGCCATTTTGACCTTCAGGTGGCAGAGAAACAGCCAGTCAAAAAAAGGGTTCCTAGGCTCCTTCGGTCCACTTTAAGTCAATGGAGATTTTAATTTGCTTTAAATGCTTGCAGTTAACAATCCATGTGGTCTGCAATTATGGGACCACTATGGCTGGAAAGCACTAGCTCAGAGCTACATTCCCACCAAATTTTGGGCCATTTTGACCATCAGGTGGCAGAGAAACAGCCAGTCAAAAAAAGGGTTCCTAGGCTCCTTCGGTCCACTTTAAGTCAAAGGAGATTTTAATTTGCTTTAAATGCTTGCAGTTATCAATCCATGTGGTCTACAATTATGTGACCATTATGGCTGGAAAGCACTAGCTCAGAGCTACAATCACACCAAATTTTGGGCCATTTTGACCATCAGGTGGCAGAGAAACAGCCAGTCAAAAAAGGGTTCCTAGGCTCCTTCGGTCCACTTTAAGTCAATGGAGATTTTAATTTGCTTTAAATGCTTGCAGTTATCAATCCCTGTGGTGTACAATTATGGGACCACTATGGCTGGAAAGCACTAGCTCAGAGCTACATTCACACCAAATTTTGGGCCATTTTGACCATCAGGTGGCAGAGAAACAGTCAGTCAAAAAAAGGGTTCCTAGGCTCCTTCGGTCCACTTTAAGTCAATGGAGATTTTAATTTGCTTTAAATGCTTGCAGTTATCAATCCCTGTGGTCTACAATTATGAGACCACTTTGGCTGGAAAGCACTAGCTCAGAGCTACATTCACACCAAATTTTGGGCCATGTTGACCATCAGGTGGCAGAAAAACAGCCAGTCAAAAAAAGGGTTCCTAGGCTCCTTCGGTCCACTTTAAGTCAAAGGAGATTTTAATTTGCTTTAAATGCTTGCAGTTATCAATCCATGTGGTCTACAATTATGGGACCACTATGGCTGGAAAGCACTAGCTCAGAGCTACATTCACACCACATTTTGGGCCATTTTGACCATCAGGTGGCAGAGAAACAGCCAGTCAAAAAAAGGGTTCCTAGGCTCCTTCGGGTCCACTTTAAGTCAATGGAGATTTTAATTTGCTTTAAATGCTTGCAGTTAACAATCCATGTGGTCTGCAATTATGGGACCACTATGGCTGGAAAGCACTAGCTCAGAGCTACATTCCCACCAAATTTTGGGCCATTTTGACCATCAGGTGGCAGAGAAACAGCCAGTCAAAAAAAGGGTTCCTAGGCTCCTTCGGTCCACTTTAAGTCAATGGAGATTTTAATTTGCTTTAAATGCTTGCAGTTATCAATCCATGTGGTCTACAATTATGTGACCACTATGGCTGGAAAGCACTAGCTCAGAGCTACAATCACACCAAATTTTGGGCCATTTTGACCATCAGGTGGCAGAGAAACAGCCAGTCAAAAAAGGGTTCCTAGGCCTCCTTCGGTCCACTTTAAGTCAATGGAGATTTTAATTTGCTTTAAATGCTTGCAGTTATCAATCCCTGTGGTCTACAATTATGGGACCACTATGGCTGGAAAGGCACTAGCTCAGAGCTACATTCCCACCAAATTTTGAGCCATTTTGACCATCAGGTGGCAGAGAAACAGCCAGTCAAAAAAAGGGTTCCTAGGCTCCTTCGGTCCACTTTAAGTCAATGGAGATTTTAATTTGCTTTAAATGCTTGCAGTTATCAATCCATGTGGTCTACAATTATGGACCACTATGGCTGGCAAGCACTAGCTCAGAGCTACATTCACACCACATTTTGGGCCATTTTGACCATCAGGTGGCAGAGAAACAGCCAGTCAAAAAAAGGGTTCCTAGGCTCCTTCGGTCCACTTTAAGTCAATGGAGATTTTAATTTGCTTTAAATGCTTGCAGTTAACAATCCATGTGGTCTGCAATTATGGGACCACTATGGCTGGAAAGCACTAGCTCAGAGCTACATTCCCACCAAATTTTGGGCCATTTTGACCATCAGGTGGCAGAGAAACAGCCAGTCAAAAAAAGGGTTCCTAGGCTCCTTCGGTCCACTTTAAGTCAATGGAGATTTTAATTTGCTTTAAATGCTTGCAGTTATCAATCCATGTGGTCTACAATTATGTGACCACTATGGCTGGAAAGCACTAGCTCAGAGCTACATTCCCACCAAATTTTGAGCCATTTTGACCATCAGGTGGCAGAGAAACAGCCAGTCAAAAAAAGGGTTCCTAGGCTCCTTCGGTCCACTTTAAGTCAATGGAGATTTTAATTTGCTTTAAATGCTTGCAGTTATCAATCCCTGTGGTCTACAATTATGGGACCACTATGGCTGGAAAGCACTAGCTCAGAGCTACATTCACACCAAATTTTGGGCCATTTTGACCATCAGGTGGCAGAGAAACAGCCAGTCAAAAAAAGGGTTCCTAGGCTCCTTCGATCCACTTTAAGTCAATGGAGATTTTAATTTGCTTTAAATGCTTGCAGTTATCAATCCCTGTGGTCTACAATTATGGGACCACTATGGCAGGAAAGCACTAGCTCAGAGCTACATTCCCACCAAATTTTGGGCCATTTTGACCATCAGGTGGCAGAGAAACAGCCAGTCAAAAAAAGGGTTCCTAGGCTCCTTCGGTCCACTTTAAGTCAATGGAGATTTTAATTTGCTTTAAATGCTTGCAGTTATCAATCCCTGTGGTCTACAATTATGAGACCACTTTGGCTGGAAAGCACTAGCTCAGAGCTACATTCACACCAAATTTTGGGCCATGTTGACCATCAGGTGGCAGAAAAACAGCCAGTCAAAAAAAGGGTTCCTAGGCTCCTTCGGTCCACTTTAAGTCAAAGGAGATTTTAATTTGCTTTAAATGCTTGCAGTTATCAATCCATGTGGTCTACAATTATGGGACCACTATGGCTGGAAAGCACTAGCTCAGAGCTACATTCACAGCAAATTTTGGGCCATTTTGACCATCAGGTGGCAGAGAAACAGCCGTCAAAAAAAGGGTTCCTAGGCTCCTTCGGTCCACTTTAAGTCAAATGGTGATTTTAATTTGCTTTAAATGCTTGCAGTTATCAATCCATGTGATCTACAATTATGTGACCACTATGGCTGGAAAGCACTAGCTCAGAGCTACATTCACACCAAATTTTGGGCCATTTTGACCATCAGGCTGGCAGAGAAACAAGCCAGTCAAAAAAAGGGTTCCTAGGCTCCTTCGGTCCACTTTAAGTCAATGGAGATTTTAATTTGCTTTAAATGCTTGCAGTTATCAATCCCTGTGGTCTACAATTATGGGACCACTATGGCTGGAAAGCACTAGCTCAGAGCTACATTCACACCAAATTTTGGGCCATTTTGACCATCAGGTGGCAGAGAAACAGCCAGTCAAAAAAAGGGTTTCCTAGGCTCCTTCGATCCACTTTAAGTCAATGGAGATTTTAATTTGCTTTAAATGCTTGCAGTTATCAATCCCTGTGGTCTGCAATTATGGGACCACTATGGTTGGAAAGCACTAGCTCAGAGCTACATTCCCACCAAATTTTGGGCCATTTTGACCATCAGGTGGCAGAGAAACAGCCAGTCAAAAAAAGGGTCCTAGGCTCCTTCGGTCCACTTTAAGTCAATGGAGAATTTAATTTGCTTTAAATGCTTGCAGTTATCAATCCTTGTGATCTACAATTATGTGACCACTATGGCTGGAATGCACTAGCTCAGAGCTACATTCACACCAAATTTTGGGCCATTTTGACCATCAGGTGGCAGAGAAACAGCCAGTCAAAAAATAGGGTTCCTAGGCTCCTTCGGTCCACTTTAAGTCAATGGAGAATTTAATTTGCTTTAAATGCTTGCAGTTATCAATCCCTGTGGTCTACAATTATGAGACCACAATGGCTGGAAAGCACTAGCTCAGAGCTACATTCACACCAAATTTTGGGCCATTTTGACCATCAGGTGGCAGAGAAACAGCCCAGTCAAAAAATGGGTTCCTAGGCTCCTTCGGTCCACTTTAAGTCAATGGAGATTTTAATTTGCTTTAAATGCTTGCAGTTATCAATCCCTGTGGTCTACAATTATGGGACCACTATGGCAGGAAAGCACTAGCTCAGAGCTACATTCCCACAAAATTTTGGGCCATTTTGACCATCAGGTGGCAGAGAAAACAGCCAGTCAAAAAAAAGGGTTCCTAGGCTCCTTCGGTCCACTTAAGTCAATGGAGATTTTAATTTGCTTTAAATGCTTGCAGTTATCAATCCATGTGATCTACAATTATGTGACCACTATGGCTGGAAAGCACTAGCTCAGAGCTACATTCACACCAAATTTTGGGCCATTTTGACCATCAGGTGGAAGAGAAACAGCCAGTCAAAAAAAGGGTTCCTAGGCTCCTTCGGTCCACTGTAAGTCAATGGAGATTTTAATTTGCTTTAAATGCTTGCAGTTATCAATCCTGTGGTCTACAATTATGGGACCACTATGGCTGGAAAGCACTAGCTCAGAGCTTACATTCACACCAAATTTTGGGCCATTTTGACCATCAGGGTGGCAGAGAAACAGCCAGTCAAAAAAAGGGTTTCCTAGGCTCCTTCCGATCCACTTTAAGTCAATGGAGATTTTAATTTGCTTTAATGCTTGCAGTTATCAATCCCTGTGGTCTGCAATTATGGGACCACTATGGTTGGAAAGCACTAGCTCAGAGCTACATTCCCCACCAAATTTTGGGCCATTTTGACCATCAGGTGGCAGAGAAACAGCCAGTCAAAAAAAAGGGTTCCTAGGCTCCTTCGGTCCACTTTAAGTCAATGGGAGATTTTAATTTGCTTTAAATGCTTGCAGTTATCAATCCTTGTGATCTACAATTATGTAGACCACTATGGCTGGAAAGCACTAGCTCAGAGCTACATTCACACCAAATTTTGGGCCATTTTGACCATCAGGTGGCAGAGAAACAGCCAGTCAAAAAAAGGGTTCCTAGGCTCCTTCGGTCCACTTTAAGTCAATGGAGGATTTTAATTTGCTTTAAATGCTTGCAGTTATCAATCCCTGTGGTCTACAATTATGAGACCACTATGGCTGGAAAGCACTAGCTCAGAGCTACATTCACACCAAATTTTGGGCCATTTTGACCATCAGGTGGCAGAGAAACAGCCAGTCAAAAAAAAGGTTCCTAGGCTCCTTCGGTCCACTTTAAGTCAATGGAGATTTTAATTTGCTTTAAATGCTTGCAGTTATCAATCCCTGTGGTCTACAATTATGGGACCACTATGGCAGGAAAGCACTAGCTCAGAGCTACATTCACACCAAATTTTGGGCCATTTTGACCATCAGGTGGCAGAGAAACAGCCAGTCAAAAAAAGGGTTCCTAGGCTCCTTCGGTCCACTTTAAGTCAATGGAGATTTTAATTTGCTTTAAATGCTTGCAGTTATCAATCCATGTGGTCTACAATTATGGGACCACTATGGCTGGAAAGCACTAGCTCAGAGCTACATTCACACCAAATTTTGGGCCATTTTGACCTTCAGGTGGCAGAGAAACAGCCATTTAAAAAACGGGTTCCTAGGCTCCTTCGGTCCACTTTAAGTCAATGGAGATTTTAATTTGCTTTAAATGCTTGCAGTTAACAATCCATGTGGTCTGCAATTATGGGACCACTATGGCTGGAAAGCACTAGCTCAGAGCTACATTCCAACCAAATTTTGGGCCATTTTGACCATCAGGTGGCAGAGAAACAGCCAGTCAAAAAAAGGGTTCCTAGGCTCCTTCGGTCCACTTTAAGTCAAAGGAGATTTTAATTTGCTTTAAATGCTTGCAGTTATCAATCCATGTGGTCTACAATTATGGGACCACTATGGCTGGAAAGCACTAGCTCAGAGCTACATTCACACCAAATTTTGGGCCATTTTGACCTTCAGGTGGCAGAGAAACAGCCAGTCAAAAAAAGGGTTCCTAGGCTCCTTCGGTCCACTTTAAGTCAATGGAGATTTTAATTTGCTTTAAATGCTTGCAGTTAACAATCCATGTGGTCTGCAATTATGGGACCACTATGGCTGGAAAGCACTAGCTCAGAGCTACATTCCCACCAAATTTTGGGCCATTTTGACCATCAGGTGGCAGAGAAACAGCCAGTCAAAAAAAGGGTTCCTAGGCTCCTTCGGTCCACTTTAAGTCAAAGGAGATTTTAATTTGCTTTAAATGCTTGCAGTTATCAATCCATGTGGTCTACAATTATGTGACCATTATGGCTGGAAAGCACTAGCTCAGAGCTACAATCACACCAAATTTTGGGCCATTTTGACCATCAGGTGGCAGAGAAACAGCCAGTCAAAAAAGGGTTCCTAGGCTCCTTCGGTCCACTTTAAGTCAATGGAGATTTTAATTTGCTTTAAATGCTTGCAGTTATCAATCCCTGTGGTGTACAATTATGGGACCACTATGGCTGGAAAGCACTAGCTCAGAGCTACATTCACACCAAATTTTGGGCCATTTTGACCATCAGGTGGCAGAGAAACAGTCAGTCAAAAAAAGGGTTCCTAGGCTCCTTCGGTCCACTTTAAGTCAATGGAGATTTTAATTTGCTTTAAATGCTTGCAGTTATCAATCCCTGTGGTCTACAATTATGAGACCACTTTGGCTGGAAAGCACTAGCTCAGAGCTACATTCACACCAAATTTTGGGCCATGTTGACCATCAGGTGGCAGAAAAACAGCCAGTCAAAAAAAGGGTTCCTAGGCTCCTTCGGTCCACTTTAAGTCAAAGGAGATTTTAATTTGCTTTAAATGCTTGCAGTTATCAATCCATGTGGTCTACAATTATGGGACCACTATGGCTGGAAAGCACTAGCTCAGAGCTACATTCACACCACATTTTGGGCCATTTTGACCATCAGGTGGCAGAGAAACAGCCAGTCAAAAAAGGGTGCCTAGGCTCCTTCGGTCCACTTTAAGTCAATGGAGATTTTAATTTGCTTTAAATGTTTGCAGTTATCAATCCCTGTGGTCTACAATTATGGGACCACTATGGCTGGAAAGCACTAGCTCAGAGCTACATTCCCACCAAATTTTGAGCCATTTTGACCATCAGGTGGCAGAGAAACAGCCAGTCAAAAAAAGGGTTCCTAGGCTCCTTCGGTCCACTTTAAGTCAATGGAGATTTTAATTTGCTTTAAATGCTTGCAGTTATCAATCCATGTGGTCTACAATTATGGGACCACTATGGCTGGAAAGCACTAGCTCAGAGCTACATTCACACCACATGTTGGGCCATTTTGACCATCAGGTGGCAGAGAAACAGCCAGTCAAAAAAAGGGTTCCTAGGCTCCTTCGGTCCACTTTAAGTCAATGGAGATTTTAATTTGCTTTAAATGCTTGCAGTTAACAATCCATGTGGTCTGCAATTATGGGACCACTATGGCTGGAAAGCACTAGCTCAGAGCTACATTCCCACCAAATTTTGGGCCATTTTGACCATCAGGTGGCAGAGAAACAGCCAGTCAAAAAAAGGGTTCCTAGGCTCCTTCGGTCCACTTTAAGTCAATGGAGATTTTAATTTGCTTTAAATGCTTGCAGTTATCAATCCATGTGGTCTACAATTATGTGACCACTATGGCTGGAAAGCACTAGCTCAGAGCTACAATCACACCAAATTTTGGGCCATTTTGACCATCAGGTGGCAGAGAAACAGCCAGTCAAAAAAGGGTTCCTAGGCTCCTTCGGTCCACTTTAAGTCAATGGAGATTTTAATTTGCTTTAAATGTTTGCAGTTATCAATCCCTGTGGTCTACAATTATGGGACCACTATGGCTGGAAAGCACTAGCTCAGAGCTACATTCCCACCAAATTTTGAGCCATTTTGACCATCAGGTGGCAGAGAAACAGCCAGTCAAAAAAAGGGTTCCTAGGCTCCTTCGGTCCACTTTAAGTCAATGGAGATTTTAATTTGCTTTAAATGCTTGCAGTTATCAATCCATGTGGTCTACAATTATGGGACCACTATGGCTGGAAAGCACTAGCTCAGAGCTACATTCACACCACATGTTGGGCCATTTTGACCATCAGGTGGCAGAGAAACAGCCAGTCAAAAAAAGGGTTCCTAGGCTCCTTCGGTCCACTTTAAGTCAATGGAGATTTTAATTTGCTTTAAATGCTTGCAGTTAACAATCCATGTGGTCTGCAATTATGGGACCACTATGGCTGGAAAGCACTAGCTCAGAGCTACATTCCCACCAAATTTTGGGCCATTTTGACCATCAGGTGGCAGAGAAACAGCCAGTCAAAAAAAGGGTTCCTAGGCTCCTTCGGTCCACTTTAAGTCAATGGAGATTTTAATTTGCTTTAAATGCTTGCAGTTATCAATCCATGTGGTCTACAATTATGTGACCACTATGGCTGGAAAGCACTAGCTCAGAGCTACAATCACACCAAATTTTGGGCCATTTTGACCATCAGGTGGCAGAGAAACAGCCAGTCAAAAAAGGGTTCCTAGGCTCCTTCGGTCCACTTTAAGTCAATGGAGATTTTAATTTGCTTTAAATGCTTGCAGTTATCAATCCCTGTGGTCTACAATTATGGGACCACTATGGCTGGAAAGCACTAGCTCAGAGCTACATTCCCACCAAATTTTGAGCCATTTTGACCATCAGGTGGCAGAGAAACAGCCAGTCAAAAAAAGGGTTCCTAGGCTCCTTCGGTCCACTTTAAGTCAATGGAGATTTTAATTTGCTTTAAATGCTTGCAGTTATCAATCCATGTGGTCTACAATTATGGGACCACTATGGCTGGAAAGCACTAGCTCAGAGCTACATTCACACCACATTTTGGGCCATTTTGACCATCAGGTGGCAGAGAAAAAGCCAGTCAAAAAAAGGGTTCCTAGGCTCCTTCGGTCCACTTTAAGTCAATGGAGATTTTAATTTGCTTTAAATGCTTGCAGTTAACAATCCATGTGGTCTGCAATTATGGGACCACTATTGCTGGAAAGCACTAGCTCAGAGCTACATTCCCACCAAATTTTGGGCCATTTTGACCATCAGGTGGCAGAGAAACAGCCAGTCAAAAAAAGGGTTCCTAGGCTCCTTCGGTCCACTTTAAGTCAATGGAGATTTTAATTTGCTTTAAATGCTTGCAGTTATCAATCCATGTGGTCTACAATTATGTGACCACTATGGCTGGAAAGCACTAGCTCAGAGCTACAATCACACCAAATTTTGGGCCATTTTGACCATCAGGTGGCAGAGAAACAGCCAGTCAAAAAAGGGTTCCTAGGCTCCTTCGGTCCACTTTAAGTCAATGGAGATTTTAATTTGCTTTAAATGCTTGCAGTTATCAATCCCTGTGGTCTACAATTATGGGACCACTATGGCTGGAAAGCACTAGCTCAGAGCTACAATCACACCAAATTTTGGGCCATTTTGACCATCAGGTGGCAGAGAAACAGCCAGTCAAAAAAGGGTTCCTAGGCTCCTTCGGTCCACTTTAAGTCAATGGAGATTTTAATTTGCTTTAAATGTTTGCAGTTATCAATCCGTGTGGTCTACAATTATGGGACCACTATGGCTGGAAAGCACTAGCTCAGAGCTACATTCCCACCAAATTTTGAGCCATTTTGACCATCAGGTGGCAGAGAAACAGCCAGTCAAAAAAAGGGTTCCTAGGCTCCTTCGGTCCACTTTAAGTCAATGGAGATTTTAATTTGCTTTAAATGCTTGCAGTTATCAATCCATGTGGTCTACAATTATGGGACCACTATGGCTGGAAAGCACTAGCTCAGAGCTACATTCACACCACATGTTGGGCCATTTTGACCATCAGGTGGCAGAGAAACAGCCAGTCAAAAAAAGGGTTCCTAGGCTCCTTCGGTCCACTTTAAGTCAATGGAGATTTTAATTTGCTTTAAATGCTTGCAGTTAACAATCCATGTGGTCTGCAATTATGGGACCACTATGGCTGGAAAGCACTAGCTCAGAGCTACATTCCCACCAAATTTTGGGCCATTTTGACCATCAGGTGGCAGAGAAACAGCCAGTCAAAAAAAGGGTTCCTAGGCTCCTTCGGTCCACTTTAAGTCAATGGAGATTTTAATTTGCTTTAAATGCTTGCAGTTATCAATCCATGTGGTCTACAATTATGTGACCACTATGGCTGGAAAGCACTAGCTCAGAGCTACAATCACACCAAATTTTGGGCCATTTTGACCATCAGGTGGCAGAGAAACAGCCAGTCAAAAAAGGGTTCCTAGGCTCCTTCGGTCCACTTTAAGTCAATGGAGATTTTAATTTGCTTTAAATGCTTGCAGTTATCAATCCCTGTGGTCTACAATTATGGGACCACTATGGCTGGAAAGCACTAGCTCAGAGCTACATTCCCACCAAATTTTGAGCCATTTTGACCATCAGGTGGCAGAGAAACAGCCAGTCAAAAAAAGGGTTCCTAGGCTCCTTCGGTCCACTTTAAGTCAATGGAGATTTTAATTTGCTTTAAATGCTTGCAGTTATCAATCCATGTGGTCTACAATTATGGGACCACTATGGCTGGAAAGCACTAGCTCAGAGCTACATTCACACCACATTTTGGGCCATTTTGACCATCAGGTGGCAGAGAAAAAGCCAGTCAAAAAAAGGGTTCCTAGGCTCCTTCGGTCCACTTTAAGTCAATGGAGATTTTAATTTGCTTTAAATGCTTGCAGTTAACAATCCATGTGGTCTGCAATTATGGGACCACTATTGCTGGAAAGCACTAGCTCAGAGCTACATTCCCACCAAATTTTGGGCCATTTTGACCATCAGGTGGCAGAGAAACAGCCAGTCAAAAAAAGGGTTCCTAGGCTCCTTCGGTCCACTTTAAGTCAATGGAGATTTTAATTTGCTTTAAATGCTTGCAGTTATCAATCCATGTGGTCTACAATTATGTGACCACTATGGCTGGAAAGCACTAGCTCAGAGCTACAATCACACCAAATTTTGGGCCATTTTGACCATCAGGTGGCAGAGAAACAGCCAGTCAAAAAAGGGTTCCTAGGCTCCTTCGGTCCACTTTAAGTCAATGGAGATTTTAATTTGCTTTAAATGTTTGCAGTTATCAATCCCTGTGGTCTACAATTATGGGACCACTATGGCTGGAAAGCACTAGCTCAGAGCTACATTCCCACCAAATTTTGAGCCATTTTGACCATCAGGTGGCAGAGAAACAGCCAGTCAAAAAAAGGGTTCCTAGGCTCCTTCGGTCCACTTTAAGTCAATGGAGATTTTAATTTGCTTTAAATGCTTGCAGTTATCAATCCATGTGGTCTACAATTATGGGACCACTATGGCTGGAAAGCACTAGCTCAGAGCTACATTCACACCACATGTTGGGCCATTTTGACCATCAGGTGGCAGAGAAACAGCCAGTCAAAAAAAGGGTTCCTAGGCTCCTTCGGTCCACTTTAAGTCAATGGAGATTTTAATTTGCTTTAAATGCTTGCAGTTAACAATCCATGTGGTCTGCAATTATGGGACCACTATGGCTGGAAAGCACTAGCTCAGAGCTACATTCCCACCAAATTTTGGGCCATTTTGACCATCAGGTGGCAGAGAAACAGCCAGTCAAAAAAAGGGTTCCTAGGCTCCTTCGGTCCACTTTAAGTCAATGGAGATTTTAATTTGCTTTAAATGCTTGCAGTTATCAATCCATGTGGTCTACAATTATGTGACCACTATGGCTGGAAAGCACTAGCTCAGAGCTACAATCACACCAAATTTTGGGCCATTTTGACCATCAGGTGGCAGAGAAACAGCCAGTCAAAAAAGGGTTCCTAGGCTCCTTCGGTCCACTTTAAGTCAATGGAGATTTTAATTTGCTTTAAATGCTTGCAGTTATCAATCCCTGTGGTCTACAATTATGGGACCACTATGGCTGGAAAGCACTAGCTCAGAGCTACATTCCCACCAAATTTTGAGCCATTTTGACCATCAGGTGGCAGAGAAACAGCCAGTCAAAAAAAGGGTTCCTAGGCTCCTTCGGTCCACTTTAAGTCAATGGAGATTTTAATTTGCTTTAAATGCTTGCAGTTATCAATCCATGTGGTCTACAATTATGGGACCACTATGGCTGGAAAGCACTAGCTCAGAGCTACATTCACACCACATTTTGGGCCATTTTGACCATCAGGTGGCAGAGAAAAAGCCAGTCAAAAAAAGGGTTCCTAGGCTCCTTCGGTCCACTTTAAGTCAATGGAGATTTTAATTTGCTTTAAATGCTTGCAGTTAACAATCCATGTGGTCTGCAATTATGGGACCACTATTGCTGGAAAGCACTAGCTCAGAGCTACATTCCCACCAAATTTTGGGCCATTTTGACCATCAGGTGGCAGAGAAACAGCCAGTCAAAAAAAGGGTTCCTAGGCTCCTTCGGTCCACTTTAAGTCAATGGAGATTTTAATTTGCTTTAAATGCTTGCAGTTATCAATCCATGTGGTCTACAATTATGTGACCACTATGGCTGGAAAGCACTAGCTCAGAGCTACAATCACACCAAATTTTGGGCCATTTTGACCATCAGGTGGCAGAGAAACAGCCAGTCAAAAAAGGGTTCCTAGGCTCCTTCGGTCCACTTTAAGTCAATGGAGATTTTAATTTGCTTTAAATGCTTGCAGTTATCAATCCCTGTGGTCTACAATTATGGGACCACTATGGCTGGAAAGCACTAGCTCAGAGCTACAATCACACCAAATTTTGGGCCATTTTGACCATCAGGTGGCAGAGAAACAGCCAGTCAAAAAAGGGTTCCTAGGCTCCTTCGGTCCACTTTAAGTCAATGGAGATTTTAATTTGCTTTAAATGTTTGCAGTTATCAATCCGTGTGGTCTACAATTATGGGACCACTATGGCTGGAAAGCACTAGCTCAGAGCTACATTCCCACCAAATTTTGAGCCATTTTGACCATCAGGTGGCAGAGAAACAGCCAGTCAAAAAAAGGGTTCCTAGGCTCCTTCGGTCCACTTTAAGTCAATGGAGATTTTAATTTGCTTTAAATGCTTGCAGTTATCAATCCATGTGGTCTACAATTATGGGACCACTATGGCTGGAAAGCACTAGCTCAGAGCTACATTCACACCACATGTTGGGCCATTTTGACCATCAGGTGGCAGAGAAACAGCCAGTCAAAAAAAGGGTTCCTAGGCTCCTTCGGTCCACTTTAAGTCAATGGAGATTTTAATTTGCTTTAAATGCTTGCAGTTAACAATCCATGTGGTCTGCAATTATGGGACCACTATGGCTGGAAAGCACTAGCTCAGAGCTACATTCCCACCAAATTTTGGGCCATTTTGACCATCAGGTGGCAGAGAAACAGCCAGTCAAAAAAAGGGTTCCTAGGCTCCTTCGGTCCACTTTAAGTCAATGGAGATTTTAATTTGCTTTAAATGCTTGCAGTTATCAATCCATGTGGTCTACAATTATGTGACCACTATGGCTGGAAAGCACTAGCTCAGAGCTACAATCACACCAAATTTTGGGCCATTTTGACCATCAGGTGGCAGAGAAACAGCCAGTCAAAAAAGGGTTCCTAGGCTCCTTCGGTCCACTTTAAGTCAATGGAGATTTTAATTTGCTTTAAATGCTTGCAGTTATCAATCCCTGTGGTCTACAATTATGGGACCACTATGGCTGGAAAGCACTAGCTCAGAGCTACATTCCCACCAAATTTTGAGCCATTTTGACCATCAGGTGGCAGAGAAACAGCCAGTCAAAAAAAGGGTTCCTAGGCTCCTTCGGTCCACTTTAAGTCAATGGAGATTTTAATTTGCTTTAAATGCTTGCAGTTATCAATCCATGTGGTCTACAATTATGTGACCACTATGGCTGGAAAGCACTAGCTCAGAGCTACAATCACACCAAATTTTGGGCCATTTTGACCATCAGGTGGCAGAGAAACAGCCAGTCAAAAAAGGGTTCCTAGGCTCCTTCGGTCCACTTTAAGTCAATGGAGATTTTAATTTGCTTTAAATGCTTGCAGTTATCAATCCCTGTGGTCTACAATTATGGGACCACTATGGCTGGAAAGCACTAGCTCAGAGCTACATTCCCACCAAATTTTGAGCCATTTTGACCATCAGGTGGCAGAGAAACAGCCAGTCAAAAAAAGGGTTCCTAGGCTCCTTCGGTCCACTTTAAGTCAATGGAGATTTTAATTTGCTTTAAATGCTTGCAGTTATCAATCCCTGTGGTCTACAATTATGGGACCACTATGGCTGGAAAGCACTAGCTCAGAGCTACATTCACACCAAATTTTGGGCCATTTTGACCATCAGGTGGCAGAGAAACAGCCAGTCAAAAAAAGGGTTCCTAGGCTCCTTCGATCCACTTTAAGTCAATGGAGATTTTAATTTGCTTTAAATGCTTGCAGTTATCAATCCCTGTGGTCTACAATTATGGGACCACTATGGCAGGAAAGCACTAGCTCAGAGCTACATTCCCACCAAATTTTGGGCCATTTTGACCATCAGGTGGCAGAGAAACAGCCAGTCAAAAAAAGGGTTCCTAGGCTCCTTCGGTCCACTTTAAGTCAATGGAGATTTTAATTTGCTTTAAATGCTTGCAGTTATCAATCCCTGTGGTCTACAATTATGAGACCACTTTGGCTGGAAAGCACTAGCTCAGAGCTACATTCACACCAAATTTTGGGCCATGTTGACCATCAGGTGGCAGAAAAACAGCCAGTCAAAAAAAGGGTTCCTAGGCTCCTTCGGTCCACTTTAAGTCAAAGGAGATTTTAATTTGCTTTAAATGCTTGCAGTTATCAATCCATGTGGTCTACAATTATGGGACCACTATGGCTGGAAAGCACTAGCTCAGAGCTACATTCACAGCAAATTTTGGGCCATTTTGACCATCAGGTGGCAGAGAAACAGCCAGTCAAAAAAAAGGGTTCCTAGGCTCCTTCGGTCCACTTTAAGTCAATGGAGATTTTAATTTGCTTTAAATGCTTGCAGTTATCAATCCATGTGATCTACAATTATGTGAACACTATGGCTGGAAAGCACTAGCTCAGAGCTACATTCACACCAAATTTTGGGCCATTTTGACCATCAGGTGGCAGAGAAACAGCCAGTCAAAAAAAGGGTTCCTAGGCTCCTTCGGTCCACTTTAAGTCAATGGAGATTTTAATTTGCTTTAAATGCTTGCAGTTATCAATCCCTGTGGTCTACAATTATGGGACCACTATGGCTGGAAAGCACTAGCTCAGAGCTACATTCACACCAAATTTTGGGCCATTTTGACCATCAGGTGGCAGAGAAACAGCCAGTCAAAAAAAGGGTTCCTAGGCTCCTTCGATCCACTTTAAGTCAATGGAGATTTTAATTTGCTTTAAATGCTTGCAGTTATCAATCCCTGTGGTCTGCAATTATGGGACCACTATGGTTGGAAAGCACTAGCTCAGAGCTACATTCCCACCAAATTTTGGGCCATTTTGACCATCAGGTGGCAGAGAAACAGCCAGTCAAAAAAAGGGTTCCTAGGCTCCTTCGGTCCACTTTAAGTCAATGGAGATTTTAATTTGCTTTAAATGCTTGCAGTTATCAATCCTTGTGATCTACAATTATGTGACCACTATGGCTGGAAAGCACTAGCTCAGAGCTACATTCACACCAAATTTTGGGCCATTTTGACCATCAGGTGGCAGAGAAACAGCCAGTCAAAAATAGGGTTCCTAGGCTCCTTCGGTCCACTTTAAGTCAATGGAGATTTTAATTTGCTTTAAATGCTTGCAGTTATCAATCCCTGTGGTCTACAATTATGAGACCACTATGGCTGGAAAGCACTAGCTCAGAGCTACATTCACACCAAATTTTGGGCCATTTTGACCATCAGGTGGCAGAGAAACAGCCAGTCAAAAAAAGGGTTCCTAGGCTCCTTCGGTCCACTTTAAGTCAATGGAGATTTTAATTTGCTTTAAATGCTTGCAGTTATCAATCCCTGTGGTCTACAATTATGAGACCACTTTGGCTGGAAAGCACTAGCTCAGAGCTACATTCACACCAAATTTTGGGCCATGTTGACCATCAGGTGGCAGAAAAACAGCCAGTCAAAAAAAGGGTTCCTAGGCTCCTTCGGTCCACTTTAAGTCAAAGGAGATTTTAATTTGCTTTAAATGCTTGCAGTTATCAATCCATGTGGTCTACAATTATGGGACCACTATGGCTGGAAAGCACTAGCTCAGAGCTACATTCACAGCAAATTTTGGGCCATTTTGACCATCAGGTGGTAGAGAAACAGCCAGTCAAAAAAAAGGGTTCCTAGGCTCCTTCGGTCCACTTTAAGTCAATGGAGATTTTAATTTGCTTTAAATGCTTGCAGTTATCAATCCATGTGATCTACAATTATGTGACCACTATGGCTGGAAAGCACTAGCTCAGAGCTACATTCACACCAAATTTTGGGCCATTTTGACCATCAGGTGGCAGAGAAACAGCCAGTCAAAAAAAGGGTTCCTAGGCTCCTTCGGTCCACTTTAAGTCAATGGAGATTTTAATTTGCTTTAAATGCTTGCAGTTATCAATCCCTGTGGTCTACAATTATGGGACCACTATGGCTGGAAAGCACTAGCTCAGAGCTACATTCACACCAAATTTTGGGCCATTTTGACCATCAGGTGGCAGAGAAACAGCCAGTCAAAAAAAGGGTTCCTAGGCTCCTTCGATCCACTTTAAGTCAATGGAGATTTTAATTTGCTTTAAATATTTGCAGTTATCAATCCCTGTGGTCTGCAATTATGGGACCACTATGGTTGGAAAGCACTAGCTCAGAGCTACATTCCCACCAAATTTTGGGCCATTTTGACCATCAGGTGGCAGAGAAACAGCCAGTCAAAAAAAGGGTTCCTAGGCTCCTTCGGTCCACTTTAAGTCAATGGAGATTTTAATTTGCTTTAAATGCTTGCAGTTATCAATCCTTGTGATCTACAATTATGTGACCACTATGGCTGGAAAGCACTAGCTCAGAGCTACATTCACACCAAATTTTGGGCCATTTTGACCATCAGGTGGCAGAGAAACAGCCAGTCAAAAATAGGGTTCCTAGGCTCCTTCGGTCCACTTTAAGTCAATGGAGATTTTAATTTGCTTTAAATGCTTGCAGTTATCAATCCCTGTGGTCTACAATTATGAGACCACTATGGCTGGAAAGCACTAGCTCAGAGCTACATTCACACCAAATTTTGGGCCATTTTGACCATCAGGTGGCAGAGAAACAGCCAGTCAAAAAAAGGGTTCCTAGGCTCCTTCGGTCCACTTTAAGTCAATGGAGATTTTAATTTGCTTTAAATGCTTGCAGTTATCAATCCCTGTGGTCTACAATTATGGGACCACTATGGCTGGAAAGCACTAGCTCAGAGCTACATTCACACCAAATTTTGGGCCATTTTGACCATCAGGTGGCAGAGAAACAGCCAGTCAAAAAAAGGGTTCCTAGGCTCCTTCGATCCACTTTAAGTCAATGGAGATTTTAATTTGCTTTAAATGCTTGCAGTTATCAATCCCTGTGGTCTACAATTATGGGACCACTATGGCAGGAAAGCACTAGCTCAGAGCTACATTCCCACAAAATTTTGGGCCATTTTGACCATCAGGTGGCAGAGAAACAGCCAGTCAAAAAAAAGGGTTCCTAGGCTCCTTCGGTCCACTTTAAGTCAATGGAGATTTTAATTTGCTTTAAATGCTTGCAGTTATCAATCCATGTGATCTACAATTATGTGACCACTATGGCTGGAAAGCACTAGCTCAGAGCTACATTCCCACCAAATTTTGGGCCATTTTGACCATCAGGTGGCAGAGAAACAGCCAGTCAAAAAAAGGGTTCCTAGGCTCCTTCGGTCCACTTTAAGTCAATGGAGATTTTAATTTGCTTTAAATGCTTGCAGTTATCAATCCTTGTGATCTACAATTATGTGACCACTATGGCTGGAAAGCACTAGCTCAGAGCTACATTCACACCAAATTTTGGGCCATTTTGACCATCAGGTGGCAGAGAAACAGCCAGTCAAAAAAAGGGTTCCTAGGCTCCTTCGGTCCACTTTAAGTCAATGGAGATTTTAATTTGCTTTAAATGCTTGCAGTTATCAATCCATGTGGTCTACAATTATGGGACCACTATGGCTGGAAAGCACTAGCTCAGAGCTACATTCACACCACATGTTGGGCCATTTTGACCATCAGGTGGCAGAGAAACAGCCAGTCAAAAAAAGGGTTCCTAGGCTCCTTCGGTCCACTTTAAGTCAATGGAGATTTTAATTTGCTTTAAATGCTTGCAGTTAACAATCCATGTGGTCTGCAATTATGGGACCACTATGGCTGGAAAGCACTAGCTCAGAGCTACATTCCCACCAAATTTTGGGCCATTTTGACCATCAGGTGGCAGAGAAACAGCCAGTCAAAAAAAGGGTTCCTAGGCTCCTTCGGTCCACTTTAAGTCAATGGAGATTTTAATTTGCTTTAAATGCTTGCAGTTATCAATCCATGTGGTCTACAATTATGTGACCACTATGGCTGGAAAGCACTAGCTCAGAGCTACAATCACACCAAATTTTGGGCCATTTTGACCATCAGGTGGCAGAGAAACAGCCAGTCAAAAAAGGGTTCCTAGGCTCCTTCGGTCCACTTTAAGTCAATGGAGATTTTAATTTGCTTTAAATGCTTGCAGTTATCAATCCCTGTGGTCTACAATTATGGGACCACTATGGCTGGAAAGCACTAGCTCAGAGCTACATTCCCACCAAATTTTGAGCCATTTTGACCATCAGGTGGCAGAGAAACAGCCAGTCAAAAAAAGGGTTCCTAGGCTCCTTCGGTCCACTTTAAGTCAATGGAGATTTTAATTTGCTTTAAATGCTTGCAGTTATCAATCCATGTGGTCTACAATTATGGGACCACTATGGCTGGAAAGCACTAGCTCAGAGCTACATTCACACCACATTTTGGGCCATTTTGACCATCAGGTGGCAGAGAAAAAGCCAGTCAAAAAAAGGGTTCCTAGGCTCCTTCGGTCCACTTTAAGTCAATGGAGATTTTAATTTGCTTTAAATGCTTGCAGTTAACAATCCATGTGGTCTGCAATTATGGGACCACTATTGCTGGAAAGCACTAGCTCAGAGCTACATTCCCACCAAATTTTGGGCCATTTTGACCATCAGGTGGCAGAGAAACAGCCAGTCAAAAAAAGGGTTCCTAGGCTCCTTCGGTCCACTTTAAGTCAATGGAGATTTTAATTTGCTTTAAATGCTTGCAGTTATCAATCCATGTGGTCTACAATTATGTGACCACTATGGCTGGAAAGCACTAGCTCAGAGCTACAATCACACCAAATTTTGGGCCATTTTGACCATCAGGTGGCAGAGAAACAGCCAGTCAAAAAAGGGTTCCTAGGCTCCTTCGGTCCACTTTAAGTCAATGGAGATTTTAATTTGCTTTAAATGCTTGCAGTTATCAATCCCTGTGGTCTACAATTATGGGACCACTATGGCTGGAAAGCACTAGCTCAGAGCTACAATCACACCAAATTTTGGGCCATTTTGACCATCAGGTGGCAGAGAAACAGCCAGTCAAAAAAGGGTTCCTAGGCTCCTTCGGTCCACTTTAAGTCAATGGAGATTTTAATTTGCTTTAAATGTTTGCAGTTATCAATCCGTGTGGTCTACAATTATGGGACCACTATGGCTGGAAAGCACTAGCTCAGAGCTACATTCCCACCAAATTTTGGGCCATTTTGACCATCAGGTGGCAGAGAAACAGCCAGTCAAAAAAAGGGTTCCTAGGCTCCTTCGGTCCACTTTAAGTCAATGGAGATTTTAATTTGCTTTAAATGCTTGCAGTTATCAATCCATGTGGTCTACAATTATGTGACCACTATGGCTGGAAAGCACTAGCTCAGAGCTACAATCACACCAAATTTTGGGCCATTTTGACCATCAGGTGGCAGAGAAACAGCCAGTCAAAAAAGGGTTCCTAGGCTCCTTCGGTCCACTTTAAGTCAATGGAGATTTTAATTTGCTTTAAATGCTTGCAGTTATCAATCCCTGTGGTCTACAATTATGGGACCACTATGGCTGGAAAGCACTAGCTCAGAGCTACAATCACACCAAATTTTGGGCCATTTTTACCATCAGGTGGCAGAGAAACAGCCAGTCAAAAAAGGGTTCCTAGGCTCCTTCGGTCCACTTTAAGTCAATGGAGATTTTAATTTGCTTTAAATGTTTGCAGTTATCAATCAGTGTGGTCTACAATTATGGGACCACTATGGCTGGAAAGCACTAGCTCAGAGCTACATTCCCACCAAATTTTGAGCCATTTTGACCATCAGGTGGCAGAGAAACAGCCAGTCAAAAAAAGGGTTCCTAGGCTCCTTCGGTCCACTTTAAGTCAATGGAGATTTTAATTTGCTTTAAATGCTTGCAGTTATCAATCCATGTGGTCTACAATTATGGGACCACTATGGCTGGAAAGCACTAGCTCAGAGCTACATTCACACCACATGTTGGGCCATTTTGACCATCAGGTGGCAGAGAAACAGCCAGTCAAAAAAAGGGTTCCTAGGCTCCTTCGGTCCACTTTAAGTCAATGGAGATTTTAATTTGCTTTAAATGCTTGCAGTTAACAATCCATGTGGTCTGCAATTATGGGACCACTATGGCTGGAAAGCACTAGCTCAGAGCTACATTCCCACCAAATTTTGGGCCATTTTGACCATCAGGTGGCAGAGAAACAGCCAGTCAAAAAAAGGGTTCCTAGGCTCCTTCGGTCCACTTTAAGTCAATGGAGATTTTAATTTGCTTTAAATGCTTGCAGTTATCAATCCATGTGGTCTACAATTATGTGACCACTATGGCTGGAAAGCACTAGCTCAGAGCTACAATCACACCAAATTTTGGGCCATTTTGACCATCAGGTGGCAGAGAAACAGCCAGTCAAAAAAGGGTTCCTAGGCTCCTTCGGTCCACTTTAAGTCAATGGAGATTTTAATTTGCTTTAAATGCTTGCAGTTATCAATCCCTGTGGTCTACAATTATGGGACCACTATGGCTGGAAAGCACTAGCTCAGAGCTACATTCCCACCAAATTTTGAGCCATTTTGACCATCAGGTGGCAGAGAAACAGCCAGTCAAAAAAAGGGTTCCTAGGCTCCTTCGGTCCACTTTAAGTCAATGGAGATTTTAATTTGCTTTAAATGCTTGCAGTTATCAATCCATGTGGTCTACAATTATGGGACCACTATGGCTGGAAAGCACTAGCTCAGAGCTACATTCACACCACATTTTGGGCCATTTTGACCATCAGGTGGCAGAGAAAAAGCCAGTCAAAAAAAGGGTTCCTAGGCTCCTTCGGTCCACTTTAAGTCAATGGAGATTTTAATTTGCTTTAAATGCTTGCAGTTAACAATCCATGTGGTCTGCAATTATGGGACCACTATTGCTGGAAAGCACTAGCTCAGAGCTACATTCCCACCAAATTTTGGGCCATTTTGACCATCAGGTGGCAGAGAAACAGCCAGTCAAAAAAAGGGTTCCTAGGCTCCTTCGGTCCACTTTAAGTCAATGGAGATTTTAATTTGCTTTAAATGCTTGCAGTTATCAATCCATGTGGTCTACAATTATGTGACCACTATGGCTGGAAAGCACTAGCTCAGAGCTACAATCACACCAAATTTTGGGCCATTTTGACCATCAGGTGGCAGAGAAACAGCCAGTCAAAAAAGGGTTCCTAGGCTCCTTCGGTCCACTTTAAGTCAATGGAGATTTTAATTTGCTTTAAATGTTTGCAGTTATCAATCCCTGTGGTCTACAATTATGGGACCACTATGGCTGGAAAGCACTAGCTCAGAGCTACATTCCCACCAAATTTTGAGCCATTTTGACCATCAGGTGGCAGAGAAACAGCCAGTCAAAAAAAGGGTTCCTAGGCTCCTTCGGTCCACTTTAAGTCAATGGAGATTTTAATTTGCTTTAAATGCTTGCAGTTATCAATCCATGTGGTCTACAATTATGGGACCACTATGGCTGGAAAGCACTAGCTCAGAGCTACATTCACACCACATGTTGGGCCATTTTGACCATCAGGTGGCAGAGAAACAGCCAGTCAAAAAAAGGGTTCCTAGGCTCCTTCGGTCCACTTTAAGTCAATGGAGATTTTAATTTGCTTTAAATGCTTGCAGTTAACAATCCATGTGGTCTGCAATTATGGGACCACTATGGCTGGAAAGCACTAGCTCAGAGCTACATTCCCACCAAATTTTGGGCCATTTTGACCATCAGGTGGCAGAGAAACAGCCAGTCAAAAAAAGGGTTCCTAGGCTCCTTCGGTCCACTTTAAGTCAATGGAGATTTTAATTTGCTTTAAATGCTTGCAGTTATCAATCCATGTGGTCTACAATTATGTGACCACTATGGCTGGAAAGCACTAGCTCAGAGCTACAATCACACCAAATTTTGGGCCATTTTGACCATCAGGTGGCAGAGAAACAGCCAGTCAAAAAAGGGTTCCTAGGCTCCTTCGGTCCACTTTAAGTCAATGGAGATTTTAATTTGCTTTAAATGCTTGCAGTTATCAATCCCTGTGGTCTACAATTATGGGACCACTATGGCTGGAAAGCACTAGCTCAGAGCTACATTCCCACCAAATTTTGAGCCATTTTGACCATCAGGTGGCAGAGAAACAGCCAGTCAAAAAAAGGGTTCCTAGGCTCCTTCGGTCCACTTTAAGTCAATGGAGATTTTAATTTGCTTTAAATGCTTGCAGTTATCAATCCATGTGGTCTACAATTATGGGACCACTATGGCTGGAAAGCACTAGCTCAGAGCTACATTCACACCACATTTTGGGCCATTTTGACCATCAGGTGGCAGAGAAAAAGCCAGTCAAAAAAAGGGTTCCTAGGCTCCTTCGGTCCACTTTAAGTCAATGGAGATTTTAATTTGCTTTAAATGCTTGCAGTTAACAATCCATGTGGTCTGCAATTATGGGACCACTATTGCTGGAAAGCACTAGCTCAGAGCTACATTCCCACCAAATTTTGGGCCATTTTGACCATCAGGTGGCAGAGAAACAGCCAGTCAAAAAAAGGGTTCCTAGGCTCCTTCGGTCCACTTTAAGTCAATGGAGATTTTAATTTGCTTTAAATGCTTGCAGTTATCAATCCATGTGGTCTACAATTATGTGACCACTATGGCTGGAAAGCACTAGCTCAGAGCTACAATCACACCAAATTTTGGGCCATTTTGACCATCAGGTGGCAGAGAAACAGCCAGTCAAAAAAGGGTTCCTAGGCTCCTTCGGTCCACTTTAAGTCAATGGAGATTTTAATTTGCTTTAAATGCTTGCAGTTATCAATCCCTGTGGTCTACAATTATGGGACCACTATGGCTGGAAAGCACTAGCTCAGAGCTACAATCACACCAAATTTTGGGCCATTTTGACCATCAGGTGGCAGAGAAACAGCCAGTCAAAAAAGGGTTCCTAGGCTCCTTCGGTCCACTTTAAGTCAATGGAGATTTTAATTTGCTTTAAATGTTTGCAGTTATCAATCCGTGTGGTCTACAATTATGGGACCACTATGGCTGGAAAGCACTAGCTCAGAGCTACATTCCCACCAAATTTTGAGCCATTTTGACCATCAGGTGGCAGAGAAACAGCCAGTCAAAAAAAGGGTTCCTAGGCTCCTTCGGTCCACTTTAAGTCAATGGAGATTTTAATTTGCTTTAAATGCTTGCAGTTATCAATCCATGTGGTCTACAATTATGGGACCACTATGGCTGGAAAGCACTAGCTCAGAGCTACATTCACACCACATGTTGGGCCATTTTGACCATCAGGTGGCAGAGAAACAGCCAGTCAAAAAAAGGGTTCCTAGGCTCCTTCGGTCCACTTTAAGTCAATGGAGATTTTAATTTGCTTTAAATGCTTGCAGTTAACAATCCATGTGGTCTGCAATTATGGGACCACTATGGCTGGAAAGCACTAGCTCAGAGCTACATTCCCACCAAATTTTGGGCCATTTTGACCATCAGGTGGCAGAGAAACAGCCAGTCAAAAAAAGGGTTCCTAGGCTCCTTCGGTCCACTTTAAGTCAATGGAGATTTTAATTTGCTTTAAATGCTTGCAGTTATCAATCCATGTGGTCTACAATTATGTGACCACTATGGCTGGAAAGCACTAGCTCAGAGCTACAATCACACCAAATTTTGGGCCATTTTGACCATCAGGTGGCAGAGAAACAGCCAGTCAAAAAAGGGTTCCTAGGCTCCTTCGGTCCACTTTAAGTCAATGGAGATTTTAATTTGCTTTAAATGCTTGCAGTTATCAATCCCTGTGGTCTACAATTATGGGACCACTATGGCTGGAAAGCACTAGCTCAGAGCTACATTCCCACCAAATTTTGAGCCATTTTGACCATCAGGTGGCAGAGAAACAGCCAGTCAAAAAAAGGGTTCCTAGGCTCCTTCGGTCCACTTTAAGTCAATGGAGATTTTAATTTGCTTTAAATGCTTGCAGTTATCAATCCATGTGGTCTACAATTATGGGACCACTATGGCTGGAAAGCACTAGCTCAGAGCTACATTCACACCACATTTTGGGCCATTTTGACCATCAGGTGGCAGAGAAAAAGCCAGTCAAAAAAAGGGTTCCTAGGCTCCTTCGGTCCACTTTAAGTCAATGGAGATTTTAATTTGCTTTAAATGCTTGCAGTTAACAATCCATGTGGTCTGCAATTATGGGACCACTATTGCTGGAAAGCACTAGCTCAGAGCTACATTCCCACCAAATTTTGGGCCATTTTGACCATCAGGTGGCAGAGAAACAGCCAGTCAAAAAAAGGGTTCCTAGGCTCCTTCGGTCCACTTTAAGTCAATGGAGATTTTAATTTGCTTTAAATGCTTGCAGTTATCAATCCATGTGGTCTACAATTATGTGACCACTATGGCTGGAAAGCACTAGCTCAGAGCTACAATCACACCAAATTTTGGGCCATTTTGACCATCAGGTGGCAGAGAAACAGCCAGTCAAAAAAGGGTTCCTAGGCTCCTTCGGTCCACTTTAAGTCAATGGAGATTTTAATTTGCTTTAAATGCTTGCAGTTATCAATCCCTGTGGTCTACAATTATGGGACCACTATGGCTGGAAAGCACTAGCTCAGAGCTACATTCCCACCAAATTTTGAGCCATTTTGACCATCAGGTGGCAGAGAAACAGCCAGTCAAAAAAAGGGTTCCTAGGCTCCTTCGGTCCACTTTAAGTCAATGGAGATTTTAATTTGCTTTAAATGCTTGCAGTTATCAATCCCTGTGGTCTACAATTATGGGACCACTATGGCTGGAAAGCACTAGCTCAGAGCTACATTCACACCAAATTTTGGGCCATTTTGACCATCAGGTGGCAGAGAAACAGCCAGTCAAAAAAAGGGTTCCTAGGCTCCTTCGATCCACTTTAAGTCAATGGAGATTTTAATTTGCTTTAAATGCTTGCAGTTATCAATCCCTGTGGTCTACAATTATGGGACCACTATGGCAGGAAAGCACTAGCTCAGAGCTACATTCCCACCAAATTTTGGGCCATTTTGACCATCAGGTGGCAGAGAAACAGCCAGTCAAAAAAAGGGTTCCTAGGCTCCTTCGGTCCACTTTAAGTCAATGGAGATTTTAATTTGCTTTAAAAGCTTGCAGTTATCAATCCCTGTGGTCTACAATTATGAGACCACTTTGGCTGGAAAGCACTAGCTCAGAGCTACATTCACACCAAATTTTGGGCCATGTTGACCATCAGGTGGCAGAAAAACAGCCAGTCAAAAAAAGGGTTCCTAGGCTCCTTCGGTCCACTTTAAGTCAAAGGAGATTTTAATTTGCTTTAAATGCTTGCAGTTATCAATCCATGTGGTCTACAATTATGGGACCACTATGGCTGGAAAGCACTAGCTCAGAGCTACATTCACAGCAAATTTTGGGCCATTTTGACCATCAGGTGGCAGAGAAACAGCCAGTCAAAAAAAAGGGTTCCTAGGCTCCTTCGGTCCACTTTAAGTCAATGGAGATTTTAATTTGCTTTAAATGCTTGCAGTTATCAATCCATGTGATCTACAATTATGTGAACACTATGGCTGGAAAGCACTAGCTCAGAGCTACATTCACACCAAATTTTGGGCCATTTTGACCATCAGGTGGCAGAGAAACAGCCAGTCAAAAAAAGGGTTCCTAGGCTCCTTCGGTCCACTTTAAGTCAATGGAGATTTTAATTTGCTTTAAATGCTTGCAGTTATCAATCCCTGTGGTCTACAATTATGGGACCACTATGGCTGGAAAGCACTAGCTCAGAGCTACATTCACACCAAATTTTGGGCCATTTTGACCATCAGGTGGCAGAGAAACAGCCAGTCAAAAAAAGGGTTCCTAGGCTCCTTCGATCCACTTTAAGTCAATGGAGATTTTAATTTGCTTTAAATGCTTGCAGTTATCAATCCCTGTGGTCTGCAATTATGGGACCACTATGGTTGGAAAGCACTAGCTCAGAGCTACATTCCCACCAAATTTTGGGCCATTTTGACCATCAGGTGGCAGAGAAACAGCCAGTCAAAAAAAGGGTTCCTAGGCTCCTTCGGTCCACTTTAAGTCAATGGAGATTTTAATTTGCTTTAAATGCTTGCAGTTATCAATCCTTGTGATCTACAATTATGTGACCACTATGGCTGGAAAGCACTAGCTCAGAGCTACATTCACACCAAATTTTGGGCCATTTTGACCATCAGGTGGCAGAGAAACAGCCAGTCAAAAATAGGGTTCCTAGGCTCCTTCGGTCCACTTTAAGTCAATGGAGATTTTAATTTGCTTTAAATGCTTGCAGTTATCAATCCCTGTGGTCTACAATTATGAGACCACTATGGCTGGAAAGCACTAGCTCAGAGCTACATTCACACCAAATTTTGGGCCATTTTGACCATCAGGTGGCAGAGAAACAGCCAGTCAAAAAAAGGGTTCCTAGGCTCCTTCGGTCCACTTTAAGTCAATGGAGATTTTAATTTGCTTTAAATGCTTGCAGTTATCAATCCCTGTGGTCTACAATTATGAGACCACTTTGGCTGGAAAGCACTAGCTCAGAGCTACATTCACACCAAATTTTGGGCCATGTTGACCATCAGGTGGCAGAAAAACAGCCAGTCAAAAAAAGGGTTCCTAGGCTCCTTCGGTCCACTTTAAGTCAAAGGAGATTTTAATTTGCTTTAAATGCTTGCAGTTATCAATCCATGTGGTCTACAATTATGGGACCACTATGGCTGGAAAGCACTAGCTCAGAGCTACATTCACAGCAAATTTTGGGCCATTTTGACCATCAGGTGGTAGAGAAACAGCCAGTCAAAAAAAAGGGTTCCTAGGCTCCTTCGGTCCACTTTAAGTCAATGGAGATTTTAATTTGCTTTAAATGCTTGCAGTTATCAATCCATGTGATCTACAATTATGTGACCACTATGGCTGGAAAGCACTAGCTCAGAGCTACATTCACACCAAATTTTGGGCCATTTTGACCATCAGGTGGCAGAGAAACAGCCAGTCAAAAAAAGGGTTCCTAGGCTCCTTCGGTCCACTTTAAGTCAATGGAGATTTTAATTTGCTTTAAATGCTTGCAGTTATCAATCCCTGTGGTCTACAATTATGGGACCACTATGGCTGGAAAGCACTAGCTCAGAGCTACATTCACACCAAATTTTGGGCCATTTTGACCATCAGGTGGCAGAGAAACAGCCAGTCAAAAAAAGGGTTCCTAGGCTCCTTCGATCCACTTTAAGTCAATGGAGATTTTAATTTGCTTTAAATGCTTGCAGTTATCAATCCCTGTGGTCTGCAATTATGGGACCACTATGGTTGGAAAGCACTAGCTCAGAGCTACATTCCCACCAAATTTTGGGCCATTTTGACCATCAGGTGGCAGAGAAACAGCCAGTCAAAAAAAGGGTTCCTAGGCTCCTTCGGTCCACTTTAAGTCAATGGAGATTTTAATTTGCTTTAAATGCTTGCAGTTATCAATCCTTGTGATCTACAATTATGTGACCACTATGGCTGGAAAGCACTAGCTCAGAGCTACATTCACACCAAATTTTGGGCCATTTTGACCATCAGGTGGCAGAGAAACAGCCAGTCAAAAATAGGGTTCCTAGGCTCCTTCGGTCCACTTTAAGTCAATGGAGATTTTAATTTGCTTTAAATGCTTGCAGTTATCAATCCCTGTGGTCTACAATTATGAGACCACTATGGCTGGAAAGCACTAGCTCAGAGCTACATTCACACCAAATTTTGGGCCATTTTGACCATCAGGTGGCAGAGAAACAGCCAGTCAAAAAAAGGGTTCCTAGGCTCCTTCGGTCCACTTTAAGTCAATGGAGATTTTAATTTGCTTTAAATGCTTGCAGTTATCAATCCCTGTGGTCTACAATTATGGGACCACTATGGCTGGAAAGCACTAGCTCAGAGCTACATTCACACCAAATTTTGGGCCATTTTGACCATCAGGTGGCAGAGAAACAGCCAGTCAAAAAAAGGGTTCCTAGGCTCCTTCGATCCACTTTAAGTCAATGGAGATTTTAATTTGCTTTAAATGCTTGCAGTTATCAATCCCTGTGGTCTACAATTATGGGACCACTATGGCAGGAAAGCACTAGCTCAGAGCTACATTCCCACAAAATTTTGGGCCATTTTGACCATCAGGTGGCAGAGAAACAGCCAGTCAAAAAAAGGGTTCCTAGGCTCCTTCGGTCCACTTTAAGTCAATGGAGATTTTAATTTGCTTTAAATGCTTGCAGTTATCAATCCCTGTGGTCTACAATTATGGGACCACTATGGCTGGAAAGCACTAGCTCAGAGCTACATTCACACCAAATTTTGGGCCATTTTGACCATCAGGTGGCAGAGAAACAGCCAGTCAAAAAAAGGGTTCCTAGGCTCCTTCGATCCACTTTAAGTCAATGGAGATTTTAATTTGCTTTAAATGCTTGCAGTTATCAATCCCTGTGGTCTACAATTATGGGACCACTATGGCAGGAAAGCACTAGCTCAGAGCTACATTCCCACAAAATTTTGGGCCATTTTGACCATCAGGTGGCAGAGAAACAGCCAGTCAAAAAAAGGGTTCCTAGGCTCCTTCGATCCACTTTAAGTCAATGGAGATTTTAATTTGCTTTAAATGCTTGCAGTTATCAATCCCTGTGGTCTACAATTATGGGACCACTATGGCAGGAAAGCACTAGCTCAGAGCTACATTCCCACAAAATTTTGGGCCATTTTGACCATCAGGTGGCAGAGAAACAGCCAGTCAAAAAAAGGGTTCCTAGGCTCCTTCGATCCACTTTAAGTCAATGGAGATTTTAATTTGCTTTAAATGCTTGCAGTTATCAATCCCTGTGGTCTACAATTATGGGACCACTATGGCAGGAAAGCACTAGCTCAGAGCTACATTCCCACAAAATTTTGGGCCATTTTGACCATCAGGTGGCAGAGAAACAGCCAGTCAAAAAAAGGGTTCCTAGGCTCCTTCGGTCCACTTTAAGTCAATGGAGATTTTAATTTGCTTTAAATGCTTGCAGTTATCAATCCTTGTGATCTACAATTATGTGACCACTATGGCTGGAAAGCACTAGCTCAGAGCTACATTCACACCAAATTTTGGGCCATTTTGACCATCAGGTGGCAGAGAAACAGCCAGTCAAAAATAGGGTTCCTAGGCTCCTTCGGTCCACTTTAAGTCAATGGAGATTTTAATTTGCTTTAAATGCTTGCAGTTATCAATCCCTGTGGTCTACAATTATGAGACCACTATGGCTGGAAAGCACTAGCTCAGAGCTACATTCACACCAAATTTTGGGCCATTTTGACCATCAGGTGGCAGAGAAACAGCCAGTCAAAAAAAGGGTTCCTAGGCTCCTTCGGTCCACTTTAAGTCAATGGAGATTTTAATTTGCTTTAAATGCTTGCAGTTATCAATCCCTGTGGTCTACAATTATGGGACCACTATGGCTGGAAAGCACTAGCTCAGAGCTACATTCACACCAAATTTTGGGCCATTTTGACCATCAGGTGGCAGAGAAACAGCCAGTCAAAAAAAGGGTTCCTAGGCTCCTTCGATCCACTTTAAGTCAATGGAGATTTTAATTTGCTTTAAATGCTTGCAGTTATCAATCCCTGTGGTCTACAATTATGGGACCACTATGGCAGGAAAGCACTAGCTCAGAGCTACATTCCCACAAAATTTTGGGCCATTTTGACCATCAGGTGGCAGAGAAACAGCCAGTCAAAAAAAAGGGTTCCTAGGCTCCTTCGGTCCACTTTAAGTCAATGGAGATTTTAATTTGCTTTAAATGCTTGCAGTTATCAATCCATGTGATCTACAATTATGTGACCACTATGGCTGGAAAGCACTAGCTCAGAGCTACATTCCCACCAAATTTTGGGCCATTTTGACCATCAGGTGGCAGAGAAACAGCCAGTCAAAAAAAGGGTTCCTAGGCTCCTTCGGTCCACTTTAAGTCAATGGAGATTTTAATTTGCTTTAAATGCTTGCAGTTATCAATCCTTGTGATCTACAATTATGTGACCACTATGGCTGGAAAGCACTAGCTCAGAGCTACATTCACACCAAATTTTGGGCCATTTTGACCATCAGGTGGCAGAGAAACAGCCAGTCAAAAAAAGGGTTCCTAGGCTCCTTCGGTCCACTTTAAGTCAATGGAGATTTTAATTTGCTTTAAATGCTTGCAGTTATCAATCCCTGTGGTCTACAATTATGAGACCACTATGGCTGGAAAGCACTAGCTCAGAGCTACATTCACACCAAATTTTGGGCCATTTTGACCATCAGGTGGCAGAGAAACAGCCAGTCAAAAAAAAGGTTCCTAGGCTCCTTCGGTCCACTTTAAGTCAATGGAGATTTTAATTTGCTTTAAATGCTTGCAGTTATCAATCCCTGTGGTCTACAATTATGGGACCACTATGGCAGGAAAGCACTAGCTCAGAGCTACATTCACACCAAATTTTGGGCCATTTTGACCATCAGGTGGCAGAGAAACAGCCAGTCAAAAAAAGGGTTCCTAGGCTCCTTCGGTCCACTTTAAGTCAATGGAGATTTTAATTTGCTTTAAATGCTTGCAGTTATCAATCCATGTGGTCTACAATTATGGGACCACTATGGCTGGAAAGCACTAGCTCAGAGCTACATTCACACCAAATTTTGGGCCATTTTGACCTTCAGGTGGCAGAGAAACAGCCATTTAAAAAACGGGTTCCTAGGCTCCTTCGGTCCACTTTAAGTCAATGGAGATTTTAATTTGCTTTAAATGCTTGCAGTTAACAATCCATGTGGTCTGCAATTATGGGACCACTATGGCTGGAAAGCACTAGCTCAGAGCTACATTCCAACCAAATTTTGGGCCATTTTGACCATCAGGTGGCAGAGAAACAGCCAGTCAAAAAAAGGGTTCCTAGGCTCCTTCGGTCCACTTTAAGTCAAAGGAGATTTTAATTTGCTTTAAATGCTTGCAGTTATCAATCCATGTGGTCTACAATTATGGGACCACTATGGCTGGAAAGCACTAGCTCAGAGCTACATTCACACCAAATTTTGGGCCATTTTGACCTTCAGGTGGCAGAGAAACAGCCAGTCAAAAAAAGGGTTCCTAGGCTCCTTCGGTCCACTTTAAGTCAATGGAGATTTTAATTTGCTTTAAATGCTTGCAGTTAACAATCCATGTGGTCTGCAATTATGGGACCACTATGGCTGGAAAGCACTAGCTCAGAGCTACATTCCCACCAAATTTTGGGCCATTTTGACCATCAGGTGGCAGAGAAACAGCCAGTCAAAAAAAGGGTTCCTAGGCTCCTTCGGTCCACTTTAAGTCAAAGGAGATTTTAATTTGCTTTAAATGCTTGCAGTTATCAATCCATGTGGTCTACAATTATGTGACCATTATGGCTGGAAAGCACTAGCTCAGAGCTACAATCACACCAAATTTTGGGCCATTTTGACCATCAGGTGGCAGAGAAACAGCCAGTCAAAAAAGGGTTCCTAGGCTCCTTCGGTCCACTTTAAGTCAATGGAGATTTTAATTTGCTTTAAATGCTTGCAGTTATCAATCCCTGTGGTGTACAATTATGGGACCACTATGGCTGGAAAGCACTAGCTCAGAGCTACATTCACACCAAATTTTGGGCCATTTTGACCATCAGGTGGCAGAGAAACAGTCAGTCAAAAAAAGGGTTCCTAGGCTCCTTCGGTCCACTTTAAGTCAATGGAGATTTTAATTTGCTTTAAATGCTTGCAGTTATCAATCCCTGTGGTCTACAATTATGAGACCACTTTGGCTGGAAAGCACTAGCTCAGAGCTACATTCACACCAAATTTTGGGCCATGTTGACCATCAGGTGGCAGAAAAACAGCCAGTCAAAAAAAGGGTTCCTAGGCTCCTTCGGTCCACTTTAAGTCAAAGGAGATTTTAATTTGCTTTAAATGCTTGCAGTTATCAATCCATGTGGTCTACAATTATGGGACCACTATGGCTGGAAAGCACTAGCTCAGAGCTACATTCACACCACATTTTGGGCCATTTTGACCATCAGGTGGCAGAGAAACAGCCAGTCAAAAAAAGGGTTCCTAGGCTCCTTCGGTCCACTTTAAGTCAATGGAGATTTTAATTTGCTTTAAATGCTTGCAGTTAACAATCCATGTGGTCTGCAATTATGGGACCACTATGGCTGGAAAGCACTAGCTCAGAGCTACATTCCCACCAAATTTTGGGCCATTTTGACCATCAGGTGGCAGAGAAACAGCCAGTCAAAAAAAGGGTTCCTAGGCTCCTTCGGTCCACTTTAAGTCAATGGAGATTTTAATTTGCTTTAAATGCTTGCAGTTATCAATCCATGTGGTCTACAATTATGTGACCACTATGGCTGGAAAGCACTAGCTCAGAGCTACAATCACACCAAATTTTGGGCCATTTTGACCATCAGGTGGCAGAGAAACAGCCAGTCAAAAAAGGGTTCCTAGGCTCCTTCGGTCCACTTTAAGTCAATGGAGATTTTAATTTGCTTTAAATGTTTGCAGTTATCAATCCCTGTGGTCTACAATTACGGGACCACTATGGCTGGAAAGCACTAGCTCAGAGCTACATTCCCACCAAATTTTGAGCCATTTTGACCATCAGGTGGCAGAGAAACAGCCAGTCAAAAAAAGGGTTCCTAGGCTCCTTCGGTCCACTTTAAGTCAATGGAGATTTTAATTTGCTTTAAATGCTTGCAGTTATCAATCCATGTGGTCTACAATTATGGGACCACTATGGCTGGAAAGCACTAGCTCAGAGCTACATTCACACCACATGTTGGGCCATTTTGACCATCAGGTGGCAGAGAAACAGCCAGTCAAAAAAAGGGTTCCTAGGCTCCTTCGGTCCACTTTAAGTCAATGGAGATTTTAATTTGCTTTAAATGCTTGCAGTTAACAATCCATGTGGTCTGCAATTATGGGACCACTATGGCTGGAAAGCACTAGCTCAGAGCTACATTCCCACCAAATTTTGGGCCATTTTGACCATCAGGTGGCAGAGAAACAGCCAGTCAAAAAAAGGGATCCTAGGCTCCTTCGGTCCACTTTAAGTCAATGGAGATTTTAATTTGCTTTAAATGCTTGCAGTTATCAATCCATGTGGTCTACAATTATGTGACCACTATGGCTGGAAAGCACTAGCTCAGAGCTACAATCACACCAAATTTTGGGCCATTTTGACCATCAGGTGGCAGAGAAACAGCCAGTCAAAAAAGGGTTCCTAGGCTCCTTCGGTCCACTTTAAGTCAATGGAGATTTTAATTTGCTTTAAATGCTTGCAGTTATCAATCCCTGTGGTCTACAATTATGGGACCACTATGGCTGGAAAGCACTAGCTCAGAGCTACATTCCCACCAAATTTTGAGCCATTTTGACCATCAGGTGGCAGAGAAACAGCCAGTCAAAAAAAGGGTTCCTAGGCTCCTTCGGTCCACTTTAAGTCAATGGAGATTTTAATTTGCTTTAAATGCTTGCAGTTATCAATCCCTGTGGTCTACAATTATGGGACCACTATGGCTGGAAAGCACTAGCTCAGAGCTACATTCCCACCAAATTTTGGGCCATTTTGACCATCAGGTGGCAGAGAAACAGCCAGTCAAAAAAAGGGTTCCTAGGCTCCTTCGGTCCACTTTAAGTCAATGGAGATTTTAATTTGCTTTAAATGCTTGCAGTTATCAATCCCTGTGGTCTACAATTATGAGACCACTTTGGCTGGAAAGCACTAGCTCAGAGCTACATTCACACCAAATTTTGGGCCATGTTGACCATCAGGTGGCAGAAAAACAGCCAGTCAAAAAAAGGGTTCCTAGGCTCCTTCGGTCCACTTTAAGTCAAAGGAGATTTTAATTTGCTTTAAATGCTTGCAGTTATCAATCCATGTGGTCTACAATTATGGGACCACTATGGCTGGAAAGCACTAGCTCAGAGCTACATTCACAGCAAATTTTGGGCCATTTTGACCATCAGGTGGCAGAGAAACAGCCAGTCAAAAAAAAGGGTTCCTAGGCTCCTTCGGTCCACTTTAAGTCAATGGAGATTTTAATTTGCTTTAAATGCTTGCAGTTATCAATCCATGTGATCTACAATTATGTGACCACTATGGCTGGAAAGCACTAGCTCAGAGCTACATTCACACCAAATTTTGGGCCATTTTGACCATCAGGTGGCAGAGAAACAGCCAGTCAAAAAAAGGGTTCCTAGGCTCCTTCGGTCCACTTTAAGTCAATGGAGATTTTAATTTGCTTTAAATGCTTGCAGTTATCAATCCCTGTGGTCTACAATTATGGGACCACTATGGCTGGAAAGCACTAGCTCAGAGCTACATTCACACCAAATTTTGGGCCATTTTGACCATCAGGTGGCAGAGAAACAGCCAGTCAAAAAAAGGGTTCCTAGGCTCCTTCGATCCACTTTAAGTCAATGGAGATTTTAATTTGCTTTAAATGCTTGCAGTTATCAATCCCTGTGGTCTGCAATTATGGGACCACTATGGTTGGAAAGCACTAGCTCAGAGCTACATTCCCACCAAATTTTGGGCCATTTTGACCATCAGGTGGCAGAGAAACAGCCAGTCAAAAAAAGGGTTCCTAGGCTCCTTCGGTCCACTTTAAGTCAATGGAGATTTTAATTTGCTTTAAATGCTTGCAGTTATCAATCCATGTGATCTACAATTATGTGACCACTATGGCTGGAAAGCACTAGCTCAGAGCTACATTCCCACCAAATTTTGGGCCATTTTGACCATCAGGTGGCAGAGAAACAGCCAGTCAAAAAAAGGGTTCCTAGGCTCCTTCGGTCCACTTTAAGTCAATGGAGATTTTAATTTGCTTTAAATGCTTGCAGTTATCAATCCCTGTGGTCTACAATTATGAGACCACTATGGCTGGAAAGCACTAGCTCAGAGCTACATTCACACCAAATTTTGGGCCATTTTGACCATCAGGTGGCAGAGAAACAGCCAGTCAAAAAAAGGGTTCCTAGGCTCCTTCGGTCCACTTTAAGTCAATGGAGATTTTAATTTGCTTTAAATGCTTGCAGTTATCAATCCCTGTGGTCTACAATTATGGGACCACTATGGCTGGAAAGCACTAGCTCAGAGCTACATTCACACCAAATTTTGGGCCATTTTGACCATCAGGTGGCAGAGAAACAGCCAGTCAAAAAAAGGGTTCCTAGGCTCCTTCGATCCACTTTAAGTCAATGGAGATTTTAATTTGCTTTAAATGCTTGCAGTTATCAATCCCTGTGGTCTACAATTATGGGACCACTATGGCAGGAAAGCACTAGCTCAGAGCTACATTCCCACCAAATTTTGGGCCATTTTGACCATCAGGTGGCAGAGAAACAGCCAGTCAAAAAAAAGGGTTCCTAGGCTCCTTCGGTCCACTTTAAGTCAATGGAGATTTTAATTTGCTTTAAATGCTTGCAGTTATCAATCCATGTGATCTACAATTATGTGACCACTATGGCTGGAAAGCACTAGCTCAGAGCTACATTCACACCAAATTTTGGGCCATTTTGACCTTCAGGTGGCAGAGAAACAGCCAGTCAAAAAAAGGGTTCCTAGGCTCCTTCGGTCCACTTTAAGTCAATGGAGATTTTAATTTGCTTTAAATGCTTGCAGTTAACAATCCATGTGGTCTGCAATTATGGGACCACTATGGCTGGAAAGCACTAGCTCAGAGCTACATTCCCACCAAATTTTGGGCCATTTTGACCATCAGGTGGCAGAGAAACAGCCAGTCAAAAAAAGGGTTCCTAGGCTCCTTCGGTCCACTTTAAGTCAAAGGAGATTTTAATTTGCTTTAAATGCTTGCAGTTATCAATCCATGTGGTCTACAATTATGTGAACACTATGGCTGGAAAGCACTAGCTCAGAGCTACAATCACACCAAATTTTGGGCCATTTTGACCATCAGGTGGCAGAGAAACAGCCAGTCAAAAAAGGGTTCCTAGGCTCCTTCGGTCCACTTTAAGTCAATGAAGATTTTAATTTGCTTTAAATGCTTGCAGTTATCAATCCCTGTGGTCTACAATTATGGGACCACTATGGCTGGAAAGCACTAGCTCAGAGCTACATTCCCACCAAATTTTGAGCCATTTTGACCATCAGGTGGCAGAGAAACAGCCAGTCAAGAAAAGGGTTCCTAGGCTCCTTCGGTCCACTTTAAGTCAATGGAGATTTTAATTTGCTTTAAATGCTTGCAGTTATCAATCCCTGTGGTCTACAATTATGGGACCACTATGGCTGGAAAGCACTAGCTCAGAGCTACATTCACACCAAATTTTGGGCCATTTTGACCATCAGGTGGCAGAGAAACAGTCAGTCAAAAAAAGGGTTCCTAGGCTCCTTCGGTCCACTTTAAGTCAATGGAGATTTTAATTTGCTTTAAATGCTTGCAGTTATCAATCCCTGTGGTCTACAATTATGAGACCACTTTGGCTGGAAAGCACTAGCTCAGAGCTACATTCACACCAAATTTTGGGCCATGTTGACCATCAGGTGGCAGAAAAACAGCCAGTCAAAAAAAGGGTTCCTAGGCTCCTTCGGTCCACTTTAAGTCAAAGGAGATTTTAATTTGCTTTAAATGCTTGCAGTTATCAATCCATGTGGTCTACAATTATGGGACCACTATGGCTGGAAAGCACTAGCTCAGAGCTACATTCACACCAAATTTTGGGCCATTTTGACCTTCAGGTGGCAGAGAAACAGCCAGTCAAAAAAAGGGTTCCTAGGCTCCTTCGGTCCACTTTAAGTCAATGGAGATTTTAATTTGCTTTAAATGCTTGCAGTTAACAATCCATGTGGTCTGCAATTATGGGACCAATATGGCTGGAAAGCACTAGCTCAGAGCTACATTCCCACAAAATTTTGGGCCATTTTGACCATCAGGTGGCAGAGAAACAGCCAGTCAAAAAAAGGGTTCCTAGGCTCCTTCGGTCCACTTTAAGTCAATGGAGATTTTAATTTGCTTTAAATGCTTGCAGTTATCAATCCATGTGGTCTACAATTATGTGACCACTATGGCTGGAAAGCACTAGCTCAGAGCTACAATCACACCAAATTTTGGGCCATTTTGACCATCAGGTGGCAGAGAAACAGCCAGTCAAAAAAGGGTTCCTAGGCTCCTTCGGTCCACTTTAAGTCAATGGAGATTTTAATTTGCTTTAAATGCTTGCAGTTATCAATCCCTGTGGTCTACAATTATGGGACCACTATGGCTGGAAAGCACTAGCTCAGAGCTACATTCCCACCAAATTTTGAGCCATTTTGACCATCAGGTGGCAGAGAAACAGCCAGTCAAAAAAAGGGTTCCTAGGCTCCTTCGGTCCACTTTAAGTCAATGGAGATTTTAATTTGCTTTAAATGCTTGCAGTTATCAATCCCTGTGGTCTACAATTATGAGACCACTTTGGCTGGAAAGCACTAGCTCAGAGCTACATTCACACCAAATTTTGGGCCATGTTGACCATCAGGTGGCAGAAAAACAGCCAGTTAAAAAAAGGGTTCCTAGGCTCCTTCGGTCCACTTTAAGTCAAAGGAGATTTTAATTTGCTTTAAATGCTTGCAGTTATCAATCCATGTGATCTACAATTATGTGACCACTATGGCTGGAAAGCACTAGCTCAGAGCTACATTCACACCAAATTTTGGGCCATTTTGACCATCAGGTGGCAGAGAAACAGCCATTCAAAAAAAGGGTTCCTAGGCTCCTTCGGTCCACTTTAAGTCAATGGAGATTTTAATTTGCTTTAAATGCTTGCAGTTATCAATCCCTGTGGTCTACAATTATGGGACCACTATGGCTGGAAAGCACTAGCTCAGAGCTACATTCACACCAAATTTTGGGCCATTTTGACCATCAGGTGGCAGAGAAACAGCCAGTCAAAAAAAGGGTTCCTAGGCTCCTTCGATCCACTTTAAGTCAATGGAGATTTTAATTTGCTTTAAATGCTTGCAGTTATCAATCCCTGTGGTCTGCAATTATGGGACCACTATGGTTGGAAAGCACTAGCTCAGAGCTACATTCCCACCAAATTTTGGGCCATTTTGACCATCAGGTGGCAGAGAAACAGCCAGTCAAAAAAAGGGTTCCTAGGCTCCTTCGGTCCACTTTAAGTCAATGGAGATTTTAATTTGCTTTAAATGCTTGCAGTTATCAATCCTTGTGATCTACAATTATGTGACCACTATGGCTGGAAAGCACTAGCTCAGAGCTACATTCACACCAAATTTTGGGCCATTTTGACCATCAGGTGGCAGAGAAACAGCCAGTCAAAAAAAGGGTTCCTAGGCTCCTTCGGTCCACTTTAAGTCAATGGAGATTTTAATTTGCTTTAAATGCTTGCAGTTATCAATCCCTGTGGTCTACAATTATGAGACCACTATGGCTGGAAAGCACTAGCTCAGAGCTACATTCACACCAAATTTTGGGCCATTTTGACCATCAGGTGGCAGAGAAACAGCCAGTCAAAAAAAGGGTTCCTAGGCTCCTTCGGTCCACTTTAAGTCAATGGAGATTTTAATTTGCTTTAAATGCTTGCAGTTATCAATCCCTGTGGTCTACAATTATGGGACCACTATGGCAGGAAAGCACTAGCTCAGAGCTACATTCCCACCAAATTTTGGGCCATTTTGACCATCAGGTGGCAGAGAAACAGCCAGTCAAAAAAAAGGGTTCCTAGGCTCCTTCGGTCCACTTTAAGTCAATGGAGATTTTAATTTGCTTTAAATGCTTGCAGTTATCAATCCATGTGATCTACAATTATGTGACCACTATGGCTGGAAAGCACTAGCTCAGAGCTACATTCACACCAAATTTTGGGCCATTTTGACCTTCAGGTGGCAGAGAAACAGCCAGTCAAAAAAAGGGTTCCTAGGCTCCTTCGGTCCACTTTAAGTCAATGGAGATTTTAATTTGCTTTAAATGCTTGCAGTTAACAATCCATGTGGTCTGCAATTATGGGACCACTATGGCTGGAAAGCACTAGCTCAGAGCTACATTCCCACCAAATTTTGGGCCATTTTGACCATCAGGTGGCAGAGAAACAGCCAGTCAAAAAAAGGGTTCCTAGGCTCCTTCGGTCCACTTTAAGTCAAAGGAGATTTTAATTTGCTTTAAATGCTTGCAGTTATCAATCCATGTGGTCTACAATTATGTGAACACTATGGCTGGAAAGCACTAGCTCAGAGCTACAATCACACCAAATTTTGGGCCATTTTGACCATCAGGTGGCAGAGAAACAGCCAGTCAAAAAAGGGTTCCTAGGCTCCTTCGGTCCACTTTAAGTCAATGAAGATTTTAATTTGCTTTAAATGCTTGCAGTTATCAATCCCTGTGGTCTACAATTATGGGACCACTATGGCTGGAAAGCACTAGCTCAGAGCTACATTCCCACCAAATTTTGAGCCATTTTGACCATCAGGTGGCAGAGAAACAGCCAGTCAAGAAAAGGGTTCCTAGGCTCCTTCGGTCCACTTTAAGTCAATGGAGATTTTAATTTGCTTTAAATGCTTGCAGTTATCAATCCCTGTGGTCTACAATTATGGGACCACTATGGCTGGAAAGCACTAGCTCAGAGCTACATTCACACCAAATTTTGGGCCATTTTGACCATCAGGTGGCAGAGAAACAGTCAGTCAAAAAAAGGGTTCCTAGGCTCCTTCGGTCCACTTTAAGTCAATGGAGATTTTAATTTGCTTTAAATGCTTGCAGTTATCAATCCCTGTGGTCTACAATTATGAGACCACTTTGACTGGAAAGCACTAGCTCAGAGCTACATTCACACCAAATTTTGGGCCATGTTGACCATCAGGTGGCAGAAAAACAGCCAGTCAAAAAAAGGGTTCCTAGGCTCCTTCGGTCCACTTTAAGTCAAAGGAGATTTTAATTTGCTTTAAATGCTTGCAGTTATCAATCCATGTGGTCTACAATTATGGGACCACTATGGCTGGAAAGCACTAGCTCAGAGCTACATTCACACCAAATTTTGGGCCATTTTGACCTTCAGGTGGCAGAGAAACAGCCAGTCAAAAAAAGGGTTCCTAGGCTCCTTCGGTCCACTTTAAGTCAATGGAGATTTTAATTTGCTTTAAATGCTTGCAGTTAACAATCCATGTGGTCTGCAATTATGGGACCAATATGGCTGGAAAGCACTAGCTCAGAGCTACATTCCCACCAAATTTTGGGCCATTTTGACCATCAGGTGGCAGAGAAACAGCCAGTCAAAAAAAGGGTTCCTAGGCTCCTTCGGTCCACTTTAAGTCAATGGAGATTTTAATTTGCTTTAAATGCTTGCAGTTATCAATCCATGTGGTCTACAATTATGGGACCACTATGGCTGGAAAGCACTAGCTCAGAGCTACATTCACACCAAATTTTGGGCCATTTTGACCATCAGGTGGCAGAGAAACAGTCAGTCAAAAAAAGGGTTCCTAGGCTCCTTCGGTCCACTTTAAGTCAATGGAGATTTTAATTTGCTTTAAATGCTTGCAGTTATCAATCCCTGTGGTCTACAACTATGAGACCACTATGGCTGGAAAGCACTAGCTCAGAGCTACATTCACACCAAATTTTGGGCCATTTTGACCATCAGGTGGCAGAGAAACAGCCAGTCAAAAAAAGGGTTCCTAGGCTCCTTCGGTCCACTTTAAGTCAATGGAGATTTTAATTTGCTTTAAATGCTTGCAGTTAACAATCCATGTGGTCTGCAATTATGGGACCAATATGGCTGGAAAGCACTAGCTCAGAGCTACATTCCCACCAAATTTTGGGCCATTTTGACCATCAGGTGGCAGAGAAACAGCCAGTCAAAAAAAGGGTTCCTAGGCTCCTTCGGTCCACTTTAAGTCAATGGAGATTTTAATTTGCTTTAAATGCTTGCAGTTATCAATCCATGTGGTCTACAATTATGTGACCACTATGGCTGGAAAGCACTAGCTCAGAGCTACAATCACACCAAATTTTGGGCCATTTTGACCATCAGGTGGCAGAGAAACAGCCAGTCAAAAAAGGGTTCCTAGGCTCCTTCGGTCCACTTTAAGTCAATGGAGATTTTAATTTGCTTTAAATGCTTGCAGTTATCAATCCCTGTGGTCTACAATTATGGGACCACTATGGCTGGAAAGCACTAGCTCAGAGCTACATTCCCACCAAATTTTGAGCCATTTTGACCATCAGGTGGCAGAGAAACAGCCAGTCAAAAAAAGGGTTCCTAGGCTCCTTCGGTCCACTTTAAGTCAATGGAGATTTTAATTTGCTTTAAATGCTTGCAGTTATCAATCCCTGTGGTCTACAATTATGGGACCACTATGGCTGGAAAGCACTAGCTCAGAGCTACATTCACACCAAATTTTGGGCCATTTTGACCATCAGGTGGCAGAGAAACAGTCAGTCAAAAAAGGGTTCCTAGGCTCCTTCGGTCCACTTTAAGTCAATGGAGATTTTAATTTGCTTTAAATGCTTGCAGTTATCAATCCCTGTGGTCTACAACTATGAGACCACTATGGCTGGAAAGCACTAGCTCAGAGCTACATTCACACCAAATTTTGGGCCATTTTGACCATCAGGTGGCAGAGAAACAGCCAGTCAAAAAAAGGGTTCCTAGGCTCCTTCGGTCCACTTTAAGTCAAAGGAGATTTTAATTTGCTTTAAATGCTTGCAGTTATCAATCCCTGTGGTCTACAATTATGAGACCACTATGGCTGGAAAGCACTAGCTCAGAGCTACATTCACACCAAATTTTGGGCCATTTTGACCATCAGGTGGCAGAGAAACAGTCAGTCAAAAAAAGGGTTCCTAGGCTCCTTTGGTCCACTTTAAGTCAATGGAGATTTTAATTTGCTTTAAATGCTTGCAGTTATCAATCCCTGTGGTCTACAACTATGAGACCACTATGGCTGGAAAGCACTAGCTCAGAGCTACATTCACACCAAATTTTGGGCCATTTTGACCATCAGGTGGCAGAGAAACAGCCAGTCAAAAAAAGGGTTCCTAGGCTCCTTCGGTCCACTTTAAGTCAAAGGAGATTTTAATTTGCTTTAAATGCTTGCAGTTATCAATCCCTGTGGTCTACAATTATGAGACCACTATGGCTGGAAAGCACTAGCTCAGAGCTACATTCACACCAAATTTTGGGCCATTTTGACCATCAGGTGGCAGAAAAACAGCCAGTCAAAAAAAGGGTTCCTAGGCTCCTTCGGTCCACTTTAAGTCAAAGGAGATTTTAATTTGCTTTAAATGCTTGCAGTTATCAATCCATGTGGTCTACAATTATGGGACCACTATGGCTGGAAAGCACTAGCTCAGAGCTACATTCACACCAAATTTTGGGCCATTTTGACCTTCAGGTGGCAGAGAAACAGCCAGTCAAAAAAAGGGTTCCTAGGCTCCTTCGGTCCACTTTAAGTCAATGGAGATTTTAATTTGCTTTAAATGCTTGCAGTTATCAATCCATGTGGTCTGCAATTATTGGACCACTATGGCTGGAAAGCACTCGCTCAGAGCTACATTCACACCAAATTTTGGGCCATTTTGACCATCAGGTGGCAGAGAAACAGCCAGTCAAAAAAAGGGTTCCTAGGCTCCTTCGGTCCACTTTAAGTCAATGGAGATTTTAATTTGCTTTAAATGCTTGCAGTTATCAATCCCTGTGGTCTACAATTATGAGACCACTATGGCTGGAAAGCACTAGCTCAGAGCTACATTCACACCAAATTTTGGGCCATTTTGACCATCAGGTGGCAGAGAAACAGCCAGTCAAAAAAAGGGTTCCTAGGCTCCTTCGGTCCACTTTAAGTCAATGGAGATTTTAATTTGCTTTAAATGCTTGCAGTTATCAATCCCTGTGGTCTACAACTATGAGACCACTATGGCTGGAAAGCACTAGCTCAGAGCTACATTCACACCAAATTTTGGGCCATTTTGACCATCAGGTGGCAGAGAAACAGCCAGTCAAAAAAAGGGTTCCTAAGCTCCTTCGGTCCACTTTAAGTCAAAGGAGATTTTAATTTGCTTTAAATGCTTGCAGTTATCAATCCCTGTGGTCTACAATTATGAGACCACTATGGCTGGAAAGCACTAGCTCAGAGCTACATTCACACCAAATTTTGGGCCATTTTGACCATCAGGTGGCAGAAAAACAGCCAGTCAAAAAAAGGGTTCCTAGGCTCCTTCGGTCCACTTTAAGTCAAAGGAGATTTTAATTTGCTTTAAATGCTTGCAGTTATCAATCCATGTGGTCTACAATTATGGGACCACTATGGCTGGAAAGCACTAGCTCAGAGCTACATTCACACCAAATTTTGGGCCATTTTGACCATCAGGTGGCAGAGAAACAGTCAGTCAAAAAAAGGGTTCCTAGGCTCCTTCGGTCCACTTTAAGTCAATGGAGATTTTAATTTGCTTTAAATGCTTGCAGTTATCAATCCCTGTGGTCTACAACTATGAGACCACTATGGCTGGAAAGCACTAGCTCAGAGCTACATTCCCACCAAATTTTGGGCCATTTTGACCATCAGGTGGCAGAGAAACAGCCAGTCAAAAAAAGGGTTCCTAGGCTCCTTCGGTCCACTTTAAGTCAATGGAGATTTTAATTTGCTTTAAATGCTTGCAGTTATCAATCCATGTGGTCTACAATTATGTGACCACTATGGCTGGAAAGCACTAGCTCAGAGCTACAATCACACCAAATTTTGGGCCATTTTGACCATCAGGTGGCAGAGAAACAGCCAGTCAAAAAAAGGGTTCCTAGGCTCCTTCGGTCCACTTTAAGTCAAAGGAGATTTTAATTTGCTTTAAATGCTTGCAGTTATCAATCCCTGTGGTCTACAATTATGAGACCACTATGGCTGGAAAGCACTAGCTCAGAGCTACATTCACACCAAATTTTGGGCCATTTTGACCATCAGGTGGCAGAGAAACAGCCAGTCAAAAAAAGGGTTCCTAGGCTCCTTCGGTCCACTTTAAGTCAATGGAGATTTTAATTTGCTTTAAATGCTTGCAGTTATCAATCCCTGTGGTCTACAACTATGAGACCACTATGGCTGGAAAGCACTAGCTCAGAGCTACATTCACACCAAATTTTGGGCCATTTTGACCATCAGGTGGCAGAGAAACAGCCAGTCAAAAAAAGGGTTCCTAAGCTCCTTCGGTCCACTTTAAGTCAAAGGAGATTTTAATTTGCTTTAAATGCTTGCAGTTATCAATCCCTGTGGTCTACAATTATGAGACCACTATGGCTGGAAAGCACTAGCTCAGAGCTACATTCACACCAAATTTTGGGCCATTTTGACCATCAGGTGGCAGAAAAACAGCCAGTCAAAAAAAGGGTTCCTAGGCTCCTTCGGTCCACTTTAAGTCAAAGGAGATTTTAATTTGCTTTAAATGCTTGCAGTTATCAATCCATGTGGTCTACAATTATGGGACCACTATGGCTGGAAAGCACTAGCTCAGAGCTACATTCACACCAAATTTTGGGCCATTTTGACCATCAGGTGGCAGAGAAACAGTCAGTCAAAAAAAGGGTTCCTAGGCTCCTTCGGTCCACTTTAAGTCAATGGAGATTTTAATTTGCTTTAAATGCTTGCAGTTATCAATCCCTGTGGTCTACAACTATGAGACCACTATGGCTGGAAAGCACTAGCTCAGAGCTACATTCACACGAAATTTTGGGCCATTTTGACCATCAGGTGGCAGAGAAACAGCCAGTCAAAAAAAGGGTTCCTAGGCTCCTTCGGTCCACTTTAAGTCAAAGGAGATTTTAATTTGCTTTAAATGCTTGCAGTTATCAATCCATGTGGTCTACAATTATGTGACCACTATGGCTGGAAAGCAGTAGCTCAGAGCTACATTCCCACCAAATTTTGGGCCATTTTGACCATCAGGTGGCAGAGAAACAGCCAGTCAAAAAAAGGGTTCCTAGGCTCCTTCGGTCCACTTTAAGTCAATGGAGATTTTAATTTGCTTTAAATGCTTGCAGTTATCAATCCATGTGGTCTACAATTATGTGACCACTATGGCTGGAAAGCACTAGCTCAGAGCTACAATCACACCAAATTTTGGGCCATTTTGACCATCAGGTGGCAGAGAAACAGCCAGTCAAAAAAAGGGTTCCTAGGCTCCTTCGGTCCACTTTAAGTCAAAGGAGATTTTAATTTGCTTTAAATGCTTGCAGTTATCAATCCATGTGGTCTACAATTATGGGACCACTATGGCTGGAAAGCACTAGCTCAGAGCTACATTCACACCAAATTTTGGGCCATTTTGACCTTCAGGTGGCAGAGAAACAGCCAGTCAAAAAAAGGGTTCCTAGGCTCCTTCGGTCCACTTTAAGTCAATGGAGATTTTAATTTGCTTTAAATGCTTGCAGTTAACAATCCATGTGGTCTGCAATTATGGGACCACTATGGCTGGAAAGCACTAGCTCAGAGCTACATTCCCACCAAATTTTGGGCCATTTTGACCATCAGGTGGCAGAGAAACAGCCAGTCAAAAAAAGGGTTCCTAGGCTCCTTCGGTCCACTTTAAGTCAAAGGAGATTTTAATTTGCTTTAAATGCTTGCAGTTATCAATCCATGTGGTCTACAATTATGTGACCATTATGGCTGGAAAGCACTAGCTCAGAGCTACAATCACACCAAATTTTGGGCCATTTTGACCATCAGGTGGCAGAGAAACAGCCAGTCAAAAAAGGGTTCCTAGGCTCCTTCGGTCCACTTTAAGTCAATGGAGATTTTAATTTGCTTTAAATGCTTGCAGTTATCAATCCCTGTGGTGTACAATTATGGGACCACTATGGCTGGAAAGCACTAGCTCAGAGCTACATTCACACCAAATTTTGGGCCATTTTGACCATCAGGTGGCAGAGAAACAGTCAGTCAAAAAAAGGGTTCCTAGGCTCCTTCGGTCCACTTTAAGTCAATGGAGATTTTAATTTGCTTTAAATGCTTGCAGTTATCAATCCCTGTGGTCTACAATTATGAGACCACTTTGGCTGGAAAGCACTAGCTCAGAGCTACATTCACACCAAATTTTGGGCCATGTTGACCATCAGGTGGCAGAAAAACAGCCAGTCAAAAAAAGGGTTCCTAGGCTCCTTCGGTCCACTTTAAGTCAAAGGAGATTTTAATTTGCTTTAAATGCTTGCAGTTATCAATCCATGTGGTCTACAATTATGGGACCACTATGGCTGGAAAGCACTAGCTCAGAGCTACATTCACACCACATTTTGGGCCATTTTGACCATCAGGTGGCAGAGAAACAGCCATTCAAAAAAAGGGTTCCTAGGCTCCTTCGGTCCACTTTAAGTCAATTGAGATTTTAATTTGCTTTAAATGCTTGCAGTTAACAATCCATGTGGTCTGCAATTATGGGACCACTATGGCTGGAAAGCACTAGCTCAGAGCTACATTCCCACCAAATTTTGGGCCATTTTGACCATCAGGTGGCAGAGAAACAGCCAGTCAAAAAAAGGGTTCCTAGGCTCCTTCGGTCCACTTTAAGTCAATGGAGATTTTAATTTGCTTTAAATGCTTGCAGTTATCAATCCATGTGGTCTACAATTATGTGACCACTATGGCTGGAAAGCACTAGCTCAGAGCTACAATCACACCAAATTTTGGGCCATTTTGACCATCAGGTGGCAGAGAAACAGCCAGTCAAAAAAGGGTTCCTAGGCTCCTTCGGTCCACTTTAAGTCAATGGAGATTTTAATTTGCTTTAAATGTTTGCAGTTATCAATCCCTGTGGTCTACAATTACGGGACCACTATGGCTGGAAAGCACTAGCTCAGAGCTACATTCCCACCAAATTTTGAGCCATTTTGACCATCAGGTGGCAGAGAAACAGCCAGTCAAAAAAAGGGTTCCTAGGCTCCTTCGGTCCACTTTAAGTCAATGGAGATTTTAATTTGCTTTAAATGCTTGCAGTTATCAATCCATGTGGTCTACAATTATGGGACCACTATGGCTGGAAAGCACTAGCTCAGAGCTACATTCACACCACATGTTGGGCCATTTTGACCATCAGGTGGCAGAGAAACAGCCAGTCAAAAAAAGGGTTCCTAGGCTCCTTCGGTCCACTTTAAGTCAATGGAGATTTTAATTTGCTTTAAATGCTTGCAGTTAACAATCCATGTGGTCTGCAATTATGGGACCACTATGGCTGGAAAGCACTAGCTCAGAGCTACCAAATCTCTTAGGGCCATTTTTGACCATCAGGTGGCAGAGAAACAGCCAGTCAAAAAAAGGGTTCCTAGGCTCCTTCGGTCCACTTTAAGTCAATGGAGATTTTAATTTGCTTTAAATGCTTGCAGTTATCAATCCCTGTGGTCCTACAACTATGAGACCACTATGGCTGGAAAGCACTAGCTCAGAGCTACATTCACACCAAATTTTGGGCCATTTTGACCATCAGGTGGCAGAGAAACAGCCAGTCAAAAAAAGGGTTCCTAGGCTCCCTTCGGTCCACTTTAAGTCAAAGGAGATTTTAATTTGCTTTAAATGCTTGCAGTTATCAATCCCTGTGGTCTACAATTATGAGACCACTATGGCTGGAAAGCACTAGCTCAGAGCTACATTCACACCAAATTTTGGGCCATTTTGACCATCAGGTGGCAGAAAAAACAGCCAGTCAAAAAAAAGGGTTCCTAGGCTCCTTCGGTCCACTTTAAGTCAAAGGAGATTTTAATTTGCTTTAAATGCTTGCAGTTATCAATCCATGTGGTCTACAATTATGGGACCACTATGGCTGGAAAGCACTAGCTCAGAGCTACATTCACACCAAATTTTGGGCCATTTTGACCTTCAGGTGGCAGAGAAACAGCCAGTCAAAAAAAGGGTTTCCTAGGCTCCTTCGGTCCACTTTAAGTCAATGGAGATTTTAATTTGCTTTAAATGCTTGCAGTTATCAATCCATGTGGTCTACAATTATTGGACCACTATGGCTGGAAAGCATTAGCTCAGAGCTACATTCCCACCTAATTTGGGCCATTTTGACCATCAGGTGGCAGAGAAACAGCCAGTCAAAAAAAGGGTTCCTAGGCTCCTTCGGTCCACTTTAAGTCAATGGAGATTTTAATTTGCTTTAAATGCTTGCAGTTATCAATCCCTGTGGTCTACAACTATGAGACCACTATGGCTGGAAAGCACTAGCTCAGAGCTACATTCACACCAAATTTTGGGCCATTTTGACCATCAGGTGGCAGAGAAACAGCCAGTCAAAAAAGGGTTCCTAGGCTCCTTCGGTCCACTTTAAGTCAAGGAGATTTTAATTTGCTTTAAATGCTTGCAGTTATCAATCCCTGTGGTCTACAATTATGAGACCACTATGGCTGGAAAGCACTAGCTCAGAGCTACATTCCCACCAAATTTTGGGCCATTTTGACCATCAGGTGGCAGAGAAACAGCCAGTCAAAAAAAGGGTTCCTAGGCTCCTTCGGTCCACTTTAAGTCAATGGAGATTTTAATTTGCTTTAAATGCTTGCAGTTATCAATCCATGTGGTCTACAATTATGTGACCACTATGGCTGGAAAGCACTAGCTCAGAGCTACAATCACACCAAATTTTGGGCCATTTTGACCATCAGGTGGCAGAGAAACAGCCAGTCAAAAAAGGGTTCCTAGGCTCCTTCGGTCCACTTTAAGTCAATGGAGATTTTAATTTGCTTTAAATGCTTGCAGTTATCAATCCCTGTGGTCTACAATTATGGGACCACTATGGCTGGAAAGCACTAGCTCAGAGCTACATTCCCACCAAATTTTGAGCCATTTTGACCATCAGGTGGCAGAGAAACAGCCAGTCAAAAAAAGGGTTCCTAGGCTCCTTCGGTCCACTTTAAGTCAATGGAGATTTTAATTTGCTTTAAATGCTTGCAGTTATCAATCCCTGTGGTCTACAATTATGGAGACCACTATGGCTGGAAAGCACTAGCTCAGAGCTACATTCACACCAAATTTTGGGCCATTTTGACCATCAGGTGGCAGAGAAACAGTCAGTCAAAAAAAGGGTTCCTAGGCTCCTTCGGTCCACTTTAAGTCAATGGAGATTTTAATTTGCTTTAAATGCTTGCAGTTATCAATCCCTGTGGTCTACAACTATGAGACCACTATGGCTGGAAAGCACTAGCTCAGAGCTACATTCACACCAAATTTTGGGCCATTTTGACCATCAGGTGGCAGAGAAACAGCCAGTCAAAAAAAGGGTTCCTAGGCTCCTTCGGTTCCACTTTAAGTCAAAGGAGATTTTAATTTGCTTTAAATGCTTGCAGTTATCAATCCCTGTGGTCTACAATTATGAGACCACTATGGCTGGAAAGCACTAGCTCAGAGCTACATTCACACCAAATTTTGGGCCATTTTGACCATCAGGTGGCAGAGAAACAGTCAGTCAAAAAAAGGGTTCCTAGGCTCCTTTGGTCCACTTTAAGTCAATGGAGATTTTAATTTGCTTTAAATGCTTGCAGTTATCAATCCCTGTGGTCTACAACTATGAGACCACTATGGCTGGAAAGCACTAGCTCAGAGCTACATTCACACCAAATTTTGGGCCATTTTGACCATCAGGTGGCAGAGAAACAGCCAGTCAAAAAAAGGGTTCCTAGGCTCCTTCGGTCCACTTTAAGTCAAAGGAGATTTTAATTTGCTTTAAATGCTTGCAGTTATCAATCCCTGTGGTCTACAATTATGAGACCACTATGGCTGGAAAGCACTAGCTCAGAGCTACATTCACACCAAATTTTGGGCCATTTTGACCATCAGGTGGCAGAAAAAACAGCCAGTCAAAAAAGGGTTCCTAGGCTCCTTCGGTCCACTTTAAGTCAAAGGAGATTTTAATTTGCTTTAAATGCTTGCAGTTATCAATCCATGTGGTCTACAATTATGGGACCACTATGGCTGGAAAGCACTAGCTCAGAGCTACATTCACACCAAATTTTGGGCCATTTTGACCTTCAGGTGGCAGAGAAACAGCCAGTCAAAAAAAGGGTTCCTAGGCTCCTTCGGTCCACTTTAAGTCAATGGAGATTTTAATTTGCTTTAAATGCTTGCAGTTATCAATCCATGTGGTCTGCAATTATTGGACCACTATGGCTGGAAAGCACTAGCTCAGAGCTACATTCACACCAAATTTTGGGCCATTTTGACCATCAGGTGGCAGAGAAACAGCCAGTCAAAAAAAGGGTTCCTAGGCTCCTTCGGTCCACTTTAAGTCAATGGAGATTTTAATTTGCTTTAAATGCTTGCAGTTATCAATCCCTGTGGTCTACAATTATGAGACCACTATGGCTGGAAAGCACTAGCTCAGAGCTACATTCACACCAAATTTTGGGCCATTTTGACCATCAGGTGGCAGAGAAACAGCCAGTCAAAAAAAGGGTTCCTAGGCTCCTTCGGTCCACTTTAAGTCAATGGAGATTTTAATTTGCTTTAAATGCTTGCAGTTATCAATCCCTGTGGTCTACAACTATGAGACCACTATGGCTGGAAAGCACTAGCTCAGAGCTACATTCACACCAAATTTTGGGCCATTTTGACCATCAGGTGGCAGAGAAACAGCCAGTCAAAAAAAGGGTTCCTAGCTCCTTCGGTCCACTTTAAGTCAAAGGAGATTTTAATTTGCTTTAAATGCTTGCAGTTATCAATCCCTGTGGTCTACAATTATGAGACCACTATGGCTGGAAAGCACTAGCTCAGAGCTACATTCACACCAAATTTTGGGCCATTTTGACCATCAGGTGGCAGAAAAACAGCCAGTCAAAAAAAGGGTTCCTAGGCTCCTTCGGTCCACTTTAAGTCAAAGGAGATTTTAATTTGCTTTAAATGCTTGCAGTTATCAATCCATGTGGTCTACAATTATGGGGACCACTATGGCTGGAAAGCACTAGCTCAGAGCTACATTCACACCAAATTTTGGGCCATTTTGACCATCAGGTGGCAGAGAAACAGTCAGTCAAAAAAAGGGTTCCTAGGCTCCTTCGGTCCACTTTAAGTCAATGGAGATTTTAATTTGCTTTAAATGCTTGCAGTTATCAATCCCTGTGGTCTACAACTATGAGACCACTATGGCTGGAAAGCACTAGCTCAGAGCTACATTCACACCAAATTTTGGGCCATTTTGACCATCAGGTGGCAGAGAAACAGCCAGTCAAAAAAAGGTTTCCTAGGCTCCTTCGGTCCACTTTAAGTCAAAGGAGATTTTAATTTGCTTTAAATGCTTGCAGTTATCAATCCATGTGGTCTACAATTATGTGACCACTATGGCTGGAAAGCACTAGCTCAGAGCTACATTCCCACCAAATTTTGGGCCATTTTGACCATCAGGTGGCAGAGAAACAGCCAGTCAAAAAAAGGGTTCCTAGGCTCCTTCGGTCCACTTTAAGTCAAAGGAGATTTTAATTTGCTTTAAATGCTTGCAGTTATCAATCCATGTGGTCTACAATTATGGGACCACTATGGCTGGAAAGCACTAGCTCAGAGCTACATTCACACCAAATTTTGGGCCATTTTGACCTTCAGGTGGCAGAGAAACAGCCAGTCAAAAAAAGGGTTCCTAGGCTCCTTCGGTCCACTTTAAGTCAATGGAGATTTTAATTTGCTTTAAATGCTTGCAGTTATCAATCCATGTGGTCTGCAATTATTGGACCACTATGGCTGGAAAGCACTAGCTCAGAGCTACATTCACACCAAATTTTGGGCCATTTTGACCATCAGGTGGCAGAGAAACAGCCAGTCAAAAAAAGGGTTCCTAGGCTCCTTCGGTCCACTTTAAGTCAATGGAGATTTTAATTTGCTTTAAATGCTTGCAGTTATCAATCCCTGTGGTCTACAATTATGAGACCACTATGGCTGGAAAGCACTAGCTCAGAGCTACATTCACACCAAATTTTGGGCCATTTTGACCATCAGGTGGCAGAGAAACAGCCAGTCAAAAAAAGGGTTCCTAGGCTCCTTCGGTCCACTTTAAGTCAATGGAGATTTTAATTTGCTTTAAATGCTTGCAGTTATCAATCCCTGTGGTCTACAACTATGAGACCACTATGGCTGGAAAGCACTAGCTCAGAGCTACATTCACACCAAATTTTGGGCCATTTTGACCATCAGGTGGCAGAGAAACAGCCAGTCAAAAAAAGGGTTCCTAAGCTCCTTCGGTCCACTTTAAGTCAAAGGAGATTTTAATTTGCTTTAAATGCTTGCAGTTATCAATCCCTGTGGTCTACAATTATGAGACCACTATGGCTGGAAAGCACTAGCTCAGAGCTACATTCACACCAAATTTTGGGCCATTTTGACCATCAGGTGGCAGAAAACAGCCAGTCAAAAAAGGGTTCCTAGGCTCCTTCGGTCCACTTTAAGTCAAAGGAGATTTTAATTTGCTTTAAATGCTTGCAGTTATCAATCCATGTGGTCTACAATTATGGGACCCACTATGGCTGGAAAGCACTAGCTCAGAGCTACATTCACACCAAATTTTGGGCCATTTTGACCATCAGGTGGCAGAGAAACAGTCAGTCAAAAAAAGGGTTCCTAGGCTCCTTCGGTCCACTTTAAGTCAATGGAGATTTTAATTTGCTTTAAATGCTTGCAGTTATCAATCCCTGTGGTCTACAACTATGAGACCACTATGGCTGGAAAGCACTAGCTCAGAGCTACATTCACACCAAATTTTGGGCCATTTTGACCATCAGGTGGCAGAGAAACAGCCAGTCAAAAAAAGGGTTCCTAGGCTCCTTCGGTCCACTTTAAGTCAAAGGAGATTTTAATTTGCTTTAAATGCTTGCAGTTATCAATCCATGTGGTCTACAATTATGTGACCACTATGGCTGGAAAGCACTAGCTCAGAGCTACATTCCCACCAAATTTTGGGCCATTTTGACCATCAGGTGGCAGAGAAACAGCCAGTCAAAAAAAGGGTTCCTAGGCTCCTTCGGTCCACTTTAAGTCAATGGAGATTTTAATTTGCTTTAAATGCTTGCAGTTATCAATCCATGTGGTCTACAATTATGTGACCACTATGGCTGGAAAGCACTAGCTCAGAGCTACAATCACACCAAATTTTGGGCCATTTTGACCATCAGGTGGCAGAGAAACAGCCAGTCAAAAAAGGGTTCCTAGGCTCCTTCGGTCCACTTTAAGTCAATGGAGATTTTAATTTGCTTTAAATGCTTGCAGTTATCAATCCCTGTGGTCTACAATTATGGGACCACTATGGCTGGAAAGCACTAGCTCAGAGCTACATTCCCACCAAATTTTGAGCCATTTTGACCATCAGGTGGCAGAGAAACAGCCAGTCAAAAAAAGGGTTCCTAGGCTCCTTCGGTCCACTTTAAGTCAATGGAGATTTTAATTTGCTTTAAATGCTTGCAGTTATCAATCCCTGTGGTCTACAATTATGGGACCACTATGGCTGGAAAGCACTAGCTCAGAGCTACATTCACACCAAATTTTGGGCCATTTTGACGATCAGGTGGCAGAGAAACAGTCAGTCAAAAAAAGGGTTCCTAGGCTCCTTCGGTCCACTTTAAGTCAATGGAGATTTTAATTTGCTTTAAATGCTTGCAGTTATCAATCCCTGTGGTCTACAACTATGAGACCACTATGGCTGGAAAGCACTAGCTCAGAGCTACATTCACACCAAATTTTGGGCCATTTTGACCATCAGGTGGCAGAGAAACAGCCAGTCAAAAAAAGGGTTCCTAGGCTCCTTCGGTCCACTTTAAGTCAAAGGAGATTTTAATTTGCTTTAAATGCTTGCAGTTATCAATCCCTGTGGTCTACAATTATGAGACCACTATGGCTGGAAAGCACTAGCTCAGAGCTACATTCACACCAAATTTTGGGCCATTTTGACCATCAGGTGGCAGAGAAACAGTCAGTCAAAAAAAGGGTTCCTAGGCTCCTTTGGTCCACTTTAAGTCAATGGAGATTTTAATTTGCTTTAAATGCTTGCAGTTATCAATCCCTGTGGTCTACAACTATGAGACCACTATGGCTGGAAAGCACTAGCTCAGAGCTACATTCACACCAAATTTTGGGCCATTTTGACCATCAGGTGGCAGAGAAACAGCCAGTCAAAAAAAGGGTTCCTAGGCTCCTTCGGTCCACTTTAAGTCAAAGGAGATTTTAATTTGCTTTAAATGCTTGCAGTTATCAATCCCTGTGGTCTACAATTATGAGACCACTATGGCTGGAAAGCACTAGCTCAGAGCTACATTCACACCAAATTTTGGGCCATTTTGACCATCAGGTGGCAGAAAAACAGCCAGTCAAAAAAAGGGTTCCTAGGCTCCTTCGGTCCACTTTAAGTCAAAGGAGATTTTAATTTGCATTAAATGCTTGCAGTTATCAATCCATGTGGTCTACAATTATGGGACCACTATGGCTGGAAAGCACTAGCTCAGAGCTACATTCACACCAAATTTTGGGCCATTTTGACCTTCAGGTGGCAGAGAAACAGCCAGTCAAAAAAAGGGTTCCTAGGCTCCTTCGGTCCACTTTAAGTCAAAGGAGATTTTAATTTGCTTTAAATGCTTGCAGTTATCAATCCATGTGGTCTACAATTATGTGACCACTATGGCTGGAAAGCACTAGCTCAGAGCTACATTCCCACCAAATTTTGGGCCATTTTGACCATCAGGTGGCAGAGAAACAGCCAGTCAAAAAAAGGGTTCCTAGGCTCCTTCGGTCCACTTTAAGTCAAAGGAGATTTTAATTTGCTTTAAATGCTTGCAGTTATCAATCCATGTGGTCTACAATTATGGGACCACTATGGCTGGAAAGCACTAGCTCAGAGCTACATTCACACCAAATTTTGGGCCATTTTGACCTTCAGGTGGCAGAGAAACAGCCAGTCAAAAAAAGGGTTCCTAGGCTCCTTCGGTCCACTTTAAGTCAATGGAGATTTTAATTTGCTTTAAATGCTTGCAGTTATCAATCCATGTGGTCTGCAATTATTGGACCACTATGGCTGGAAAGCACTAGCTCAGAGCTACATTCACACCAAATTTTGGGCCATTTTGACCATCAGGTGGCAGAGAAACAGCCAGTCAAAAAAAGGGTTCCTAGGCTCCTTCGGTCCACTTTAAGTCAATGGAGATTTTAATTTGCTTTAAATGCTTGCAGTTATCAATCCCTGTGGTCTACAATTATGAGACCACTATGGCTGGAAAGCACTAGCTCAGAGCTACATTCACACCAAATTTTGGGCCATTTTGACCATCAGGTGGCAGAGAAACAGCCAGTCAAAAAAAGGGTTCCTAGGCTCCTTCGGTCCACTTTAAGTCAAAGGAGATTTTAATTTGCTTTAAATGCTTGCAGTTATCAATCCCTGTGGTCTACAATTATGAGACCACTATGGCTGGAAAGCACTAGCTCAGAGCTACATTCACACCAAATTTTGGGCCATTTTGACCATCAGGTGGCAGAGAAACAGTCAGTCAAAAAAAGGGTTCCTAGGCTCCTTTGGTCCACTTTAAGTCAATGGAGATTTTAATTTGCTTTAAATGCTTGCAGTTATCAATCCCTGTGGTCTACAACTATGAGACCACTATGGCTGGAAAGCACTAGCTCAGAGCTACATTCACACCAAATTTTGGGCCATTTTGACCATCAGGTGGCAGAGAAACAGCCAGTCAAAAAAAGGGTTCCTAGGCTCCTTCGGTCCACTTTAAGTCAAAGGAGATTTTAATTTGCTTTAAATGCTTGCAGTTATCAATCCCTGTGGTCTACAATTATGAGACCACTATGGCTGGAAAGCACTAGCTCAGAGCTACATTCACACCAAATTTTGGGCCATTTTGACCATCAGGTGGCAGAAAAAACAGCCAGTCAAAAAAAGGGTTCCTAGGCTCCTTCGGTCCACTTTAAGTCAAAGGAGATTTTAATTTGCTTTAAATGCTTGCAGTTATCAATCCATGTGGTCTACAATTATGGGACCACTATGGCTGGAAAGCACTAGCTCAGAGCTACATTCACACCAAATTTTGGGCCCATTTTGACCTTCAGGTGGCAGAGAAACAGCCAGTCAAAAAAAGGGTTCCTAGGCTCCTTCGGTCCACTTTAAGTCAAAGGAGATTTTAATTTGCTTTAAATGCTTGCAGTTATCAATCCATGTGGTCTACAATTATGTGACCACTATGGCTGGAAAGCACTAGCTCAGAGCTACATTCCCACCAAATTTTGGGCCATTTTGACCATCAGGTGGCAGAGAAACAGCCAGTCAAAAAAAGGGTTCCTAGGCTCCTTCGGTCCACTTTAAGTCAAAGGAGATTTTAATTTGCTTTAAATGCTTGCAGTTATCAATCCATGTGGTCTACAATTATGGACCACTATGGCTGGAAAGCACTAGCTCAGAGCTACATTCACACCAAATTTTGGGCCATTTTGACCTTCAGGTGGCAGAGAAACAGCCAGTCAAAAAAAGGGTTCCTAGGCTCCTTCGGTCCACTTTAAGTCAATGGAGATTTAATTTGCTTTAAATGCTTGCAGTTATCAATCCATGTGGTCTGCAATTATTGGACCACTATGGCTGGAAAGCACTAGCTCAGAGCTACATTCACACCAAATTTTGGGCCATTTTGACCATCAGGTGGCAGAGAAACAGCCAGTCAAAAAAAAGGGTTCCTAGGCTCCTTCGGTCCACTTTAAGTCAATGGAGATTTTAATTTGCTTTAAATGCTTGCAGTTATCAATCCCTGTGGTCTACAATTATGAGACCACTATGGCTGGAAAGCACTAGCTCAGAGCTACATTCACACCAAATTTTGGGCCATTTTGACCATCAGGTGGCAGAGAAACAGCCAGTCAAAAAAAGGGTTCCTAGGCTCCTTCGGTCCACTTTAAGTCAATGGAGATTTTAATTTGCTTTAAATGCTTGCAGTTATCAATCCCTGTGGTCTACAACTATGAGACCACTATGGCTGGAAAGCACTAGCTCAGAGCTACATTCACACCAAATTTTGGGCCATTTTGACCATCAGGTGGCAGAGAAACAGCCAGTCAAAAAAAGGGTTCCTAAGCTCCTTCGGTCCACTTTAAGTCAAAGGAGATTTTAATTTGCTTTAAATGCTTGCAGTTATCAATCCCTGTGGTCTACAATTATGAGACCCACTATGGCTGGAAAGCACTAGCTCAGAGCTACATTCACACCAAATTTTGGGCCATTTTGACCATCAGGTGGCAGAAAAACAGCCAGTCAAAAAAAGGGTTCCTAGGCTCCTTCGGTCCACTTTAAGTCAAAGGAGATTTTAATTTGCTTTAAATGCTTGCAGTTATCAATCCATGTGGTCTACAATTATGGGACCACTATGGCTGGAAAGCACTAGCTCAGAGCTACATTCACACCAAATTTTGGGCCATTTTGACCATCAGGTGGCAGAGAAACAGTCAGTCAAAAAAAGGGTTCCTAGGCTCCTTCGGTCCACTTTAAGTCAATGGAGATTTTAATTTGCTTTAAATGCTTGCAGTTATCAATCCCTGTGGTCTACAACTATGAGACCACTATGGCTGGAAAGCACTAGCTCAGAGCTACATTCACACCAAATTTTGGGCCATTTTGACCATCAGGTGGCAGAGAAACAGCCAGTCAAAAAAAGGGTTCCTAGGCTCCTTCGGTCCACTTTAAGTCAAAGGAGATTTTAATTTGCTTTAAATGCTTGCAGTTATCAATCCATGTGGTCTACAATTATGTGACCACTATGGCTGGAAAGCACTAGCTCAGAGCTACATTCCCACCAAATTTTGGGCCATTTTGACCATCAGGTGGCAGAGAAACAGCCAGTCAAAAAAAGGGTTCCTAGGCTCCTTCGGTCCACTTTAAGTCAATGGAGATTTTAATTTGCTTTAAATGCTTGCAGTTATCAATCCATGTGGTCTACAATTATGTGACCACTATGGCTGGAAAGCACTAGCTCAGAGCTACAATCACACCAAATTTTGGGCCATTTTGACCATCAGGTGGCAGAGAAACAGCCAGTCAAAAAAGGGTTCCTAGGCTCCTTCGGTCCACTTTAAGTCAATGGAGATTTTAATTTGCTTTAAATGCTTGCAGTTATCAATCCCTGTGGTCTACAATTATGGGACCACTATGGCTGGAAAGCACTAGCTCAGAGCTACATTCCCACCAAATTTTGAGCCATTTTGACCATCAGGTGGCAGAGAAACAGCCAGTCAAAAAAAGGGTTCCTAGGCTCCTTCGGTCCACTTTAAGTCAATGGAGATTTTAATTTGCTTTAAATGCTTGCAGTTATCAATCCCTGTGGTCTACAATTATGGGACCACTATGGCTGGAAAGCACTAGCTCAGAGCTACATTCACACCAAATTTTGGGCCATTTTGACCATCAGGTGGCAGAGAAACAGTCAGTCAAAAAAAGGGTTCCTAGGCTCCTTCGGTCCACTTTAAGTCAATGGAGATTTTAATTTGCTTTAAATGCTTGCAGTTATCAATCCCTGTGGTCTACAACTATGAGACCACTATGGCTGGAAAGCACTAGCTCAGAGCTACATTCACACCAAATTTTGGGGCCATTTTGACCATCAGGTGGCAGAGAAACAGCCAGTCAAAAAAAGGGTTCCTAGGCTCCTTCGGTCCACTTTAAGTCAAAGGAGATTTTAATTTGCTTTAAATGCTTGCAGTTATCAATCCCTGTGGTCTACAATTATGAGACCACTATGGCTGGAAAGCACTAGCTCAGAGCTACATTCACACCAAATTTTGGGCAATTTTGACCATCAGGTGGCAGAGAAACAGTCAGTCAAAAAAAAGGGTTCCTAGGCTCCTTTGGTCCACTTTAAGTCAATGGAGATTTTAATTTGCTTTAAATGCTTGCAGTTATCAATCCCTGTGGTCTACAACTATGAGACCACTATGGCTGGAAAGCACTAGCTCAGAGCTACATTCACACCAAATTTTGGGCCATTTTGACCATCAGGTGGCAGAGAAACAGCCAGTCAAAAAAAGGGTTCCTAGGCTCCTTCGGTCCACTTTAAGTCAAAGGAGATTTTAATTTGCTTTAAATGCTTGCAGTTATCAATCCCTGTGGTCTACAATTATGAGACCACTATGGCTGGAAAGCACTAGCTCAGAGCTACATTCACACCAAATTTTGGGCCATTTTGACCATCAGGTGGCAGAAAAACAGCCAGTCAAAAAAAGGGTTCCTAGGCTCCTTCGGTCCACTTTAAGTCAAAGGAGATTTTAATTTGCTTTAAATGCTTGCAGTTATCAATCCATGTGGTCTACAATTATGGGACCACTATGGCTGGAAAGCACTAGCTCAGAGCTACATTCACACCAAATTTTGGGCCATTTTGACCTTCAGGTGGCAGAGAAACAGCCAGTCAAAAAAAGGGTTCCTAGGCTCCTTCGGTCCACTTTAAGTCAATGGAGATTTTAATTTGCTTTAAATGCTTGCAGTTATCAATCCATGTGGTCTGCAATTATTGGACCACTATGGCTGGAAAGCACTAGCTCAGAGCTACATTCACACCAAATTTTGGGCCATTTTGACCATCAGGTGGCAGAGAAACAGCCAGTCAAAAAAAAGGGTTCCTAGGCTCCTTCGGTCCACTTTAAGTCAATGGAGATTTTAATTTGCTTTAAATGCTTGCAGTTATCAATCCCTGTGGTCTACAATTATGAGACCACTATGGCTGGAAAGCACTAGCTCAGAGCTACATTCACACCAAATTTTGGGCCATTTTGACCATCAGGTGGCAGAGAAACAGCCAGTCAAAAAAAGGGTTCCTAGGCTCCTTCGGTCCACTTTAAGTCAATGGAGATTTTAATTTGCTTTAAATGCTTGCAGTTATCAATCCCTGTGGTCTACAACTATGAGACCACTATGGCTGGAAAGCACTAGCTCAGAGCTACATTCACACCAAATTTTGGGCCATTTTGACCATCAGGTGGCAGAGAAACAGCCAGTCAAAAAAAGGGTTCCTAAGCTCCTTCGGTCCACTTTAAGTCAAAGGAGATTTTAATTTGCTTTAAATGCTTGCAGTTATCAATCCCTGTGGTCTACAATTATGAGACCACTATGGCTGGAAAGCACTAGCTCAGAGCTACATTCACACCAAATTTTGGGCCATTTTGACCATCAGGTGGCAGAAAAACAGCCAGTCAAAAAAAGGGTTCCTAGGCTCCTTCGGTCCACTTTAAGTCAAAGGAGATTTTAATTTGCTTTAAATGCTTGCAGTTATCAATCCATGTGGTCTACAATTATGGGACCACTATGGCTGGAAAGCACTAGCTCAGAGCTACATTCACACCAAATTTTGGGCCATTTTGACCATCAGGTGCAGAGAAACAGTCAGTCAAAAAAAGGGTTCCTAGGCTCCTTCGGTCCACTTTAAGTCAATGGAGATTTTAATTTGCTTTAAATGCTTGCAGTTATCAATCCCTGTGGTCTACAACTATGAGACCACTATGGCTGGAAAGCACTAGCTCAGAGCTACATTCACACCAAATTTGGGCCATTTTGACCATCAGGTGGCAGAGAAACAGCCAGTCAAAAAAAGGGTTCCTAGGCTCCTTCGTCCACTTTAAGTCAAAGGAGATTTTAATTTGCTTTAAATGCTTGCAGTTATCAATCCCTGTGGTCTACAATTATGAGACCACTATGGCTGGAAAGCACTAGCTCAGAGCTACATTCACACCAAATTTTGGGCCATTTTGACCATCAGGTGGCAGAGAAACAGTCAGTCAAAAAAAGGGTTCCTAGGCTCCTTTGGTCCACTTTAAGTCAATGGAGATTTTAACTTGCTTTAAATGCTTGCAGTTATCAATCCCTGTGGTCTACAACTATGAGACCACTATGGCTGGAAAGCACTAGCTCAGAGCTACATTCACACCAAATTTTGGGCCATTTTGACCATCAGGTGGCAGAGAAACAGCCAGTCAAAAAAAGGGTTCCTAGGCTCCTTCGGTCCACTTTAAGTCAAAGGAGATTTTAATTTGCTTTAAATGCTTGCAGTTATCAATCCCTGTGGTCTACTACAATTATGAGACCACTATGGCTGGAAAGCACTAGCTCAGAGCTACATTCACACCAAATTTTGGGCCATTTTGACCATCAGGTGGCAGAAAAACAGCCAGTCAAAAAAAGGGTTCCTAGGCTCCTTCGGTCCACTTTAAGTCAATGGAGATTTTAATTTGCTTTAAATGCTTGCAGTTATCAATCCCTGTGGTCTACAATTATGAGACCACTATGGCTGGAAAGCACTAGCTCAGAGCTACATTCACACCAAATTTTGGGCCATTTTGACCATCAGGTGGCAGAGAAACAGCCAGTCAAAAAAAGGGTTCCTAGGCTCCTTCGGTCCACTTTAAGTCAATGGAGATTTTAATTTGCTTTAAATGCTTGCAGTTATCAATCCCTGTGGTCTACAATTATGAGACCACTATGGCTGGAAAGCACTAGCTCAGAGCTACATTCACACCAAATTTTGGGCCATTTTGACCATCAGGTGGCAGAGAAACAGTCAGTCAAAAAAAGGGTTCCTAGGCTCCTTTGGTCCACTTTAAGTCAATGGAGATTTTAATTTGCTTTAAATGCTTGCAGTTATCAATCCCTGTGGTCTACAACTATGAGACCACTATGGCTGGAAAGCACTAGCTCAGAGCTACATTCACACCAAATTTTGGGCCATTTTGACCATCAGGTGGCAGAGAAACAGCCAGTCAAAAAAAGGTTCCTAGGCTCCTTCGGTCCACTTTAAGTCAAAGGAGATTTTAATTTGCTTTAAATGCTTGCAGTTATCAATCCCTGTGGTCTACAATTATGAGACCACTATGGCTGGAAAGCACTAGCTCAGAGCTACATTCACACCAAATTTTGGGCCATTTTGACCATCAGGTGGCAGAAAAACAGCCAGTCAAAAAAAGGGTTCCTAGGCTCCTTCGGTCCACTTTAAGTCAATGGAGATTTTAATTTGCTTTAAATGCTTGCAGTTATCAATCCATGTGGTCTGCAATTATTGGACCACTATGGCTGGAAAGCACTAGCTCAGAGCTACATTCACACCAAATTTTGGGCCATTTTGACCATCAGGTGGCAGAGAAACAGCCAGTCAAAAAAAGGGTTCCTAGGCTCCTTCGGTCCACTTTAAGTCAATGGAGATTTTAATTTTCTTTAAATGCTTGCAGTTATCAATCCCTGTGGTCTACAACTATGAGACCACTATGGCTGGAAAGCACTAGCTCAGAGCTACATTCACACCAAATTTTGGGCCATTTTGACCATCAGGTGGCAGAGAAACAGCCAGTCAAAAAAAGGGTTCCTAGGCTCCTTCGGTCCACTTTAAGTCAAAGGAGATTTTAATTTGCTTTAAATGCTTGCAGTTATCAATCCCTGTGGTCTACAATTATGAGACCACTATGGCTGGAAAGCACTAGCTCAGAGCTACATTCACACCAAATTTTGGGCCATTTTGACCATCAGGTGGCAGAAAAACAGCCAGTCAAAAAAAGGGTTCCTAGGCTCCTTCGGTCCACTTTAAGTCAAAGGAGATTTTAATTTGCTTTAAATGCTTGCAGTTATCAATCCATGTGGTCTACAATTATGGGACCACTATGGCTGGAAAGCACTAGCTCAGAGCTACATTCACTCCAAATTTTGGGCCATTTTGACCATCAGGTGGCAGAGAAACAGTCAGTCAAAAAAAGGGTTCCTAGGCTCCTTCGGTCCACTTTAAGTCAATGGAGATTTTAATTTGCTTTAAATGCTTGCAGTTATCAATCCCTGTGGTCTACAACTATGAGACCACTATGGCTGGAAAGCACTAGCTCAGAGCTACATTCACACCAAATTTTGGGCCATTTTGACCATCAGGTGGCAGAGAAACAGCCAGTCAAAAAAAGGGTTCCTAGGCTCCTTCGGTCCACTTTAAGTCAAAGGAGATTTTAATTTGCTTTAAATGCTTGCAGTTATCAATCCCTGTGGTCTACAATTATGAGACCACTATGGCTGGAAAGCACTAGCTCAGAGCTACATTCACACCAAATTTTGGGCCATTTTGACCATCAGGTGGCAGAGAAACAGTCAGTCAAAAAAAGGGTTCCTAGGCTCCTTTGGTCCACTTTAAGTCAATGGAGATTTTAATTTGCTTTAAATGCTTGCAGTTATCAATCCCTGTGGTCTACAACTATGAGACCACTATGGCTGGAAAGCACTAGCTCAGAGCTACATTCACACCAAATTTTGGGCCATTTTGACCATCAGGTGGCAGAGAAACAGCCAGTCAAAAAAAGGGTTCCTAGGCTCCTTCGGTCCACTTTAAGTCAAAGGAGATTTTAATTTGCTTTAAATGCTTGCAGTTATCAATCCCTGTGGTCTACAATTATGAGACCACTATGGCTGGAAAGCACTAGCTCAGAGCTACATTCACACCAAATTTTGGGCCATTTTGACCATCAGGTGGCAGAAAAACAGCCAGTCAAAAAAAGGGTTCCTAGGCTCCTTCGGTCCACTTTAAGTCAATGGAGATTTTAATTTGCTTTAAATGCTTGCAGTTATCAATCCATGTGGTCTGCAATTATTGGACCACTATGGCTGGAAAGCACTAGCTCAGAGCTACATTCACACCAAATTTTGGGCCATTTTGACCATCAGGTGGCAGAGAAACAGCCAGTCAAAAAAAGGGTTCCTAGGCTCCTTCGGTCCACTTTAAGTCAATGGAGATTTTAATTTGCTTTAAATGCTTGCAGTTATCAATCCCTGTGGTCTACAATTATGAGACCACTATGGCTGGAAAGCACTAGCTCAGAGCTACATTCACACCAAATTTTGGGCCATTTTGACCATCAGGTGGCAGAGAAACAGCCAGTCAAAAAAAGGGTTCCTAGGCTCCTTCGGTCCACTTTAAGTCAATGGAGATTTTAATTTGCTTTAAATGCTTGCAGTTATCAATCCCTGTGGTCTACTACTATGAGACCACTATGGCTGGAAAGCACTAGCTCAGAGCTACATTCACACCAAATTTTGGGCCATTTTGACCATCAGGTGGCAGAGAAACAGCCAGTCAAAAAAAGGGTTCCTAGGCTCCTTCGGTCCACTTTAAGTCAAAGGAGATTTTAATTTGCTTTAAATGCTTGCAGTTATCAATCCCTGTGGTCTACAATTATGAGACCACTATGGCTGGAAAGCACTAGCTCAGAGCTACATTCACACCAAATTTTGGGCCATTTTGACCATCAGGTGGCAGAAAAACAGCCAGTCAAAAAAAGGGTTCCTAGGCTCCTTCGGTCCACTTTAAGTCAAAGGAGATTTTAATTTGCTTTAAATGCTTGCAGTTATCAATCCATGTGGTCTGCAATTATTGGACCACTATGGCTGGAAAGCATTAGCTCAGAGCTACATTCCCACCTAATTTTGGGCCATTTTGACCATCAGGTGGCAGAGAAACAGCCAGTCAAAAAAAGGGTTCCTAGGCTCCTTCGGTCCACTTTAAGTCAATGGAGATTTTAATTTGCTTTAAATGCTTGCAGTTATCAATCCCTGTGGTCTACAACTATGAGACCACTATGGCTGGAAAGCACTAGCTCAGAGCTACATTCACACCAAATTTTGGGCCATTTTGACCATCAGGTGGCAGAGAAACAGCCAGTCAAAAAAAGGGTTCCTAGGCTCCTTCGGTCCACTTTAAGTCAAAGGAGATTTTAATTTGCTTTAAATGCTTGCAGTTATCAATCCCTGTGGTCTACAATTATGAGACCACTATGGCTGGAAAGCACTAGCTCAGAGCTACATTCACACCAAATTTTGGGCCATTTTGACCATCAGGTGGCAGAGAAACAGCCAGTCAAAAAAAGGGTTCCTAGGCTCCTTCGGTCCACTTTAAGTCAATGGAGATTTTAATTTGCTTTAAATGCTTGCAGTTATCAATCCCTGTGGTCTACAACTATGAGACCACTATGGCTGGAAAGCACTAGCTCAGAGCTACATTCACACCAAATTTTGGGCCATTTTGACCATCAGGTGGCAGAGAAACAGCCAGTCAAAAAAAGGGTTCCTAGGCTCCTTCGGTCCACTTTAAGTCAAAGGAGATTTTAATTTGCTTTAAATGCTTGCAGTTATCAATCCCTGTGGTCTACAATTATGAGACCACTATGGCTGGAAAGCACTAGCTCAGAGCTACATTCACACCAAATTTTGGGCCATTTTGACCATCAGGTGGCAGAAAAACAGCCAGTCAAAAAAAGGGTTCCTAGGCTCCTTCGGTCCACTTTAAGTCAAAGGAGATTTTAATTTGCTTTAAATGCTTGCAGTTATCAATCCATGTGGTCTACAATTATGGGACCACTATGGCTGGAAAGCACTAGCTCAGAGCTACATTCACACCAAATTTTGGGCCATTTTGACCTTCAGGTGGCAGAGAAACAGCCAGTCAAAAAAAGGGTTCCTAGGCTCCTTCGGTCCACTTTAAGTCAATGGAGATTTTAATTTGCTTTAAATGCTTGCAGTTATCAATCCATGTGGTCTGCAATTATTGGACCACTATGGCTGGAAAGCATTAGCTCAGAGCTACATTCCCACCTAATTTTGGGCCATTTTGACCATCAGGTGGCAGAGAAACAGCCAGTCAAAAAAAGGGTTCCTAGGCTCCTTCGGTCCACTTTAAGTCAATGGAGATATTAATTTGCTTTAAATGCTTGCAGTTATCAATCCCTGTGGTCTACAACTATGAGACCACTATGGCTGGAAAGCACTAGCTCAGAGCTACATTCACACCAAATTTTGGGCCATTTTGACCATCAGGTGGCAGAGAAACAGCCAGTCAAAAAAAGGGTTCCTAGGCTCCTTCGGTCCACTTTAAGTCAAAGGAGATTTTAATTTGCTTTAAATGCTTGCAGTTATCAATCCCTGTGGTCTACAATTATGAGACCACTATGGCTGGAAAGCACTAGCTCAGAGCTACATTCACACCAAATTTTGGGCCATTTTGACCATCAGGTGGCAGAAAAACAGCCAGTCAAAAAAAGGGTTCCTAGGCTCCTTCGGTCCACTTTAAGTCAAAGGAGATTTTAATTTGCTTTAAATGCTTGCAGTTATCAATCCATGTGGTCTACAATTATGGGACCACTATGGCTGGAAAGCACTAGCTCAGAGCTACATTCACACCAAATTTTGGGCCATTTTGACCTTCAGGTGGCAGAGAAACAGCCAGTCAAAAAAAGGGTTCCTAGGCTCCTTCGGTCCACTTTAAGTCAATGGAGATTTTAATTTGCTTTAAATGCTTGCAGTTATCAATCCATGTGGTCTGCAATTATTGGACCACTATGGCTGGAAAGCATTAGCTCAGAGCTACATTCCCACCTAATTTTGGGCCATTTTGACCATCAGGTGGCAGAGAAACAGCCAGTCAAAAAAAGGGTTCCTAGGCTCCTTCGGTCCACTTTAAGTCAATGGAGATTTTAATTTGCTTTAAATGCTTGCAGTTATCAATCCCTGTGGTCTACAACTATGAGACCACTATGGCTGGAAAGCACTAGCTCAGAGCTACATTCACACCAAATTTTGGGCCATTTTGACCATCAGGTGGCAGAGAAACAGCCAGTCAAAAAAAGGGTTCCTAGGCTCCTTCGGTCCACTTTAAGTCAAAGGAGATTTTAATTTGCTTTAAATGCTTGCAGTTATCAATCCCTGTGGTCTACAATTATGAGACCACTATGGCTGGAAAGCACTAGCTCAGAGCTACATTCACACCAAATTTTGGGCCATTTTGACCATCAGGTGGCAGAGAAACAGCCAGTCAAAAAAAGGGTTCCTAGGCTCCTTCGGTCCACTTTAAGTCAATGGAGATTTTAATTTGCTTTAAATGCTTGCAGTTATCAATCCCTGTGGTCTACAACTATGAGACCACTATGGCTGGAAAGCACTAGCTCAGAGCTACATTCACACCAAATTTTGGGCCATTTTGACCATCAGGTGGCAGAGAAACAGCCAGTCAAAAAAAGGGTTCCTAGGCTCCTTCGGTCCACTTTAAGTCAAAGGAGATTTTAATTTGCTTTAAATGCTTGCAGTTATCAATCCCTGTGGTCTACAATTATGAGACCACTATGGCTGGAAAGCACTAGCTCAGAGCTACATTCACACCAAATTTTGGGCCATTTTGACCATCAGGTGGCAGAAAAACAGCCAGTCAAAAAAAGGGTTCCTAGGCTCCTTCGGTCCACTTTAAGTCAAAGGAGATTTTAATTTGCTTTAAATGCTTGCAGTTATCAATCCATGTGGTCTACAATTATGGGACCACTATGGCTGGAAAGCACTAGCTCAGAGCTACATTCACACCAAATTTTGGGCCATTTTGACCTTCAGGTGGCAGAGAAACAGCCAGTCAAAAAAAGGGTTCCTAGGCTCCTTCGGTCCACTTTAAGTCAATGGAGATTTTAATTTGCTTTAAATGCTTGCAGTTATCAATCCATGTGGTCTGCAATTATTGGACCACTATGGCTGGAAAGCATTAGCTCAGAGCTACATTCCCACCTAATTTTGGGCCATTTTGACCATCAGGTGGCAGAGAAACAGCCAGTCAAAAAAAGGGTTCCTAGGCTCCTTCGGTCCACTTTAAGTCAATGGAGATTTTAATTTGCTTTAAATGCTTGCAGTTATCAATCCCTGTGGTCTACAACTATGAGACCACTATGGCTGGAAAGCACTAGCTCAGAGCTACATTCACACCAAATTTTGGGCCATTTTGACCATCAGGTGGCAGAGAAACAGCCAGTCAAAAAAAGGGTTCCTAGGCTCCTTCGGTCCACTTTAAGTCAAAGGAGATTTTAATTTGCTTTAAATGCTTGCAGTTATCAATCCCTGTGGTCTACAATTATGAGACCACTATGGCTGGAAAGCACTAGCTCAGAGCTACATTCACACCAAATTTTGGGCCATTTTGACCATCAGGTGGCAGAGAAACAGCCAGTCAAAAAAAGGGTTCCTAGGCTCCTTCGGTCCACTTTAAGTCAATGGAGATTTTAATTTGCTTTAAATGCTTGCAGTTATCAATCCCTGTGGTCTACAACTATGAGACCACTATGGCTGGAAAGCACTAGCTCAGAGCTACATTCACACCAAATTTTGGGCCATTTTGACCATCAGGTGGCAGAGAAACAGCCAGTCAAAAAAAGGGTTCCTAGGCTCCTTCGGTCCACTTTAAGTCAAAGGAGATTTTAATTTGCTTTAAATGCTTGCAGTTATCAATCCCTGTGGTCTACAATTATGAGACCACTATGGCTGGAAAGCACTAGCTCAGAGCTACATTCACACCAAATTTTGGGCCATTTTGACCATCAGGTGGCAGAAAAACAGCCAGTCAAAAAAAGGGTTCCTAGGCTCCTTCGGTCCACTTTAAGTCAAAGGAGATTTTAATTTGCTTTAAATGCTTGCAGTTATCAATCCATGTGGTCTACAATTATGGGACCACTATGGCTGGAAAGCACTAGCTCAGAGCTACATTCACACCAAATTTTGGGCCATTTTGACCTTCAGGTGGCAGAGAAACAGCCAGTCAAAAAAAGGGTTCCTAGGCTCCTTCGGTCCACTTTAAGTCAATGGAGATTTTAATTTGCTTTAAATGCTTGCAGTTATCAATCCATGTGGTCTGCAATTATTGGACCACTATGGCTGGAAAGCATTAGCTCAGAGCTACATTCCCACCTAATTTTGGGCCATTTTGACCATCAGGTGGCAGAGAAACAGCCAGTCAAAAAAAGGGTTCCTAGGCTCCTTCGGTCCACTTTAAGTCAATGGAGATATTAATTTGCTTTAAATGCTTGCAGTTATCAATCCCTGTGGTCTACAACTATGAGACCACTATGGCTGGAAAGCACTAGCTCAGAGCTACATTCACACCAAATTTTGGGCCATTTTGACCATCAGGTGGCAGAGAAACAGCCAGTCAAAAAAAGGGTTCCTAGGCTCCTTCGGTCCACTTTAAGTCAAAGGAGATTTTAATTTGCTTTAAATGCTTGCAGTTATCAATCCCTGTGGTCTACAATTATGAGACCACTATGGCTGGAAAGCACTAGCTCAGAGCTACATTCACACCAAATTTTGGGCCATTTTGACCATCAGGTGGCAGAAAAACAGCCAGTCAAAAAAAGGGTTCCTAGGCTCCTTCGGTCCACTTTAAGTCAAAGGAGATTTTAATTTGCTTTAAATGCTTGCAGTTATCAATCCATGTGGTCTACAATTATGGGACCACTATGGCTGGAAAGCACTAGCTCAGAGCTACATTCACACCAAATTTTGGGCCATTTTGACCTTCAGGTGGCAGAGAAACAGCCAGTCAAAAAAAGGGTTCCTAGGCTCCTTCGGTCCACTTTAAGTCAATGGAGATTTTAATTTGCTTTAAATGCTTGCAGTTATCAATCCATGTGGTCTGCAATTATTGGACCACTATGGCTGGAAAGCATTAGCTCAGAGCTACATTCCCACCTAATTTTGGGCCATTTTGACCATCAGGTGGCAGAGAAACAGCCAGTCAAAAAAAGGGTTCCTAGGCTCCTTCGGTCCACTTTAAGTCAATGGAGATTTTAATTTGCTTTAAATGCTTGCAGTTATCAATCCCTGTGGTCTACAACTATGAGACCACTATGGCTGGAAAGCACTAGCTCAGAGCTACATTCACACCAAATTTTGGGCCATTTTGACCATCAGGTGGCAGAGAAACAGCCAGTCAAAAAAAGGGTTCCTAGGCTCCTTCGGTCCACTTTAAGTCAAAGGAGATTTTAATTTGCTTTAAATGCTTGCAGTTATCAATCCCTGTGGTCTACAATTATGAGACCACTATGGCTGGAAAGCACTAGCTCAGAGCTACATTCACACCAAATTTTGGGCCATTTTGACCATCAGGTGGCAGAGAAACAGCCAGTCAAAAAAAGGGTTCCTAGGCTCCTTCGGTCCACTTTAAGTCAATGGAGATTTTAATTTGCTTTAAATGCTTGCAGTTATCAATCCCTGTGGTCTACAACTATGAGACCACTATGGCTGGAAAGCACTAGCTCAGAGCTACATTCACACCAAATTTTGGGCCATTTTGACCATCAGGTGGCAGAGAAACAGCCAGTCAAAAAAAGGGTTCCTAGGCTCCTTCGGTCCACTTTAAGTCAAAGGAGATTTTAATTTGCTTTAAATGCTTGCAGTTATCAATCCCTGTGGTCTACAATTATGAGACCACTATGGCTGGAAAGCACTAGCTCAGAGCTACATTCACACCAAATTTTGGGCCATTTTGACCATCAGGTGGCAGAAAAACAGCCAGTCAAAAAAAGGGTTCCTAGGCTCCTTCGGTCCACTTTAAGTCAAAGGAGATTTTAATTTGCTTTAAATGCTTGCAGTTATCAATCCATGTGGTCTACAATTATGGGACCACTATGGCTGGAAAGCACTAGCTCAGAGCTACATTCACACCAAATTTTGGGCCATTTTGACCTTCAGGTGGCAGAGAAACAGCCAGTCAAAAAAAGGGTTCCTAGGCTCCTTCGGTCCACTTTAAGTCAATGGAGATTTTAATTTGCTTTAAATGCTTGCAGTTATCAATCCATGTGGTCTGCAATTATTGGACCACTATGGCTGGAAAGCATTAGCTCAGAGCTACATTCCCACCTAATTTTGGGCCATTTTGACCATCAGGTGGCAGAGAAACAGCCAGTCAAAAAAAGGGTTCCTAGGCTCCTTCGGTCCACTTTAAGTCAATGGAGATTTTAATTTGCTTTAAATGCTTGCAGTTATCAATCCCTGTGGTCTACAACTATGAGACCACTATGGCTGGAAAGCACTAGCTCAGAGCTACATTCACACCAAATTTTGGGCCATTTTGACCATCAGGTGGCAGAGAAACAGCCAGTCAAAAAAAGGGTTCCTAGGCTCCTTCGGTCCACTTTAAGTCAAAGGAGATTTTAATTTGCTTTAAATGCTTGCAGTTATCAATCCCTGTGGTCTACAATTATGAGACCACTATGGCTGGAAAGCACTAGCTCAGAGCTACATTCACACCAAATTTTGGGCCATTTTGACCATCAGGTGGCAGAAAAACAGCCAGTCAAAAAAAGGGTTCCTAGGCTCCTTCGGTCCACTTTAAGTCAAAGGAGATTTTAATTTGCTTTAAATGCTTGCAGTTATCAATCCATGTGGTCTACAATTATGGGACCACTATGGCTGGAAAGCACTAGCTCAGAGCTACATTCACACCAAATTTTGGGCCATTTTGACCTTCAGGTGGCAGAGAAACAGCCAGTCAAAAAAAGGGTTCCTAGGCTCCTTCGGTCCACTTTAAGTCAATGGAGATTTTAATTTGCTTTAAATGCTTGCAGTTATCAATCCATGTGGTCTGCAATTATGGGACCACTATGGCTGGAAAGCATTAGCTCAGAGCTACATTCCCACCTAATTTTGGGCCATTTTGACCATCAGGTGGCAGAGAAACAGCCAGTCAAAAAAAGGGTTCCTAGGCTCCTTCGGTCCACTTTAAGTCAATGGAGATTTTAATTTGCTTTAAATGCTTGCAGTTATCAATCCATGTGGTCTACAATTATGTGACCACTATGGCTGGAAAGCACTAGCTCAGAGCTACATTCACACCAAATTTTGGGCCATTTTGACCTTCAGGTGGCAGAGAAACAGCCAGTCAAAAAAAGGGTTCCTAGGCTCCTTCGGTCCACTTTAAGTCAATGGAGATTTTAATTTGCTTTAAATGCTTGCAGTTATCAATCCCTGTGGTCTACAATTATGGGACCACTATGGATGGAAAGCACTAGCTCAGAGCTACATTCACACCAAATTTTGGGCCATTTTGACCTTCAGGTGGCAGAGAAACAGCCAGTCAAAAAAAGGGTTCCTAGGCTCCTTCGGTCCACTTTAAGTCAATGGAGATTTTAATTTGCTTTAAATGCTTGCAGTTATCAATCCATGTGGTCTGCAATTATTGGACCACTATGGCTGGAAAGCACTAGCTCAGAGCTACATTCCCACCAAATTTTGGGCCATTTTGACCATCAGGTGGCAGAGAAACAGCCAGTCAAAAAAGGGTTCCTAGGCTCCTTCGGTCCACTTTAAGTCAATGGAGATTTTAATTTGCTTTAAATGCTTGCAGTTATCAATCCATGTGGTCTACAATTATGTGACCACTATGGCTGGAAAGCACTAGCTCAGAGCTACATTCACACCAAATTTTGGGCCATTTTGACCATCAGGTGGCAGAGAAACAGCCAGTCAAAAAAAGGGTTCCTAGGCTCCTTCGGTCCACTTTAAGTCAATGGAGATTTTAATTTGCTTTAAATGCTTGCAGTTATCAATCCCTGTGGTCTACAATTATGAGACCACTATGGCTGGAAAGCACTAGCTCAGAGCTACATTCACACCAAATTTTGGGCCATTTTGACCATCAGGTGGCAGAAAAACAGCCAGTCAAAAAAAGGGTTCCTAGGCTCCTTCGGTCCACTTTAAGTCAAAGGAGATTTTAATTTGCTTTAAATGCTTGCAGTTATCAATCCCTGTGGTCTACAATTATGAGACCACTATGGCTGGAAAGCACTAGCTCAGAGCTACATTCACACCAAATTTTGGGCCATTTTGACCATCAGGTGGCAGAGAAACAGCCAGTCAAAAAAAGGGTTCCTAGGCTCCTTCGGTCCACTTTAAGTCAATGGAGATTTTAATTTGCTTTAAATGCTTGCAGTTATCAATCCCTGTGGTCTACAACTATGAGACCACTATGGCTGGAAAGCACTAGCTCAGAGCTACATTCACACCAAATTTTGGGCCATTTTGACCATCAGGTGGCAGAGAAACAGCCAGTCAAAAAAAGGGTTCCTAGGCTCCTTTGGTCCACTTTAAGTCAATGGAGATTTTAATTTGCTTTAAATGCTTGCAGTTATCAATCCCTGTGGTCTACAACTATGAGACCACTATGGCTGGAAAGCACTAGCTCAGAGCTACATTCACACCAAATTTTGGGCCATTTTGACCATCAGGTGGCAGAGAAACAGCCAGTCAAAAAAAGGGTTCCTAGGCTCCTTCGGTCCACTTTAAGTCAAAGGAGATTTTAATTTGCTTTAAATGCTTGCAGTTATCAATCCCTGTGGTCTACAATTATGAGACCACTATGGCTGGAAAGCACTAGCTCAGAGCTACATTCACACCAAATTTTGGGCCATTTTGACCATCAGGTGGCAGAAAAACAGCCAGTCAAAAAAAGGGTTCCTAGGCTCCTTCGGTCCACTTTAAGTCAATGGAGATTTTAATTTGCTTTAAATGCTTGCAGTTATCAATCCATGTGGTCTGCAATTATTGGACCACTATGGCTGGAAAGCACTAGCTCAGAGCTACATTCACACCAAATTTTGGGCCATTTTGACCATCAGGTGGCAGAGAAACAGCCAGTCAAAAAAAGGGTTCCTAGGCTCCTTCGGTCCACTTTAAGTCAATGGAGATTTTAATTTGCTTTAAATGCTTGCAGTTATCAATCCCTGTGGTCTACAATTATGAGACCACTATGGCTGGAAAGCACTAGCTCAGAGCTACATTCACACCAAATTTTGGGCCATTTTGACCATCAGGTGGCAGAGAAACAGCCAGTCAAAAAAAGGGTTCCTAGGCTCCTTCGGTCCACTTTAAGTCAATGGAGATTTTAATTTGCTTTAAATGCTTGCAGTTATCAATCCCTGTGGTCTACAACTATGAGACCACTATGGCTGGAAAGCACTAGCTCAGAGCTACATTCACACCAAATTTTGGGCCATTTTGACCATCAGGTGGCAGAGAAACAGCCAGTCAAAAAAAGGGTTCCTAGGCTCCTTCGGTCCACTTTAAGTCAAAGGAGATTTTAATTTGCTTTAAATGCTTGCAGTTATCAATCCCTGTGGTCTACTATTATGAGACCACTAAGGCTGGAAAGCACTAGCTCAGAGCTACATTCACACCAAATTTTGGGCCATTTTGACCATCAGGTGGCAGAAAAACAGCCAGTCAAAAAAAGGGTTCCTAGGCTCCTTCGGTCCACTTTAAGTCAAAGGAGATTTTAATTTGCTTTAAATGCTTGCAGTTATCAATCCCTGTGGCCTACTATTATGAGACCACTATGGCTGGAAAGCACTAGCTCAGAGCTACATTCACACCAAATTTTGGGCCATTTTGACCATCAGGTGGCAGAAAAACAGCCAGTCAAAAAAAGGGTTCCTAGGCTCCTTCGGTCCACTTTAAGTCAATGGAGATTTTAATTTGCTTTAAATGCTTGCAGTTATCAATCCCTGTGGTCTACAATTATGAGACCACTATGGCTGGAAAGCACTAGCTCAGAGCTACATTCACACCAAATTTTGGGCCATTTTGACCATCAGGTGGCAGAAAAACAGCCAGTCAAAAAAAGGGTTCCTAGGCTCCTTCGGTCCACTTTAAGTCAAAGGAGATTTTAATTTGCTTTAAATGCTTGCAGTTATCAATCCCTGTGGTCTACAATTATGAGACCACTATGGCTGGAAAGCACTAGCTCAGAGCTACATTCACACCAAATTTTGGGCCATTTTGACCATCAGGTGGCAGAGAAACAGCCAGTCAAAAAAAGGGTTCCTAGGCTCCTTCGGTCCACTTTAAGTCAATGGAGATTTTAATTTGCTTTAAATGCTTGCAGTTATCAATCCCTGTGGTCTACAACTATGAGACCACTATGGCTGGAAAGCACTAGCTCAGAGCTACATTCACACCAAATTTTGGGCCATTTTGACCATCAGGTGGCAGAGAAACAGCCAGTCAAAAAAAGGGTTCCTAGGCTCCTTTGGTCCACTTTAAGTCAATGGAGATTTTAATTTGCTTTAAATGCTTGCAGTTATCAATCCCTGTGGTCTACAACTATGAGACCACTATGGCTGGAAAGCACTAGCTCAGAGCTACATTCACACCAAATTTTGGGCCATTTTGACCATCAGGTGGCAGAGAAACAGCCAGTCAAAAAAAGGGTTCCTAGGCTCCTTCGGTCCACTTTAAGTCAAAGGAGATTTTAATTTGCTTTAAATGCTTGCAGTTATCAATCCCTGTGGTCTACAATTATGAGACCACTATGGCTGGAAAGCACTAGCTCAGAGCTACATTCACACCAAATTTTGGGCCATTTTGACCATCAGGTGGCAGAAAAACAGCCAGTCAAAAAAAGGGTTCCTAGGCTCCTTCGGTCCACTTTAAGTCAATGGAGATTTTAATTTGCTTTAAATGCTTGCAGTTATCAATCCATGTGGTCTGCAATTATTGGACCACTATGGCTGGAAAGCACTAGCTCAGAGCTACATTCACACCAAATTTTGGGCCATTTTGACCATCAGGTGGCAGAGAAACAGCCAGTCAAAAAAAGGGTTCCTAGGCTCCTTCGGTCCACTTTAAGTCAATGGAGATTTTAATTTGCTTTAAATGCTTGCAGTTATCAATCCCTGTGGTCTACAATTATGAGACCACTATGGCTGGAAAGCACTAGCTCAGAGCTACATTCACACCAAATTTTGGGCCATTTTGACCATCAGGTGGCAGAGAAACAGCCAGTCAAAAAAAGGGTTCCTAGGCTCCTTCGGTCCACTTTAAGTCAATGGAGATTTTAATTTGCTTTAAATGCTTGCAGTTATCAATCCCTGTGGTCTACAACTATGAGACCACTATGGCTGGAAAGCACTAGCTCAGAGCTACATTCACACCAAATTTTGGGCCATTTTGACCATCAGGTGGCAGAGAAACAGCCAGTCAAAAAAAGGGTTCCTAGGCTCCTTCGGTCCACTTTAAGTCAAAGGAGATTTTAATTTGCTTTAAATGCTTGCAGTTATCAATCCCTGTGGTCTACTATTATGAGACCACTATGGCTGGAAAGCACTAGCTCAGAGCTACATTCACACCAAATTTTGGGCCATTTTGACCATCAGGTGGCAGAAAAACAGCCAGTCAAAAAAAGGGTTCCTAGGCTCCTTCGGTCCACTTTAAGTCAAAGGAGATTTTAATTTGCTTTAAATGCTTGCAGTTATCAATCCATGTGGTCTGCAATTATTGGACCACTATGGCTGGAAAGCATTAGCTCAGAGCTACATTCCCACCTAATTTTGGGCCATTTTGACCATCAGGTGGCAGAGAAACAGCCAGTCAAAAAAAGGGTTCCTAGGCTCCTTCGGTCCACTTTAAGTCAATGGAGATTTTAATTTGCTTTAAATGCTTGCAGTTATCAATCCCTGTGGTCTACAACTATGAGACCACTATGGCTGGAAAGCACTAGCTCAGAGCTACTTTCACACCAAATTTTGGGCCATTTTGACCATCAGGTGGCAGAGAAACAGCCAGTCAAAAAAAGGGTTCCTAGGCTCCTTCGGTCCACTTTAAGTCAAAGGAGATTTTAATTTGCTTTAAATGCTTGCAGTTATCAATCCCTGTGGTCTACAATTATGAGACCACTATGGCTGGAAAGCACTAGCTCAGAGCTACATTCACACCAAATTTTGGGCCATTTTGACCATCAGGTGGCAGAGAAACAGCCAGTCAAAAAAAGGGTTCCTAGGCTCCTTCGGTCCACTTTAAGTCAATGGAGATTTTAATTTGCTTTAAATGCTTGCAGTTATCAATCCCTGTGGTCTACAACTATGAGACCACTATGGCTGGAAAGCACTAGCTCAGAGCTACATTCACACCAAATTTTGGGCCATTTTGACCATCAGGTGGCAGAGAAACAGCCAGTCAAAAAAAGGGTTCCTAGGCTCCTTCGGTCCACTTTAAGTCAAAGGAGATTTTAATTTGCTTTAAATGCTTGCAGTTATCAATCCCTGTGGTCTACAATTATGAGACCACTATGGCTGGAAAGCACTAGCTCAGAGCTACATTCACACCAAATTTTGGGCCATTTTGACCATCAGGTGGCAGAAAAACAGCCAGTCAAAAAAAGGGTTCCTAGGCTCCTTCGGTCCACTTTAAGTCAAAGGAGATTTTAATTTGCTTTAAATGCTTGCAGTTATCAATCCATGTGGTCTACAATTATGGGACCACTATGGCTGGAAAGCACTAGCTCAGAGCTACATTCACACCAAATTTTGGGCCATTTTGACCTTCAGGTGGCAGAGAAACAGCCAGTCAAAAAAAGGGTTCCTAGGCTCCTTCGGTCCACTTTAAGTCAATGGAGATTTTAATTTGCTTTAAATGCTTGCAGTTATCAATCCATGTGGTCTGCAATTATTGGACCACTATGGCTGGAAAGCATTAGCTCAGAGCTACATTCCCACCTAATTTTGGGCCATTTTGACCATCAGGTGGCAGAGAAACAGCCAGTCAAAAAAAGGGTTCCTAGGCTCCTTCGGTCCACTTTAAGTCAATGGAGATATTAATTTGCTTTAAATGCTTGCAGTTATCAATCCCTGTGGTCTACAACTATGAGACCACTATGGCTGGAAAGCACTAGCTCAGAGCTACATTCACACCAAATTTTGGGCCATTTTGACCATCAGGTGGCAGAGAAACAGCCAGTCAAAAAAAGGGTTCCTAGGCTCCTTCGGTCCACTTTAAGTCAAAGGAGATTTTAATTTGCTTTAAATGCTTGCAGTTATCAATCCCTGTGGTCTACAATTATGAGACCACTATGGCTGGAAAGCACTAGCTCAGAGCTACATTCACACCAAATTTTGGGCCATTTTGACCATCAGGTGGCAGAAAAACAGCCAGTCAAAAAAAGGGTTCCTAGGCTCCTTCGGTCCACTTTAAGTCAAAGGAGATTTTAATTTGCTTTAAATGCTTGCAGTTATCAATCCATGTGGTCTACAATTATGGGACCACTATGGCTGGAAAGCACTAGCTCAGAGCTACATTCACACCAAATTTTGGGCCATTTTGACCTTCAGGTGGCAGAGAAACAGCCAGTCAAAAAAAGGGTTCCTAGGCTCCTTCGGTCCACTTTAAGTCAATGGAGATTTTAATTTGCTTTAAATGCTTGCAGTTATCAATCCATGTGGTCTGCAATTATTGGACCACTATGGCTGGAAAGCATTAGCTCAGAGCTACATTCCCACCTAATTTTGGGCCATTTTGACCATCAGGTGGCAGAGAAACAGCCAGTCAAAAAAAGGGTTCCTAGGCTCCTTCGGTCCACTTTAAGTCAATGGAGATTTTAATTTGCTTTAAATGCTTGCAGTTATCAATCCCTGTGGTCTACAACTATGAGACCACTATGGCTGGAAAGCACTAGCTCAGAGCTACATTCACACCAAATTTTGGGCCATTTTGACCATCAGGTGGCAGAGAAACAGCCAGTCAAAAAAAGGGTTCCTAGGCTCCTTCGGTCCACTTTAAGTCAAAGGAGATTTTAATTTGCTTTAAATGCTTGCAGTTATCAATCCCTGTGGTCTACAATTATGAGACCACTATGGCTGGAAAGCACTAGCTCAGAGCTACATTCACACCAAATTTTGGGCCATTTTGACCATCAGGTGGCAGAGAAACAGCCAGTCAAAAAAGGGTTCCTAGGCTCCTTCGGTCCACTTTAAGTCAATGGAGATTTTAATTTGCTTTAAATGCTTGCAGTTATCAATCCCTGTGGTCTACAACTATGAGACCACTATGGCTGGAAAGCACTAGCTCAGAGCTACATTCACACCAAATTTTGGGCCATTTTGACCATCAGGTGGCAGAGAAACAGCCAGTCAAAAAAAGGGTTCCTAGGCTCCTTCGGTCCACTTTAAGTCAAAGGAGATTTTAATTTGCTTTAAATGCTTGCAGTTATCAATCCCTGTGGTCTACAATTATGAGACCACTATGGCTGGAAAGCACTAGCTCAGAGCTACATTCACACCAAATTTTGGGCCATTTTGACCATCAGGTGGCAGAAAAACAGCCAGTCAAAAAAAGGGTTCCTAGGCTCCTTCGGTCCACTTTAAGTCAAAGGAGATTTTAATTTGCTTTAAATGCTTGCAGTTATCAATCCATGTGGTCTACAATTATGGGACCACTATGGCTGGAAAGCACTAGCTCAGAGCTACATTCACACCAAATTTTGGGCCATTTTGACCTTCAGGTGGCAGAGAAACAGCCAGTCAAAAAAAGGGTTCCTAGGCTCCTTCGGTCCACTTTAAGTCAATGGAGATTTTAATTTGCTTTAAATGCTTGCAGTTATCAATCCCTGTGGTCTACAACTATGAGACCACTATGGCTGGAAAGCACTAGCTCAGAGCTACATTCACACCAAATTTTGGGCCATTTTGACCATCAGGTGGCAGAGAAACAGCCAGTCAAAAAAAGGGTTCCTAGGCTCCTTCGGTCCACTTTAAGTCAAAGGAGATTTTAATTTGCTTTAAATGCTTGCAGTTATCAATCCCTGTGGTCTACAATTATGAGACCACTATGGCTGGAAAGCACTAGCTCAGAGCTACATTCACACCAAATTTTGGGCCATTTTGACCATCAGGTGGCAGAAAAACAGCCAGTCAAAAAAAGGGTTCCTAGGCTCCTTCGGTCCACTTTAAGTCAAAGGAGATTTTAATTTGCTTTAAATGCTTGCAGTTATCAATCCATGTGGTCTACAATTATGGGACCACTATGGCTGGAAAGCACTAGCTCAGAGCTACATTCACACCAAATTTTGGGCCATTTTGACCTTCAGGTGGCAGAGAAACAGCCAGTCAAAAAAAGGGTTCCTAGGCTCCTTCGGTCCACTTTAAGTCAATGGAGATTTTAATTTGCTTTAAATGCTTGCAGTTATCAATCCATGTGGTCTGCAATTATTGGACCACTATGGCTGGAAAGCATTAGCTCAGAGCTACATTCCCACCTAATTTTGGGCCATTTTGACCATCAGGTGGCAGAGAAACAGCCAGTCAAAAAAAGGGTTCCTAGGCTCCTTCGGTCCACTTTAAGTCAATGGAGATATTAATTTGCTTTAAATGCTTGCAGTTATCAATCCCTGTGGTCTACAACTATGAGACCACTATGGCTGGAAAGCACTAGCTCAGAGCTACATTCACACCAAATTTTGGGCCATTTTGACCATCAGGTGGCAGAGAAACAGCCAGTCAAAAAAAGGGTTCCTAGGCTCCTTCGGTCCACTTTAAGTCAAAGGAGATTTTAATTTGCTTTAAATGCTTGCAGTTATCAATCCCTGTGGTCTACAATTATGAGACCACTATGGCTGGAAAGCACTAGCTCAGAGCTACATTCACACCAAATTTTGGGCCATTTTGACCATCAGGTGGCAGAAAAACAGCCAGTCAAAAAAAGGGTTCCTAGGCTCCTTCGGTCCACTTTAAGTCAAAGGAGATTTTAATTTGCTTTAAATGCTTGCAGTTATCAATCCATGTGGTCTACAATTATGGGACCACTGTGGCTGGAAAGCACTAGCTCAGAGCTACATTCACACCAAATTTTGGGCCATTTTGACCTTCAGGTGGCAGAGAAACAGCCAGTCAAAAAAAGGGTTCCTAGGCTCCTTCGGTCCACTTTAAGTCAATGGAGATTTTAATTTGCTTTAAATGCTTGCAGTTATCAATCCATGTGGTCTGCAATTATTGGACCACTATGGCTGGAAAGCATTAGCTCAGAGCTACATTCCCACCTAATTTTGGGCCATTTTGACCATCAGGTGGCAGAGAAACAGCCAGTCAAAAAAAGGGTTCCTAGGCTCCTTCGGTCCACTTTAAGTCAATGGAGATTTTAATTTGCTTTAAATGCTTGCAGTTATCAATCCCTGTGGTCTACAACTATGAGACCACTATGGCTGGAAAGCACTAGCTCAGAGCTACATTCACACCAAATTTTGGGCCATTTTGACCATCAGGTGGCAGAGAAACAGCCAGTCAAAAAAAGGGTTCCTAGGCTCCTTCGGTCCACTTTAAGTCAAAGGAGATTTTAATTTGCTTTAAATGCTTGCAGTTATCAATCCCTGTGGTCTACAATTATGAGACCACTATGGCTGGAAAGCACTAGCTCAGAGCTACATTCACTCCAAATTTTGGGCCATTTTGACCATCAGGTGGCAGAGAAACAGCCAGTCAAAAAAAGGGTTCCTAGGCTCCTTCGGTCCACTTTAAGTCAATGGAGATTTTAATTTGCTTTAAATGCTTGCAGTTATCAATCCCTGTGGTCTACAACTATGAGACCACTATGGCTGGAAAGCACTAGCTCAGAGCTACATTCACACCAAATTTTGGGCCATTTTGACCATCAGGTGGCAGAGAAACAGCCAGTCAAAAAAAGGGTTCCTAGGCTCCTTCGGTCCACTTTAAGTCAAAGGAGATTTTAATTTGCTTTAAATGCTTGCAGTTATCAATCCCTGTGGTCTACAATTATGAGACCACTATGGCTGGAAAGCACTAGCTCAGAGCTACATTCACACCAAATTTTGGGCCATTTTGACCATCAGGTGGCAGAAAAACAGCCAGTCAAAAAAAGGGTTCCTAGGCTCCTTCGGTCCACTTTAAGTCAAAGGAGATTTTAATTTGCTTTAAATGCTTGCAGTTATCAATCCCTGTGGTCTACAATTATGAGACCACTATGGCTGGAAAGCACTAGCTCAGAGCTACATTCACACCAAATTTTGGGCCATTTTGACCATCAGGTGGCAGAGAAACAGCCAGTCAAAAAAAGGGTTCCTAGGCTCCTTCGGTCCACTTTAAGTCAATGGAGATTTTAATTTGCTTTAAATGCTTGCAGTTATCAATCCCTGTGGTCTACAACTATGAGACCACTATGGCTGGAAAGCACTAGCTCAGAGCTACATTCACACCAAATTTTGGGCCATTTTGACCTTCAGGTGGCAGAGAAACAGCCAGTCAAAAAAAGGGTTCCTAGGCTCCTTCGGTCCACTTTAAGTCAAAGGAGATTTTAATTTGCTTTAAATGCTTGCAGTTATCAATCCCTGTGGTCTACAATTATGAGACCACTATGGCTGGAAAGCACTAGCTCAGAGCTACATTCACACCAAATTTTGGGCCATTTTGACCATCAGGTGGCAGAAAAACAGCCAGTCAAAAAAAGGGTTCCTAGGCTCCTTCGGTCCACTTTAAGTCAAAGGAGATTTTAATTTGCTTTAAATGCTTGCAGTTATCAATCCATGTGGTCTACAATTATGGGACCACTATGGCTGGAAAGCACTAGCTCAGAGCTACATTCACACCAAATTTTGGGCCATTTTGACCTTCAGGTGGCAGAGAAACAGCCAGTCAAAAAAAGGGTTCCTAGGCTCCTTCGGTCCACTTTAAGTCAATGGAGATTTTAATTTGCTTTAAATGCTTGCAGTTATCAATCCATGTGGTCTGCAATTATTGGACCACTATGGCTGGAAAGCATTAGCTCAGAGCTACATTCCCACCTAATTTTGGGCCATTTTGACCATCAGGTGGCAGAGAAACAGCCAGTCAAAAAAAGGGTTCCTAGGCTCCTTCGGTCCACTTTAAGTCAATGGAGATTTTAATTTGCTTTAAATGCTTGCAGTTATCAATCCCTGTGGTCTACAACTATGAGACCACTATGGCTGGAAAGCACTAGCTCAGAGCTACATTCACACCAAATTTTGGGCCATTTTGACCATCAGGTGGCAGAGAAACAGCCAGTCAAAAAAAGGGTTCCTAGGCTCCTTCGGTCCACTTTAAGTCAAAGGAGATTTTAATTTGCTTTAAATGCTTGCAGTTATCAATCCCTGTGGTCTACAATTATGAGACCACTATGGCTGGAAAGCACTAGCTCAGAGCTACATTCACACCAAATTTTGGGCCATTTTGACCATCAGGTGGCAGAAAAACAGCCAGTCAAAAAAAGGGTTCCTAGGCTCCTTCGGTCCACTTTAAGTCAAAGGAGATTTTAATTTGCTTTAAATGCTTGCAGTTATCAATCCATGTGGTCTACAATTATGGGACCACTATGGCTGGAAAGCACTAGCTCAGAGCTACATTCACACCAAATTTTGGGCCATTTTGACCTTCAGGTGGCAGAGAAACAGCCAGTCAAAAAAAGGGTTCCTAGGCTCCTTCGGTCCACTTTAAGTCAATGGAGATTTTAATTTGCTTTAAATGCTTGCAGTTATCAATCCATGTGGTTTGCAATTATTGGACCACTATGGCTGGAAAGCATTAGCTCAGAGCTACATTCCCACCTAATTTTGGGCCATTTTGACCATCAGGTGGCAGAGAAACAGCCAGTCAAAAAAAGGGTTCCTAGGCTCCTTCGGTCCACTTTAAGTCAATGGAGATTTTAATTTGCTTTAAATGCTTGCAGTTATCAATCCCTGTGGTCTACAACTATGAGACCACTATGGCTGGAAAGCACTAGCTCAGAGCTACATTCACACCAAATTTTGGGCCATTTTGACCATCAGGTGGCAGAGAAACAGCCAGTCAAAAAAAGGGTTCCTAGGCTCCTTCGGTCCACTTTAAGTCAAAGGAGATTTTAATTTGCTTTAAATGCTTGCAGTTATCAATCCCTGTGGTCTACAATTATGAGACCACTATGGCTGGAAAGCACTAGCTCAGAGCTACATTCACACCAAATTTTGGGCCATTTTGACCATCAGGTGGCAGAAAAACAGCCAGTCAAAAAAAGGGTTCCTAGGCTCCTTCGGTCCACTTTAAGTCAAAGGAGATTTTAATTTGCTTTAAATGCTTGCAGTTATCAATCCATGTGGTCTACAATTATGTGACCACTATGGCTGGAAAGCACTAGCTCAGAGCTACATTCACACCAAATTTTGGGCCATTTTGACTATCAGGTGGCAGAGAAACAGCCAGTCAAAAAAAGGGTTCCTAGGCTCCTTCGGTCCACTTTAAGTCAATGGAGATTTTAATTTGCTTTAAATGCTTGCAGTTATCAATCCCTGTGGTCTACAATTATGGGACCACTATGGATGGAAAGCACTAGCTCAGAGCTACATTCACACCAAATTTTGGGCCATTTTGACCTTCAGGTGGCAGAGAAACAGCCAGTCAAAAAAAGGGTTCCTAGGCTCCTTCGGTCCACTTTAAGTCAATGGAGATTTTAATTTGCTTTAAATGCTTGCAGTTATCAATCCATGTGGTCTGCAATTATTGGACCACTATGGCTGGAAAGCACTAGCTCAGAGCTACATTCCCACCAAATTTTGGGCCATTTTGACCATCAGGTGGCAGAGAAACAGCCAGTCAAAAAAGGGTTCCTAGGCTCCTTCGGTCCACTTTAAGTCAATGGAGATTTTAATTTGCTTTAAATGCTTGCAGTTATCAATCCATGTGGTCTACAATTATGTGACCACTATGGCTGGAAAGCACTAGCTCAGAGCTACATTCACACCAAATTTTGGGCCATTTTGACCATCAGGTGGCAGAGAAACAGCCAGTCAAAAAAAGGGTTCCTAGGCTCCTTCGGTCCACTTTAAGTCAATGGAGATTTTAATTTGCTTTAAATGCTTGCAGTTATCAATCCCTGTGGTCTACAATTATGAGACCACTATGGCTGGAAAGCACTAGCTCAGAGCTACATTCACACCAAATTTTGGGCCATTTTGACCATCAGGTGGCAGAAAAACAGCCAGTCAAAAAAAGGGTTCCTAGGCTCCTTCGGTCCACTTTAAGTCAAAGGAGATTTTAATTTGCTTTAAATGCTTGCAGTTATCAATCCCTGTGGTCTACAATTATGAGACCACTATGGCTGGAAAGCACTAGCTCAGAGCTACATTCACACCAAATTTTGGGCCATTTTGACCATCAGGTGGCAGAGAAACAGCCAGTCAAAAAAAGGGTTCCTAGGCTCCTTCGGTCCACTTTAAGTCAATGGAGATTTTAATTTGCTTTAAATGCTTGCAGTTATCAATCCATGTGGTCTACAACTATGAGACCACTATGGCTGGAAAGCACTAGCTCAGAGCTACATTCACACCAAATTTTGGGCCATTTTGACCATCAGGTGGCAGAGAAACAGCCAGTCAAAAAAAGGGTTCCTAGGCTCCTTCGGTCCACTTTAAGTCAAAGGAGATTTTAATTTGCTTTAAATGCTTGCAGTTATCAATCCCTGTGGTCTACAATTATGAGACCACTATGGCTGGAAAGCACTAGCTCAGAGCTACATTCACACCAAATTTTGGGCCATTTTGACCATCAGGTGGCAGAAAAACAGCCAGTCAAAAAAAGGGTTCCTAGGCTCCTTCGGTCCACTTTAAGTCAAAGGAGATTTTAATTTGCTTTAAATGCTTGCAGTTATCAATCCATGTGGTCTACAATTATGGGACCACTGTGGCTGGAAAGCACTAGCTCAGAGCTACATTCACACCAAATTTTGGGCCATTTTGACCTTCAGGTGGCAGAGAAACAGCCAGTCAAAAAAAGGGTTCCTAGGCTCCTTCGGTCCACTTTAAGTCAATGGAGATTTTAATTTGCTTTAAATGCTTGCAGTTATCAATCCATGTGGTCTGCAATTATTGGACCACTATGGCTGGAAAGCATTAGCTCAGAGCTACATTCCCACCTAATTTTGGGCCATTTTGACCATCAGGTGGCAGAGAAACAGCCAGTCAAAAAAAGGGATCCTAGGCTCCTTCGGTCCACTTTAAGTCAATGGAGATTTTAATTTGCTTTAAATGCTTGCAGTTATCAATCCCTGTGGTCTACAACTATGAGACCACTATGGCTGGAAAGCACTAGCTCAGAGCTACATTCACACCAAATTTTGGGCCATTTTGACCATCAGGTGGCAGAGAAACAGCCAGTCAAAAAAAGGGTTCCTAGGCTCCTTCGGTCCACTTTAAGTCAAAGGAGATTTTAATTTGCTTTAAATGCTTGCAGTTATCAATCCCTGTGGTCTACAATTATGAGACCACTATGGCTGGAAAGCACTAGCTCAGAGCTACATTCACACCAAATTTTGGGCCATTTTGACCATCAGGTGGCAGAGAAACAGCCAGTCAAAAAAAGGGTTCCTAGGCTCCTTCGGTCCACTTTAAGTCAATGGAGATTTTAATTTGCTTTAAATGCTTGCAGTTATCAATCCCTGTGGTCTACAACTATGAGACCACTATGGCTGGAAAGCACTAGCTCAGAGCTACATTCACACCAAATTTTGGGCCATTTTGACCATCAGGTGGCAGAGAAACAGCCAGTCAAAAAAAGGGTTCCTAGGCTCCTTCGGTCCACTTTAAGTCAAAGGAGATTTTAATTTGCTTTAAATGCTTGCAGTTATCAATCCCTGTGGTCTACAATTATGAGACCACTATGGCTGGAAAGCACTAGCTCAGAGCTACATTCACACCAAATTTTGGGCCATTTTGACCATCAGGTGGCAGAAAAACAGCCAGTCAAAAAAAGGGTTCCTAGGCTCCTTCGGTCCACTTTAAGTCAAAGGAGATTTTAATTTGCTTTAAATGCTTGCAGTTATCAATCCCTGTGGTCTACAATTATGAGACCACTATGGCTGGAAAGCACTAGCTCAGAGCTACATTCACACCAAATTTTGGGCCATTTTGACCATCAGGTGGCAGAGAAACAGCCAGTCAAAAAAAGGGTTCCTAGGCTCCTTCGGTCCACTTTAAGTCAATGGAGATTTTAATTTGCTTTAAATGCTTGCAGTTATCAATCCCTGTGGTCTACAACTATGAGACCACTATGGCTGGAAAGCACTAGCTCAGAGCTACATTCACACCAAATTTTGGGCCATTTTGACCTTCAGGTGGCAGAGAAACAGCCAGTCAAAAAAAGGGTTCCTAGGCTCCTTCGGTCCACTTTAAGTCAAAGGAGATTTTAATTTGCTTTAAATGCTTGCAGTTATCAATCCCTGTGGTCTACAATTATGAGACCACTATGGCTGGAAAGCACTAGCTCAGAGCTACATTCACACCAAATTTTGGGCCATTTTGACCATCAGGTGGCAGAAAAACAGCCAGTCAAAAAAAGGGTTCCTAGGCTCCTTCGGTCCACTTTAAGTCAAAGGAGATTTTAATTTGCTTTAAATGCTTGCAGTTATCAATCCATGTGGTCTACAATTATGGGACCACTATGGCTGGAAAGCACTAGCTCAGAGCTACATTCACACCAAATTTTGGGCCATTTTGACCTTCAGGTGGCAGAGAAACAGCCAGTCAAAAAAAGGGTTCCTAGGCTCCTTCGGTCCACTTTAAGTCAATGGAGATTTTAATTTGCTTTAAATGCTTGCAGTTATCAATCCATGTGGTCTGCAATTATTGGACCACTATGGCTGGAAAGCATTAGCTCAGAGCTACATTCCCACCTAATTTTGGGCCATTTTGACCATCAGGTGGCAGAGAAACAGCCAGTCAAAAAAAGGGTTCCTAGGCTCCTTCGGTCCACTTTAAGTCAATGGAGATTTTAATTTGCTTTAAATGCTTGCAGTTATCAATCCCTGTGGTCTACAACTATGAGACCACTATGGCTGGAAAGCACTAGCTCAGAGCTACATTCACACCAAATTTTGGGCCATTTTGACCATCAGGTGGCAGAGAAACAGCCAGTCAAAAAAAGGGTTCCTAGGCTCCTTCGGTCCACTTTAAGTCAAAGGAGATTTTAATTTGCTTTAAATGCTTGCAGTTATCAATCCCTGTGGTCTACAATTATGAGACCACTATGGCTGGAAAGCACTAGCTCAGAGCTACATTCACACCAAATTTTGGGCCATTTTGACCATCAGGTGGCAGAAAAACAGCCAGTCAAAAAAAGGGTTCCTAGGCTCCTTCGGTCCACTTTAAGTCAAAGGAGATTTTAATTTGCTTTAAATGCTTGCAGTTATCAATCCATGTGGTCTACAATTATGGGACCACTATGGCTGGAAAGCACTAGCTCAGAGCTACATTCACACCAAATTTTGGGCCATTTTGACCTTCAGGTGGCAGAGAAACAGCCAGTCAAAAAAAGGGTTCCTAGGCTCCTTCGGTCCACTTTAAGTCAATGGAGATTTTAATTTGCTTTAAATGCTTGCAGTTATCAATCCATGTGGTTTGCAATTATTGGACCACTATGGCTGGAAAGCATTAGCTCAGAGCTACATTCCCACCTAATTTTGGGCCATTTTGACCATCAGGTGGCAGAGAAACAGCCAGTCAAAAAAAGGGTTCCTAGGCTCCTTCGGTCCACTTTAAGTCAATGGAGATTTTAATTTGCTTTAAATGCTTGCAGTTATCAATCCCTGTGGTCTACAACTATGAGACCACTATGGCTGGAAAGCACTAGCTCAGAGCTACATTCACACCAAATTTTGGGCCATTTTGACCATCAGGTGGCAGAGAAACAGCCAGTCAAAAAAAGGGTTCCTAGGCTCCTTCGGTCCACTTTAAGTCAAAGGAGATTTTAATTTGCTTTAAATGCTTGCAGTTATCAATCCCTGTGGTCTACAATTATGAGACCACTATGGCTGGAAAGCACTAGCTCAGAGCTACATTCACACCAAATTTTGGGCCATTTTGACCATCAGGTGGCAGAAAAACAGCCAGTCAAAAAAAGGGTTCCTAGGCTCCTTCGGTCCACTTTAAGTCAAAGGAGATTTTAATTTGCTTTAAATGCTTGCAGTTATCAATCCATGTGGTCTACAATTATGTGACCACTATGGCTGGAAAGCACTAGCTCAGAGCTACATTCACACCAAATTTTGGGCCATTTTGACTATCAGGTGGCAGAGAAACAGCCAGTCAAAAAAAGGGTTCCTAGGCTCCTTCGGTCCACTTTAAGTCAATGGAGATTTTAATTTGCTTTAAATGCTTGCAGTTATCAATCCCTGTGGTCTACAATTATGGGACCACTATGGATGGAAAGCACTAGCTCAGAGCTACATTCACACCAAATTTTGGGCCATTTTGACCTTCAGGTGGCAGAGAAACAGCCAGTCAAAAAAAGGGTTCCTAGGCTCCTTCGGTCCACTTTAAGTCAATGGAGATTTTAATTTGCTTTAAATGCTTGCAGTTATCAATCCATGTGGTCTGCAATTATTGGACCACTATGGCTGGAAAGCACTAGCTCAGAGCTACATTCCCACCAAATTTTGGGCCATTTTGACCATCAGGTGGCAGAGAAACAGCCAGTCAAAAAAGGGTTCCTAGGCTCCTTCGGTCCACTTTAAGTCAATGGAGATTTTAATTTGCTTTAAATGCTTGCAGTTATCAATCCATGTGGTCTACAATTATGTGACCACTATGGCTGGAAAGCACTAGCTCAGAGCTACATTCACACCAAATTTTGGGCCATTTTGACCATCAGGTGGCAGAGAAACAGCCAGTCAAAAAAAGGGTTCCTAGGCTCCTTCGGTCCACTTTAAGTCAATGGAGATTTTAATTTGCTTTAAATGCTTGCAGTTATCAATCCCTGTGGTCTACAATTATGAGACCACTATGGCTGGAAAGCACTAGCTCAGAGCTACATTCACACCAAATTTTGGGCCATTTTGACCATCAGGTGGCAGAAAAACAGCCAGTCAAAAAAAGGGTTCCTAGGCTCCTTCGGTCCACTTTAAGTCAAAGGAGATTTTAATTTGCTTTAAATGCTTGCAGTTATCAATCCCTGTGGTCTACAATTATGAGACCACTATGGCTGGAAAGCACTAGCTCAGAGCTACATTCACACCAAATTTTGGGCCATTTTGACCATCAGGTGGCAGAGAAACAGCCAGTCAAAAAAAGGGTTCCTAGGCTCCTTCGGTCCACTTTAAGTCAATGGAGATTTTAATTTGCTTTAAATGCTTGCAGTTATCAATCCATGTGGTCTACAACTATGAGACCACTATGGCTGGAAAGCACTAGCTCAGAGCTACATTCACACCAAATTTTGGGCCATTTTGACCATCAGGTGGCAGAGAAACAGCCAGTCAAAAAAAGGGTTCCTAGGCTCCTTCGGTCCACTTTAAGTCAAAGGAGATTTTAATTTGCTTTAAATGCTTGCAGTTATCAATCCCTGTGGTCTACAATTATGAGACCACTATGGCTGGAAAGCACTAGCTCAGAGCTACATTCACACCAAATTTTGGGCCATTTTGACCATCAGGTGGCAGAAAAACAGCCAGTCAAAAAAAGGGTTCCTAGGCTCCTTCGGTCCACTTTAAGTCAAAGGAGATTTTAATTTGCTTTAAATGCTTGCAGTTATCAATCCATGTGGTCTACAATTATGGGACCACTATGGCTGGAAAGCACTAGCTCAGAGCTACATTCACACCAAATTTTGGGCCATTTTGACCTTCAGGTGGCAGAGAAACAGCCAGTCAAAAAAAGGGTTCCTAGGCTCCTTCGGTCCACTTTAAGTCAATGGAGATTTTAATTTGCTTTAAATGCTTGCAGTTATCAATCCATGTGGTCTGCAATTATTGGACCACTATGGCTGGAAAGCATTAGCTCAGAGCTACATTCCCACCTAATTTTGGGCCATTTTGACCATCAGGTGGCAGAGAAACAGCCAGTCAAAAAAAGGGTTCCTAGGCTCCTTCGGTCCACTTTAAGTCAATGGAGATTTTAATTTGCTTTAAATGCTTGCAGTTATCAATCCCTGTGGTCTACAACTATGAGACCACTATGGCTGGAAAGCACTAGCTCAGAGCTACATTCACACCAAATTTTGGGCCATTTTGACCATCAGGTGGCAGAGAAACAGCCAGTCAAAAAAAGGGTTCCTAGGCTCCTTCGGTCCACTTTAAGTCAAAGGAGATTTTAATTTGCTTTAAATGCTTGCAGTTATCAATCCCTGTGGTCTACAATTATGAGACCACTATGGCTGGAAAGCACTAGCTCAGAGCTACATTCACACCAAATTTTGGGCCATTTTGACCATCAGGTGGCAGAAAAACAGCCAGTCAAAAAAAGGGTTCCTAGGCTCCTTCGGTCCACTTTAAGTCAAAGGAGATTTTAATTTGCTTTAAATGCTTGCAGTTATCAATCCATGTGGTCTACAATTATGGGACCACTATGGCTGGAAAGCACTAGCTCAGAGCTACATTCACACCAAATTTTGGGCCATTTTGACCTTCAGGTGGCAGAGAAACAGCCAGTCAAAAAAAGGGTTCCTAGGCTCCTTCGGTCCACTTTAAGTCAATGGAGATTTTAATTTGCTTTAAATGCTTGCAGTTATCAATCCATGTGGTCTGCAATTATTGGACCACTATGGCTGGAAAGCATTAGCTCAGAGCTACATTCCCACCTAATTTTGGGCCATTTTGACCATCAGGTGGCAGAGAAACAGCCAGTCAAAAAAAGGGTTCCTAGGCTCCTTCGGTCCACTTTAAGTCAATGGAGATTTTAATTTGCTTTAAATGCTTGCAGTTATCAATCCCTGTGGTCTACAACTATGAGACCACTATGGCTGGAAAGCACTAGCTCAGAGCTACATTCACACCAAATTTTGGGCCATTTTGACCATCAGGTGGCAGAGAAACAGCCAGTCAAAAAAAGGGTTCCTAGGCTCCTTCGGTCCACTTTAAGTCAAAGGAGATTTTAATTTGCTTTAAATGCTTGCAGTTATCAATCCCTGTGGTCTACAATTATGAGACCACTATGGCTGGAAAGCACTAGCTCAGAGCTACATTCACACCAAATTTTGGGCCATTTTGACCATCAGGTGGCAGAAAAACAGCCAGTCAAAAAAAGGGTTCCTAGGCTCCTTCGGTCCACTTTAAGTCAAAGGAGATTTTAATTTGCTTTAAATGCTTGCAGTTATCAATCCATGTGGTCTACAATTATGGGACCACTATGGCTGGAAAGCACTAGCTCAGAGCTACATTCACACCAAATTTTGGGCCATTTTGACCTTCAGGTGGCAGAGAAACAGCCAGTCAAAAAAAGGGTTCCTAGGCTCCTTCGGTCCACTTTAAGTCAATGGAGATTTTAATTTGCTTTAAATGCTTGCAGTTATCAATCCATGTGGTCTGCAATTATTGGACCACTATGGCTGGAAAGCATTAGCTCAGAGCTACATTCCCACCTAATTTTGGGCCATTTTGACCATCAGGTGGCAGAGAAACAGCCAGTCAAAAAAAGGGTTCCTAGGCTCCTTCGGTCCACTTTAAGTCAATGGAGATTTTAATTTGCTTTAAATGCTTGCAGTTATCAATCCATGTGGTCTACAATTATGTGACCACTATGGCTGGAAAGCACTAGCTCAGAGCTACATTCACACCAAATTTTGGGCCATTTTGACCATCAGGTGGCAGAGAAACAGCCAGTCAAAAAAAGGGTTCCTAGGCTCCTTCGGTCCACTTTAAGTCAATGGAGATTTTAATTTGCTTTAAATGCTTGCAGTTATCAATCCCTGTGGTCTACAATTATGGGACCACTATGGATGGAAAGCACTAGCTCAGAGCTACATTCACACCAAATTTTGGGCCATTTTGACCTTCAGGTGGCAGAGAAACAGCCAGTCAAAAAAAGGGTTCCTAGGCTCCTTCGGTCCACTTTAAGTCAATGGAGATTTTAATTTGCTTTAAATGCTTGCAGTTATCAATCCATGTGGTCTGCAATTATTGGACCACTATGGCTGGAAAGCACTAGCTCAGAGCTACATTCCCACCAAATTTTGGGCCATTTTGACCATCAGGTGGCAGAGAAACAGCCAGTCAAAAAAGGGTTCCTAGGCTCCTTCGGTCCACTTTAAGTCAATGGAGATTTTAATTTGCTTTAAATGCTTGCAGTTATCAATCCATGTGGTCTACAATTATGTGACCACTATGGCTGGAAAGCACTAGCTCAGAGCTACATTCACACCAAATTTTGGGCCATTTTGACCATCAGGTGGCAGAGAAACAGCCAGTCAAAAAAAGGGTTCCTAGGCTCCTTCGGTCCACTTTAAGTCAATGGAGATTTTAATTTGCTTTAAATGCTTGCAGTTATCAATCCCTGTGGTCTACAATTATGAGACCACTATGGCTGGAAAGCACTAGCTCAGAGCTACATTCACACCAAATTTTGGGCCATTTTGACCATCAGGTGGCAGAAAAACAGCCAGTCAAAAAAAGGGTTCCTAGGCTCCTTCGGTCCACTTTAAGTCAAAGGAGATTTTAATTTGCTTTAAATGCTTGCAGTTATCAATCCCTGTGGTCTACAATTATGAGACCACTATGGCTGGAAAGCACTAGCTCAGAGCTACATTCACACCAAATTTTGGGCCATTTTGACCATCAGGTGGCAGAGAAACAGCCAGTCAAAAAAAGGGTTCCTAGGCTCCTTCGGTCCACTTTAAGTCAATGGAGATTTTAATTTGCTTTAAATGCTTGCAGTTATCAATCCCTGTGGTCTACAACTATGAGACCACTATGGCTGGAAAGCACTAGCTCAGAGCTACATTCACACCAAATTTTGGGCCATTTTGACCATCAGGTGGCAGAGAAACAGCCAGTCAAAAAAAGGGTTCCTAGGCTCCTTCGGTCCACTTTAAGTCAAAGGAGATTTTAATTTGCTTTAAATGCTTGCAGTTATCAATCCCTGTGGTCTACAATTATGAGACCACTATGGCTGGAAAGCACTAGCTCAGAGCTACATTCACACCAAATTTTGGGCCATTTTGACCATCAGGTGGCAGAAAAACAGCCAGTCAAAAAAAGGGTTCCTAGGCTCCTTCGGTCCACTTTAAGTCAAAGGAGATTTTAATTTGCTTTAAATGCTTGCAGTTATCAATCCATGTGGTCTACAATTATGGGACCACTATGGCTGGAAAGCACTAGCTCAGAGCTACATTCACACCAAATTTTGGGCCATTTTGACCTTCAGGTGGCAGAGAAACAGCCAGTCAAAAAAAGGGTTCCTAGGCTCCTTCGGTCCACTTTAAGTCAATGGAGATTTTAATTTGCTTTAAATGCTTGCAGTTATCAATCCATGTGGTCTGCAATTATTGGACCACTATGGCTGGAAAGCATTAGCTCAGAGCTACATTCCCACCTAATTTTGGGCCATTTTGACCATCAGGTGGCAGAGAAACAGCCAGTCAAAAAAAGGGTTCCTAGGCTCCTTCGGTCCACTTTAAGTCAATGGAGATTTTAATTTGCTTTAAATGCTTGCAGTTATCAATCCCTGTGGTCTACAACTATGAGACCACTATGGCTGGAAAGCACTAGCTCAGAGCTACATTCACACCAAATTTTGGGCCATTTTGACCATCAGGTGGCAGAGAAACAGCCAGTCAAAAAAAGGGTTCCTAGGCTCCTTCGGTCCACTTTAAGTCAAAGGAGATTTTAATTTGCTTTAAATGCTTGCAGTTATCAATCCCTGTGGTCTACAATTATGAGACCACTATGGCTGGAAAGCACTAGCTCAGAGCTACATTCACACCAAATTTTGGGCCATTTTGACCATCAGGTGGCAGAGAAACAGCCAGTCAAAAAAAGGGTTCCTAGGCTCCTTCGGTCCACTTTAAGTCAAAGGAGATTTTAATTTGCTTTAAATGCTTGCAGTTATCAATCCCTGTGGTCTACAATTATGAGACCACTATGGCTGGAAAGCACTAGCTCAGAGCTACATTCACACCAAATTTTGGGCCATTTTGACCATCAGGTGGCAGAAAAACAGCCAGTCAAAAAAAGGGTTCCTAGGCTCCTTCGGTCCACTTTAAGTCAAAGGAGATTTTAATTTGCTTTAAATGCTTGCAGTTATCAATCCATGTGGTCTACAATTATGGGACCACTATGGCTGGAAAGCACTAGCTCAGAGCTACATTCACACCAAATTTTGGGCCATTTTGACCTTCAGGTGGCAGAGAAACAGCCAGTCAAAAAAAGGGTTCCTAGGCTCCTTCGGTCCACTTTAAGTCAATGGAGATTTTAATTTGCTTTAAATGCTTGCAGTTATCAATCCATGTGGTCTGCAATTATTGGACCACTATGGCTGGAAAGCATTAGCTCAGAGCTACATTCCCACCTAATTTTGGGCCATTTTGACCATCAGGTGGCAGAGAAACAGCCAGTCAAAAAAAGGGTTCCTAGGCTCCTTCGGTCCACTTTAAGTCAATGGAGATTTTAATTTGCTTTAAATGCTTGCAGTTATCAATCCCTGTGGTCTACAACTATGAGACCACTATGGCTGGAAAGCACTAGCTCAGAGCTACATTCACACCAAATTTTGGGCCATTTTGACCATCAGGTGGCAGAGAAACAGCCAGTCAAAAAAAGGGTTCCTAGGCTCCTTCGGTCCACTTTAAGTCAAAGGAGATTTTAATTTGCTTTAAATGCTTGCAGTTATCAATCCCTGTGGTCTACAATTATGAGACCACTATGGCTGGAAAGCACTAGCTCAGAGCTACATTCACACCAAATTTTGGGCCATTTTGACCATCAGGTGGCAGAAAAACAGCCAGTCAAAAAAAGGGTTCCTAGGCTCCTTCGGTCCACTTTAAGTCAAAGGAGATTTTAATTTGCTTTAAATGCTTGCAGTTATCAATCCATGTGGTCTACAATTATGGGACCACTATGGCTGGAAAGCACTAGCTCAGAGCTACATTCACACCAAATTTTGGGCCATTTTGACCTTCAGGTGGCAGAGAAACAGCCAGTCAAAAAAAGGGTTCCTAGGCTCCTTCGGTCCACTTTAAGTCAATGGAGATTTTAATTTGCTTTAAATGCTTGCAGTTATCAATCCATGTGGTCTGCAATTATTGGACCACTATGGCTGGAAAGCATTAGCTCAGAGCTACATTCCCACCTAATTTTGGGCCATTTTGACCATCAGGTGGCAGAGAAACAGCCAGTCAAAAAAAGGGTTCCTAGGCTCCTTCGGTCCACTTTAAGTCAATGGAGATT